>JAQJVK010000001.1:181864813-182464813 GCA_035578135.1 Flexamia atlantica
AGATGTTTACTGTGCGAGTTCCACCAGCAAACTGATGTGTCGATGGTGGCTCAGCGACCTCCCTTGAAATGGCATGTGCAGGACGGAACATCTGCCGCGCACCTGCCTTCCCCCACCACCATGAGAGACTCCTCGCAATATTTGAATATGTAGTGTTAGTCGTACTGTTGCTCTTGTCGAGTGAACATGTCAGTATTAAACAATCATTCTTAACTTTTGGTTTTAAAATATTTGCAATAACATATCGTTTTAACACTTATTTAACTTTGTACAAGTTACAATATTTTAAAGATGCTACTTTATTATATCACCTTGATACTTCTAAAAATAATTAGTTGTAGAAATGCAAAATAAACTACAGTTGCGATTAAATATTAACTTGGTTAAAGATTTAAAATTGGTTTCTGTGTTATAACTTTTACATTGTTGGTTAAATAACAAATGTTACCGAAGTGTTTTGTTTGTATCATTATTCTGCGTTATTGAAGTATTAATGATAGGGTTTGGAAACATATAAAGTAAAATATTAGATGTAGAAAAATATTTTTTTATGTTTTTGCGTTATAACTTTTATATTGTTGGTTTGATAAAACATTTGTCTGAACCTTTTTTGTTTGTCTTTTAATTCTACGTATTTTGAGTACCTATATGATAGGGTTTAAAAAGATATAAAGTAAAATATAATGTAAAGAAAGATAATTTTTAGTTTTCGTGTTATAACTTCTATACCGTTGGTTTTATCAAAAATGTTACTGAACGTTTTTTCTTCGTCTTTCAATTCCAGGTATTTTGAGTATCTACATGATAGGGTTTGGAAACATATAAAATGAAATATGATGTAAAGAAAGATAATTTTTAGTTTTTGCGTTATAACTTCTATACCGTTGGTTTTATCAAAAAAAGTTACTGGACCTTTTTTTGTCTTTTGATTCCGCGTAGTTTGAGTATCCACACGATAGGGTTTTGAGCAACTTTGCCCCCCCCCCGACCAACAAAACGGAGAACCCCCCCAACCTTAACCCGAACCCCAACCCCAACCCTAACCCCAACCTCATTTAGTCACCAAGGGCCTAATTGATAAGAAAAACCTATTAATGGATTTTCCGTATTGACTGACTGTTCAAAATACATAATTATTTTTAGTTTTGTAACATTAATAAACTAGATTTATATTTGTGATACAAAGAAAATATGTATAATGTTTATTTAATTATGTATTACAACCGACTTAAAACTTAATAGTCCTTAAGTAAATCACGATTACTCATTAATATATGAATTTAGTTTCAAACTAATATTAAAATAGTTTAAAAACAAGTTTCAACCTACATTAATACAGAACAGATGTTAAGTTTACTCAGATCATTAAAATTTTAAAACAAGTTAAAAATGTTTTTATATCGTACTGATATTGTTTTATATGGTTTTAATACCAAATTAAACTTGTTTCAAAGTAATATTAAAATTGTTTTTATCATTTTTTTTAGTGTTGATACTATGATTTTAAATAATGTCTAGCAACTATGAAAATTTCAAAGTTTCGATTTCAAGTATTGTATAATGTTTATTTCATTATGTATTACAACCGACTTAAAACATAATAGTTCTTAAGTAAAACTTGGTTATTCATTTTAGTGAAAAAATAAACTTACAAGAATCGAGGTGTGATGGCGGGCTGGTGGTGTGCACTTTGGTTTCTCGTCGACTAATGACTGGGCCCGTCCTCGATTCGTTGCGGTACGCAAGCTTATGAAAGCGGCACAAGGTTGTGAAAGCAGGAGGCAACCTACTCGGCCAAAGTAGGCAAGACGAGGTTGCGAGAGCCGAGGCCACAGACCCGGCCAAGGCTACCAGCCTCCGGCAGAGAGACACGTTGACCTACTAGTCAAGGCTGCCACCTAGAGCTCGCTAATATAGTGGCCCCCTGGAATTTTTGTCTTCAGCTTCACGGTAGAGGTGTAACTGGTGTGCTTACGTGCACGGTTATGCCTAATGTAATGTTCGCCATGGTGTGTGGGATGGCCTATGTCTAGCACACACCGCGTTCGGCTATTGTGGGAGAGGCGCCCTCCTATATTAGTTGACCGCAATGGCAATCCAACTACCTTTCCATTTCCTGCGTGGTTTAATTGATAGATATGATAGGGCGGTGAGGTGTGTGAGATTGCTTACGTGATAATCACACCGTAACCGCATGCATGATAGCATTTAAGGGGGTAGCATAAGTTATAATAAAGTAGTATAGAATAAGGTAGGGACCCCACGCTTCCCCACCCCCCTTTTTTATAATTTTTAAATGACCTTGACCTACTTTTGGTTGTCCTACTTTCGGACTTAGAATTATTTTAAAAGACCTACTTTTTAGACTTAGATATTTTGTAGAAGTTTCAAATAACCTAAAATTTTAGTTTTTTGCGTTGTATTTTTTATTGAATTATTATTTGTTTTTAACATTTGGGTTTTTGTAAATGTCTTAATCCCTGCAGACTAACAAGAGGTACAGTATCTCTATATCCCAAAGGGTGAATTTGGTTTTCGCGTTGGTTTGATAATATTATTATTGATATTTGTTTATTTTTTAAATTTGGGTTTTTGTTAAAGCCTCAATCCTTAGTGACTAACAAAAGGTCCGTGTACGTCTAAGTCCCAAAGGGTTGGGGTTGGAGTTAAAGACGGGGGGTAAAATTTGCGTAATTTTAGTGCCCACATGATGTAGTTTAGAAATATATAAAGTAAAAAAAATAGAAAATGTAGATTTTTTAAAGTTTTTGCGTTATAACTTTTACACCGTTAGTTTTATCAAAAAGTTTTACTGGACCTTTTTTGTTTGTCTTTTAATTCCGCGTAATTTGAGTGCCCGCACGATAGATTTAGAGCATTTTTGTTATATCCACTGCCACCGTGTACGTCGACGCAGCTCCAAAGTCGAACGGCGACGAGATCAAGTGGGGAGCCCCCCCCGACCAACAAAACGGAGAACCCCCCCCCCGAAAAAATGGAGAGCCCCGCCAGGGGGGGTTCTCAGTTTTGTTGGTCGGGGGGGGCTTACAAAGTTGCTTAAAACCCTATCATGTGGGTACTCTAATTACGCGGAATGATGAGACGAACAAAAACGTACCAGTAACAATTTTTAATAAAACCAACGGTATAAGAGTTACAACACAAAAACTAAAAAATATCTTTTTTACAACATATTTTACTTTATTTCTTTCCAACCTCTATCATGTGGGTACTCTAATTACGCGGAATGATGAGAGGAACAAAAAGGTTTTTAGTAACAATTTTCAATAAAACCAACGGTATAAAAGTTACAACACAAAAACTAAAAAATTCTCTTTTTTACATCATATTTTACTTTATACGATTACAAACCTTATCATGTGAGTACTTAAAATACACAAAATGAAAAAACAAACATAAAAGTCCCGTAACTTTTTTTGATAAAACCAACGGTATAAATGTTATTAAGTAAAAAAAAACTGACAAATTTTATTTTACACCATCACTGAGCCAGCTTTCTATTCCTGGTGACCTTGCACGTTTCCGCTTGGAACCAGTTGGCAATACAAGTCGTCGACCTTGTTGCGTCAGCTGACACACCAGGTGGTCAAGTCCTTGATTGCTTCACACACTCTACACTCAACAACTCATTCTCCGCCTTACCACCATCCTAACAACACCTACTTCAATATAAACCCCTCCGAGTACTTTACCATTTGGAACAATTATTTCTCCTACTTACAACTGCTGGGGTTACGAATTCTTCAATCCAACAATGATCAAGATTAATTTGATGTAACATCTACTATCGCTCAAAATCCTTTTCAACAAGTTGGTAAAAACATTCTTACCGGCATCAAAATTACCACTGAACCTTCTACTATTATAAGACCTCTTTCGCCTCTTTCACCACAATTACCCCAGCAGAAACAATCACTATAAAAACTAAAACCTAACACCAAAAATCTAATCTTTAAACAAGAGTCTAATATTTTTTACTTATACAATGGAGAAAAAACCAACATTTATATTATTACTCTTCCTAAGAAACTTTCAATTCCTTTACATCCCAAATACTTTAAAATTATAAAACAAGGTGGCAAAATTAAAATAAATTTTACAGATTAAAAACCCTATTTTCCTTCCATTTCACCAAAGTCCACCCTGGTGGCAAAAAAACGGTTCTTCTAAGGGCCAACATAAAGACTTTCAAATTTGAGCTTTCGCTTAAGCTTCAACCCCTGGGGACTTAGCGAAAGCTCACCATACCAACAAAGAATGTTGGTAGCTATTCTTTTCATTCTTCCGCTAAGATTTACATGACCTTGACCTACTTATGGACTTAGAAATTTTTACTAACTTACAATTGACCTTCAAAATAAGTAGGTCAAGATCATCTGAAGATACCCTATGAACGGGGAACAGAGCAGTAAGTGGTTAGACCAAAAACTGCTCTGTTCCCCGCTCCTATTTAATTCCTTGTATTGATATGTGTTTATAAGCACATACAATTAATTTCATATTTCGACAGGGGAAAAATACCGCAGACATGGCAATATTCTTGTGGTATCGGTGTGTTCAATTTGTATCCGATTATTCCAGCTGTATGTTTTATTGTTCTATAAAATATCCGTCCAGGGGGTACCAATGGCAGCATCTAAAAAAATAATTTAAAATAATTTATTAAAATGGTGTATTGTAGATGGGAAAACAATGCATCTAATGAAAACCTACCATATGACACACGACACAACATTTGCCATACCCTCGCATATCATACCAAATTTTGGTCTTATAAACACAATGTCGTTTGTGTTCACAAATTAGCTCTTGTGCCGAGCTCACAGCGGCTCGGACACCTCTCTGATATGTCGGAGCATGGGGTTGTCAGAGCAGATCCGCTGCAAACACAACTCTTGCAAGGAGCTCATGGTTATGGTCTAGCTATGCAGACCTCGCAGCCTTAAATACACATCAATGACCTTAGTGGTCAAGGTAATCCGTTAGTAAACTTAGATGAATATTTTTCAGAGTTGTTAGTCAATTGACCTCAAAAAGTGGAGGGGGGTTGTTATAAAAGCAGGGATAACAGAATAATCTTTACTTTCTTAGGATCCACCGACATGGCAAGTGCTTCTTCGTCATCCAGTTCTAGATCTTCCTCATCAACATCATCATCATCTGTGGTTTCTGTTGTTAAAAAAAATTTTCTTCTCCAAAAAAATCTCCAAACAAAATTTCAGAAAAACTCAAAAAACTACAAAACTTAAGGAAATCCTGTTTCAAAAGAGGACAATGTACGCATACTTTAAAAAAGGGAGCAAATAAAGGTGAAAGGTTTGCAAAATTGTGTAATGTAAATGAAAAATTGTGCACTCTGCATAAAACACGTGAACTTCCAAAAAATTCAAAATTGAACCTTCTAAAAGTGAACCGTCAGAAAAAACTGTAAATTATAAAAGAATTAGAATCAACAGATTGAAACTAAATCACAAATATGTTTTTGTAAAAAAGATTAGTAATAGGGATGTTGTTGTTAGGTGTTGTGATGAACACTACATGCTCAAATTGCCAGTAAATCTTTAAATTCCAAATATCAGTAATATTCATTATTATTTATTAAGAAAATCTCCATTTGTTAATGTTAAATGGTTAAAGTAAACACAAGTGAAAAAAGACAACAACAACAAAAAATAGAAGCGGGGGAATAGACCATTTTGTTATTCCAAAAAGAATTACTTAACGGTCTACTCCCCCGCTCATAGGGTATTTATTGGTGACCTTGACCTATTTTCAGACTTAGAAATTATCGCTAAAAAAAGCGGGGGAATAGACCACTTTGTAATTCTAAAAGAATTACTTAGCGGTCTATTCCCCCGTTTGTAAAGTATTTTTGGTGACCTTGACCTACTTTATGACTTTCGCTTTTATAAATTTTCGCTATCTCTCCTGTTGACCTTGAAAATAAGTAGGTAAAGGTCATTCAATAATTAAAAAAGGGATGGGGGTGTACGGTTTACAGAACCGTACATCCCCGGAAACCTAACAGAAGAAAAGCTAATGTACAATACAACTTACATAAAAATTACCTTGGGACTTAGAAATTTTTGCTAACTCTTTTGTTGAACTTGAAAATAAGTAGGTCAAGGTCATTCGAAAATTAAAAGAAAATGGGGGGTGTACGGTTTTACAGAACCGTACACCCCCGGAAACCTAACAGAAGAAAAGATAATTTACAATACAACCTGCCTAGAGTTTAACAATTAATAAAAAATAAAATTAAGTTACAAAGAAAAAATAAATAACAAGTAAAAAATAAAAAAATAGCTAAACAGCCCAGCGCTGCACATCATGTTTACAGTGTGATCATCACGTAGGCAATCTCACACACCTCACCATAAGCGCACAACGCTAAGCTAAAACAAAAAATGTTATTCTGAAAAAGCAAGTTGCTAAATTAAATTTTGAAAAATGTTATACAAATATGTTTTTTTATTTCCTAACATTAAAGGAGCCAGCGACTCACCATAAGGCGCAATACAGCTGAGGTCTAGCGAAACTCCGGAGGTAGGCGAACTACCCATCCAGCACGTATAGAGGTTGTAAGTGACCCGGTTTGATGGCCGTAATCACCACAAAAGCGGGAGCCGGTTTACCATAAATTAATTGGTTTTCCGTACTCCAAAAGAAGGAAGGAAAAAAAGGAAAGGAAATTGGAATTGAAAGGTGTCCCTAACTAAAAAGGAGTACAAGACAAGAGAGGGAATGCCCTCAACAAGCTTGTTGGAAAATGGAAGTTGGAATGGAAAGGTATTAAAAACATATCATATAACATTCTTAAAATATTACCTTAGACTTAAACACTCCACCACTTTAAACTAAACTCTCCAGGCAAAATATATTGTAAGTAAAAGAGAGATTTTAAATTAATACTAACTACCGAACAACCAAATTAAAAACAAACTACAAACCCTAGGGTATCTACAAGCACAAACAACTACCACGCTTAAACTACCATGCCTTAAAATTAATCAGTCCTACGTCAAGATGTTATTATACAAATAACACCAAGATATTTTCACTAAACAGTAAAAATGATAAAATGTTCAGGGCGCCTTCTGAACATGTTACCACCTCACTGTCTAGCGAGCAACTGATGCCGAAGCACAAGCGCAGACCCCGGACCCGAACTCGGCTCGAGGTCATCCCCCCTCCCAAACCACAGGAGCCTTGCAGCGAGTTTGGTTTGCATCATTCTTTCGCCACTGTTCCAACAGGCAACAACACTTCTTTCTTTATTAGCGAATTTCCCCTATAGGGAAGAAGCTGTTACCGTAGTACTCATGGTAAGACCTAAGCCCGAGACCATGATAATTTTTCGTTTTGGGGCCCCTAGAAGCAAAAAGCACTATTCGTTAATTTTCATAAATATATATATATATATATATATATATATCTATATATATATCTATATATATATCTATATAAATATATATATATATATGTGTGTGTGTGTCGTTAAGCACGATAATTCGCGTAAAAATGGCCCAATCTTAATGAAATTTGGCATGGATATGTAAAGTAGTAATTATTCGGACGAGCTCGTGAACCAGCCCGATCGGATCACCGGAAGGGGGGGTAAAGGGGGTTAAACCCCCCCAAAAATGGGTTTTTGAGTTTTTTACATAGAAAAATAAAATTTTACTAATCTTTGTTGGCACCATTGAATTCAGCTCAAACATACAAACAATTTAATATATTGCATCACTGCTCTATGTCTATTAGTTACCGAGATATTGAAAGTGGTAAACACAGTACGTTGTCCCAATGTTAACCTTATGAGAAATAAGTAAAATCATATATCTCGCTTATTTCTCAACATATCTTGAAAAAATTTGGTAAATGGCTTCTTCTAGTTCAGACCTACAAAATATTGAATTTAAACTACCCAGTTTTAATATATCCGTAGCAGCAAACCTGCATACTCATTCCCCATGTTATTCTTATGGAGCTTACCGAAACATGTCAAATCTTGCTATGTTGGATTGAAATATGTTGTTTTACACTTGAAATTCGCTGAGTATGTAGATCTGCTACAACGGGGGTATTTTACTTTACATGGGATTTGTAAAATTTTAAGTGTTAAAACTTCCCAATAATTAATCCTTTTGGACTTAGAAAATTTTTCAAACATTTGCTTCAACATTTATTTTACAATATCAAGTTTCTTTCTGCTGCGAGTTTGGTTTCCATCATTCTTTCGCCACTGTTTCAACAGGCAACAACACTTCTTTCTTTATTTTACTTTACATGGGACTTGTAAACTTTTAAGTGTTAAAAATTCCCAATAATTTATATTTTAGGACTTAGAAAATTTCTAAACCCATCATTCTTTTGTTACTGTTCCAACAGGCAACAACACTTCTTTTTATTTTACTTTACAATGGACTTGTAAAAGTTTTAAGTGTTAAAACCTTCCAATAATTAATACCTTAGGACTTAGAAAGTTTTGCAAACATTTGCTGCAACATTTACTTTACAACGAGATTTGTTTTTAAACTTGCATTATTTGACCTTGACACTTGATTTCTTTTCAAACTTACATTGGATGATCTTAAGGCTTAAGGGTTTTGAAATATAAAACATTTAGCAGTTATTTACACTTTTTGTATTTAATACAGAAAAAAAAGATTTTTTTAAAACTTGCATTATTTGACCTTGACACTTGGATTTCTTTTTAAACTTACATCGGATAATCTTAATACTTAAGGGGTTTTTAAATTAAAAGAAATTTAACTGCTATTTACACTTTTTGTGGTGGGGGTAATGCTATAAATAGGGGTAGTTTTAGAGTGGTTTTCATTATTACGGCAACTTTTGTAGAGAGCACACCTACGTCATGTATTACTGCATTAGTTGCGAAGAATCTTTTGAAGATGAAATTTTACTACAAATACACAAAGAAGTTTACCATAACAACGAAACAAACCAAGAAACAAATAACAATGCAGAAGAAGAATAATATTTGGAAGATTTAGATCAAATACTTGCTACCGTACAACAACAACTAAATTCAAGACCAAGTGTTATTCAATACCCACCCGGACCATCTTTGGATGTGGAATTATACGCCCGAGCTTTACCAGGTAGTGTAGTAACTCATTTTAAGATTGACAATGCTCAATTGCAACTTGCACAATTTATTTCAAAAGCAAAAACATTAGTAACAGAAACAATAAACAATGAACTAAGAAGATTAAATTTTATAAAGTTTGGAATATTATTAGATACAGTATTTACAAATGTTCAAAATGAAACATCACCAAGAGGATTTTTAACTAAAAACAAAACCATCATGTTTGCATCGGATATAAGCTCAATCGTGGATGAAGTTTTGAAGAACTTTTAACAAAATTACAAGAACATGAAGGAAGAGGTTCTGGATGGAGTTTGTTAAGTATAACAAGCTTAGATGTAAGAGTTCGTAAACATGGATATGGAATGAGAGGTAGTAGTTATATTGCTTTGCCAAAGAAGATTCAAGTAACCAAATCTTGTGTTAACGTAAAAAATAAAAATGCTGAATGTTTCAAGTATGCAATGCTTGCAAAATATGTACAAGATAATGTGGTACGACCAAGTAGAGCATACGATGAGGTTTGCCATAAGTATAACTTTCAAGGCATGACTTATCCTGTTGATATTCAAGACATATCAAAATTTGAAAAGAAAAATCCTTTTGCATCTGTAAACATATTTGGTTTAGATTCATCCAACAATGTCTACCCCTTACGTATAACACCCACCGAACGCAGAGATCATACTGATTTATTATTAATAACAAAAGGTGATATTTCACATTATGTTTATATTAAAGATTTTGAAGCTCTAGTTTGCAAACAGTTATCAAAACTTAAAGAAGGAAAAACCACTTGGAAAAGATGTTTCTGTTTTGTAAACAAACCTTTAAGAAGAGGTGGTTCAGAATGGTTTACGGAACATCAAAGATTATGCAGTGAAAACTATGAAGTAAGAATTAAATTACCACACCCTAGCAGATCGCAAGTAAAATTTGACAAAGTTATCCAACAATACAGAATTCCAGTTGTAGAGTATGCGGATTTTGAATCTTCATTGCTTCCACTTGACCAAGAAGAAGGAGAGCAAATTACAAGCAGAACAAAGTATCAACTTCACAAACCAAACAGCTACTGTTTAATAGTAAATTCCACTCTGTCTGAAGAACATCTTCAAGCATATGGTTTGACATCCACACCAAAGATCTATCGTGGAGAAGAAGCAGCTCGATACTTTGTTGATGATTTATACGTCATCGCTGGGAAAGTGGAAGCAATGTATAGCAATGTGGTTCCTATGCCACCTATGACACCGGAAGAACTTTATCTTTATGATTCGGCAACAACATGCTATTTGTGTAACAATCGATTTACAGAAGCTAAAGTTAAAGTTCGCGACCATAACCATCTGACAGGAGCCTACAGAGGTGCAGCTTGCAACGGATGTAACATCAACTACAAACTACCATCTTTTATTCCTGTGGTTTTTCACAATCTTAGCGGATACGATGGACATTTTATCATTCCCGAATTAGCAAGAGACAACGGTGAAATAGACGTTTTGGCACAAACTATGGAAAACTTTATAAGCTTTTCAAAAAAGGTGAGCAAAATTAAACTTATATTTGTTGATTCTTTTAGATTTATGCATTCCAGTATTATGAAACTTTCTGAAACTTTAACAAGACAAAATTTAATAAAAACAAGCAAAATTGTACCTGCAGAAAAAATGGATGTTATTTTTTAATTTTTTGGGCAACACTCACTTATATCAGTGCTAAGTCCAGAAGTCAGGTTAAAAAACACACAAACACATATACTGGACCACGCACTGTTCTTATGGTCTACGTTTCACGGATAAAGAAACAAATCCGCTTTTTCAAGACCGGCCGGCAGATGGTCCGCGGCCACGCAGTCGCTCGGAACGCCTTGACGCGACTAAGTTGACCGGTGCGTTATCGGTGTTATCAGATGTAGGGGGCGGGGGAGGTAAACGTTCTTGCCATTGTTGATTTTTATTTGGACCTCCTTTTTAATTAGCGGCACAAACATTGGGTGAAGCGATGCACTAGGTTGGGAAATACTGTTTTCATCAACAGCCATGCATGCAGCCTCCAAAATATTCCTCTCTTTCCACCTGTCCTCCTGAAGTACAATGCATGACGAGGACCAGTTAACATTGTGTTGTGTAGAGATGACATGTTCTACAATTTTGGAATTTTTGGCATCGGCTTTTGAGAGCAGTTTTTTATGTTCCCCAATCCTAACTTCTGCTGGTCTAGACGTTTGGCCGTAATAATTATTGCCACAACTACAAGGAATCTTATAGACAACGTTTTTTGAATAATTTACCCCGTCATTAGGCTTTACTCTGGTCAAAACATTGCGATGATCTTTAGTGCTCTTAAAAGCTGTCCGTATGCCGAATTTGCTGTTAATTAGTCGCACTTTTTCTGACAGCCCTGACACATATGGCACAACCACCGTAGTTACAGGTTTGGCAGGTTCTGTGACAGTTATATTTTGCTTTTTTTGTGCCTTACCTAAAGCTTTATTTAAAACTTTATCGGGGTATCCGTTGCCTCGTAATTCACTTAACACCTTTTTTACTTCGGTCTGCCTATCTGACTCTTCACTACAATAAGTTAATGCCCTTTTAAACAAACCTTGTGTGAGAGCTAACTTAACACTGTTAGCATGATTCGACTTATAATTAAGGTACTGCCCTGTATTGGTAGGCTTTCGATAAACTGTAATTACAAGCTTAGTGTTCTGTTTTTTTATTAAAATGTCCAAAAACGGTAATTTCCCTTCCTTTTCTATTTCTATTGTAAATTTAATTTATGGTCTCAGATTATTTAAATGAATTAAGAACTGCTCAGCCACATCTACTGAACCTTCCCACATACAAAAAACGTCATCAAGGTATCGAAACCAACATTTTGGTTTTTTGTCAAATTTGTTTAGGGCCATTCCTTCAAACTCGTCCATGTAAACATTACTTAGAATCGGACTTAAAACGCCGCCCATCGGCAAACCCTCAACTTGTCTAAAAAACCTATCTTCAACTTGAAAGTAGCTATTTCTAACACAAACATCAAGGAGCTCCATAATTGATGAAACAGGTGCTTTTGTCCTATCTATTAAATTGCTGTCATTCTGAAGTTTGTTTCTAACAATTAACATCATTTCATTAACGGGCACATTTGTGAACAAGCTGGTGACATCATAACTAACCATTGTGATTTTATCTGCATTAACATCAATCAATTTGAGTTTCTCTAGAAAACATTCTGAGTTCTGTATAAAAGTTTGTGATTTCCCAAATAAGGGTGTCAAAATAGGTAACAAATATCTCGACAACTGGTAAGTTGGGGAATCTATAGAACTTACTATTGGTCTCAGTGGTACCTCAGGTTTATGCAATTTAGGAAGTCCATATAAGTGCGGTGTCTTTGAGTACTGAGGGGATATTTTAAATATTAGAGCCTTTGAAAAAAATTCCTTGTTATTTTTTAAAACTTCCTTAACTTTATTTTGAATAATGTTTGTCGGATTCTTGTTTATGGTAGCGTATTCACCTCCTTTCAAAAGGTCATTCAATTTCCGATTATATTCAACTTTATTCATCACGACAGTTGCCCGTCCCTTATCTGCCGGTAGGATGACAACAGTGTTGTCATTCTGCAATGCTGATAAGGAATTCCGTTCCCGGCTAGATAAGTTCAGATTGGCAGGCCTGTGTCTGTCCAAAGTTTGCCTGATAGTACTTCTGTAAAAATCTTGTTCTTGAGCAGGAAGTAAAGCCGCCGCCATTTCTGATGGCACTACGTAATCCAAATTACATTTACCCTATGATGCTAATCCATAATTTTATCCTTTGCTTAGTACATTAATTTCAGTTTCACTTAATGGACGATCAGACATATTAACCACAAATTTACTATTGTCAATGTTATAATTATTACTTGTAGAAACCTGATTACGTTCCTTTAATAGGCGTGAAAACTTAGACATCTGTTCACATTTTTTCTTTTTTATAACTCTATCTCTTTTTCTCCAGAGTGATTTCGAAATTGAGTCAAAATCATTTCTTTCCAGACAATTTTTTAACTGCTGATTTAACTCCTCAATCCTATTTCTACACATTACTTTATTTTTCCTAGCTTGACCAATAGCCTGAATCAATAACTTTTCACTTGCTTTAATAACAATTTCTTTAACTTTTTCACCTAATAATGGAGCTTTTAATCTGAGACCCTTGGGTAGTAAATTATAACTCTTGCAACGAATCATGAAGGTCAGATGGTTACTAAATTAGGCATCTTTCACAAGCGATTTTTCTAAATCGTTTATCATGTCTAAAACACCGTGCCCGTAACGGGTTATAACCTTCTTTCTGAATGACATGATTATCAGGTGAGGTAATGATTGTTATTTTTTAATTTTTTGGGCAACACTCACCTATATCAGTGCTAAGTCCAGGGGCCTGTTCCATAAAGCTACAAGACTAGTAAATACAAGTCCAGAGAGTGGTATTACAAATGTAGTTTACAAGTGTGCGTTTCATAAACTTACAAGAGTAGAATACTTGTTACAAGTGTACTGGCCACTATTTACTGCTAATATTTAAACAAGAGTAGACTAAATTCCGTTTAACAATCACTACACGAGTATTTTACGCTTGTAGTTTACCAGTGCATTTTTATCTACCTTCATAGGTGGGTAAAAATGTGGGCCTATCCCATAAAAATACTAGTCTACGGGTTACAAGTCTGTAATTACTTGCCTTAACGTTACAAGTGCAGAACATTTCTGTTTCATAAATGTTTTCTTACGACTGATAAAATATCAGTGACTTTACAAGTCACGTGATCAAAGTTACAAGTCAGCTGACGCTATTTATGTCAATGATTTACTAACCTCATTTGCGGGTTTTTCACCCGATTTATAAAGAATTTTTTTCGATTAAAACTAATTAAAAAATTGAACAATCCCTATAAGTACTTCCGTTTTTCTGATTTGTTTTTATACACAAACTATGATTATATATTCTAAGGAAATTATGCAAAACAAATTTTAATGTTAACGTAAACATTGTTTCAATTGCCATTGTTAGTTGCCGATCGTTCCTCGCGCACGTGACACGCAGCTATAACTGGCGCCAATTCTTGGGGCCCACGCCGTCCATAAGACTAATGTTAATTTTAGCATTGGTCTTATGGACGGCGCCGGCGTGGGCCCCAAGAATTGACGTGAGTTATACTTCGCTCCTTAATTTGACAATTTTATTTTGATTGGGAATATTATTTTTTATATATTTGGTTAATTAGAAACATTTTAACATGAGTAGAGATAAAAAACTGCAAATCCTTACTCTAATAGGAAATTCAAAACATTAAATAATAAAACGTCTGCCATTTGGAAGTTAAAAACATTTGAGATTAGGTTTGCGGCCTTGAATTCAAGTCGGTTAGTCCTATAAAATGATGTTCACACCAACCTATGCTTACATTTGAAAATATTTTCTTATCACCCCTCCCCCCAAGGAGTAAATCATTGCATTAAGTAGTTTATATTAATTTGCATTAGTTTACGTGCAAAATAAGAATCTTTATTGCAATTTTAAAAAATACGTCGTGTTGCCTGACATTTTCTACGTTTTATGTAAAATGTCATTAGAAATAGAAATATTAATTGAAAAAAATAGTTATTCGAGACTTACAATGATTTTTTATCCTTTGTTTTAACCGAGAAACTTCAGCTAAACAAAATTTAATTCAATTTAGCATTGTAATAAAAATAATACCTTTATAAGTCTTAGCAAATTTACTTTGGTTTTAAAATTACTAGTCTCCTACATATTTTACCCACGTAGGGAGGTAGGTAAGAATACACTGGTATTTACAAGTGTAAAGTACACGTGTAGAGGTTCCTGAAACGGACTTTGGTCTACACTTGTAAATACTACTAGTAAATAGTGGTCCCTACACTTGTAACAAGTATTCTACTCTTGTAAGTTTATGAAACGCACGTTTGTAAACTACACTGGTAATACTAGTATGTGGGCTTAGTCTAGTAGCCAGTATTTTTTTGAAACATATTTAAATAAACTGACTAATTGGTAACATTTATTGGGCTATGTTATGTTTAATTTGTATCTGTGTGTGTTGAATCTTTAAGCGAATTTTCCTTTAGAGGGAGGCTGCTAGGCATTGTAATACCTACGCTTGGGACCACCATAACTTTTCATTTTGAGGTCCATAAACCCCAAAAACACCGTTCATTAATTTTCACAAATTCAGAATAAAAACAGGGTATTCAAACCCTATTTAGAATCTAACCAGTCCAAAACAGCGTTAAAAAATATGACATCGCGAGTAGGCCTACAGTGGTTTGAAAAGGAGGATTTAAAATAAAAGCCCCAGTAAATTTAAGAGTTTTATAAATTCTTTTTGTATTCTCTTTGGTTTGGTTTCTGCTTTTGGCGTAGGTATGAGTCTAGAAAATCCTATTTGCTCAATCATTCGCGGTTTACGGTGCTGTATTTATTTGATCGTTTTCTAGGGGAGGCCCAGAAATGCCAACGAATAGGGTTTCCTCCAAACTTTTATTTGCCTCATCTCACAACAAAGTAATAGTTTATGCCAACTAAATGTCTATTTATTAAATCAAATAATTTCATTTTATGCAATGAAAAAACATAAATTATAGTTTCAGCGATGATTTTTATTCTTTTGGCCAAAGATTAAACCAAAATAAATACAAAGTGTAAGTTTACACGCTTATATTTCGTCATGGTATTGTCTTTGCATTATTTTACTAATTCATAGTGTAATGTATTAAATACGTATTCTACAATAACCATTTTTGTATCTGATCCTTTCGAAAGTTAGGATTATAAATAGAAATATATAATTAAAACCGAGCATATACAAGTCGGTGCACGCCGACCGACGACGATTCAACTACCCAGCTAGCCGTTGGTGTCGCTTCAATCGTATCAAGTAGGTTTCACCACGTGGTGGATTGTGTTGTCATCTATAATTGATATTTTCTCAGTTATTATAAATATATTACAGCTATGTATATATTATTATCGCTTAAAATATCAGTGATAATTTTAAGAATCACTTAATTTTTTGATTCGTTTTCATCAATAAAATAGTCTTGTTTAATTTTGCCAGAAACCCGCAAATAAGGTTAGGAACTTATTCGCATTAACAGCGTCAGCTGACAAGTATCTCTGATCACGTGACTTGTAAAACCAGAAAACGTTTATGAAACAGAAATTATCAACAGTGGTAAAACACTGACTAGTATTTACTAGACTTGTAACCGTAGACTAGTATTTTTATGGAACAGGCCCCTGAAGTCAGGATAAAAAAACACACAAACACATATACTGGACCACGCACTGTTCTTATGGTCTACGTTTCACGGATAAAGAAACAAATCCGCTTTTTCAAGACCGGCCGGCAGATGGTCCGCGGCCACGCAGTCGCTCGGAACGCCTTGACGCGACTAAGTTGACCGGTGCGTTATCGGTGTTATCAGATGTAGGGGGCGGGGGTGGGTAGACGTTCTTGCCATTGTTGAACGTGAATTGTTCTATCAATTAAATTTACAATAGAAAAGGAAGGGAAATTACCGTTTTTGGACATTTTAATAAAAAAACAGAACACTAAGCTTGTAACTACAGTTTATCGAAAGCCTACCAATACAGGACAGTACCTTAATTATATGTCGAATCATGCTAACAGTGTTAAGTTAGCTCTCGCAAAAGGTTTGTTTAAAAGGGCATTAACTTATTGTAGTGAAGAGTCAGATAGGCAGACCGAAGTAAAAAAGGTGTTAAGTGAATTACGAGGCAACTTCCTGTCAATCTGAACTTATCTAGCCGGGAACGGAATTCCTTATCAGCATTGCAGAATGACAACACTGTTGTCATCCTACCGGCAGATAAGGGACGGGCAACTGTCGTGATGAATAAAGTTGAATATAATCGGAAATTGAATGACCTTTTGAAAGGAGGTGAATACGCTACCATAAACAAGAATCCGACAAACATTATTCAAAATAAAGTTAAGGAAGTTTTAAAAAATAACAAGGAATTTTTTTCAAAGGCTCTAATATTTAAAATATCCCCTCAGTACTCAAAGACACCGCACTTATATGGACTTCCTAAATTGCATAAACCTGAGGTACCACTGAGACCAATAGTAAGTTCTATAGATTCCCCAACTTACCAGTTGTCGAGATATTTGTTACCTATTTTGACACCCTTATTTGGGAAATCACAAACTTTTATACAGAACTCAGAATGTTTTCTAGAGAAACTCAAATTGATTGATGTTAATGCAGATAAAATCACAATGGTTAGTTATGATGTCACCAGCTTGTTCACAAATGTGCCCGTTAATGAAATGATGTTAATTGTTAGAAACAAACTTCAGAATGACAGCAATTTAATAGATAGGACAAAAGCACCTGTTTCATCAATTATGGAGCTCCTTGATGTTTGTGTTAGAAATAGCTACTTTCAAGTTGAAGATAGGTTTTTTAGACAAGTTGAGGGTTTGCCGATGGGCGGCGTTTTAAGTCCGATTCTAAGTAATGTTTACACGGACGAGTTTGAAGGAATGGCCCTAAACACATTTGACAAAAAACCAAAATGTTGGTTTCGATACCTTGATGACGTTTTTTGTATGTGGGAAGGTTCAGTAGATGTGGCTGAGCAGTTCTTAATTCATTTAAATAATCTGAGACCATAAATTAAATTTACAATAGAAATAGAAAAGGAAGGGAAATTACCGTTTTTGGACATTTTAATAAAAAAACAGAACACTAAGCTTGTAACTACAGTTTATCGAAAGCCTACCAATACAGGACAGTACCTTAATTATAAGTCGAATCATGCTAACAGTGTTAAGTTAGCTCTCGCACAAGGTTTGTTTAAAAGGGCATTAACATATTGTAGTGAAGAGTCAGATAGGCAGACCGAAGTAAAAAAGGTGTTAAGTGAATTACGAGGCAACGGATACCCCGATAAAGTTTTAAATAAAGCTTTAGGTAAGGCACAAAAAAGCAAAATATAACTGTCACAGAACCTGCCAAACCTGTAACTACGGTGGTTGTGCCATATGTGTCAGGGCTGTCAGAAAAAGTGCGACGAATTAACAGCAAATTCGGCATACGGACAGCTTTTAAGAGCACTAAAGATCTTCGCAGTGTTTTGACCAGAGTAATGCCTAATGACGGGGTAAATTATTCAAAAAACGTTGTCTATAAGATTCCTTGTAGTTGTGGCAATAATTATTACGGCCAAACGTCTAGACCAGCAGAAGTTAGGATTGGGGAACATAAAAAACTGCTCTCAAAAGCCGATGCCAAAAATTCCAAAATTGTAGAACATGTCATCTCTACACAACACAATGTTAACTGGTCCTCGTCATGCATTGTACTTAAGGAGGACAGGTGGAAAGAGAGGAATATTTTGGAGGCTGCATGCATGGCTGTAGATGAAAACAGTATTTCCCAACCTAGTGCATCGCTTCACCCAATGTTTGTGCCGCTAATTAAAAAGGAGGTCCAAATAAAAATCAACAATCAAGAACGTTTACCTCCCCCGCCCCCTACATCTGATAACACCGATAACGCACCGGTCAACTTAGTCGCGTCAAGGCGTTCCGAGCGACTGCGTGGCCGCGGACCATCTGCCGGCCGGTCTTGAAAAAGCGGATTTGTTTCTTTATCCGTGAAACATAGCCCATAAGAACAGTGCGTGGTCCAGTATATGTGTTTGTGTGTTTTTTATCCTGACTTCTGGACTTAACACTGATATAGGTGAGTGTTGCCCAAAAAATTAAAAAATAACAATCATTACCTCACCTGATAATCATGTCATTCAGAAAGAAGAAAAAATGGATTTGGTTCTTCGAAAAGGAGTTTTCCCGTATGATTACATCGATGGACTACATAAATTTCAAGAAACATCACTTCCCCCACCAGAAGCATTCAAAAGTAAACTTACCGATTTGGACATTTCACCTGAAGACTATCAACACGCATGCAGAGTTTGGGATGAATTGGAAATGAACACTCTGGGAGATTATTCTGACTTTTATGTAAAACTTGATGTGACCCTTCTTTGCGATGTGATGGAAGAATTTAGAAACACTTGATTTGAAGCCTACGGATTAGACCCTCTTCATTCTTATACTTCTCCAGGACTAGCTCGGCAAGCTATGCTAAAAGAAACAAAGTGCAACCTTAAATTATTAACAGATATTGACATGATGTTGATGATCGAATCGGGCGTTAGAGGTGGATTGACCCAAAGTGTTATTAGATATGTTAAAGCTTCCAAACTACGATAAAGAAAAACCATCAGTGTTCTTGGGATATTTCGATGCCAACAATTTATACGGATGGGCCATGTCTAATCCACTTCCTGTTGGAAACTTTGAATTGGTTAATCCAGACTCTATTGATGATATTTCGCAAATTTCAAAAGACGGAGACACCGGATACATATTGGTCTGTGACTTTGAATATCCAGAACACTTGCATGATCTTTATTACGATCTTCCGCTCCTTGCAAAAACAGAAGTTTCACCAATTGGCAAACATTCAAAATTAATGATGACTCTTGAAAATAAACAAAGATACGTAGCTCACTTTTGGGTTATTCAACAAGCACTCCAATTGGGTTTACGTATAACTAAAATTCATAGAGTTTTAAAATTTTCCCAATCGTGCTGGTTAAAACCGTTCATTGATTCAAACACCAGAAGAAGAGCAGCTGCAACACCAACATTTCAAAAGGACTTTTTTAAATTAATGAATAATGCGATATTTAGAAAAACATTGGAAAACAAAAGAAAGCACAAAAATGTTAAATTAGTTACAGATCCTATAAAACTAGAAAAACTTGTACAAAAACCAAACTTTGGAACATCCGTTATCATCAATGAAAACCTTGTGGCAGTATCTATGAAGAAGACAAGCGTGAAAATGGATCGTCCGTTGTACGTTGGAATGTCAATCTTGGATATTTCTAAAACTCACATTTATGATTTCCACTACAACAAAATGGTCGCCTTCTACGGTAGAGATAACATCGGAATCACCTACATGGACACGGACGCTTTCATCTACTGGATTCTTACTGAAGATATGTATTTAGATCTTCGAACATTTGTTCACAAAAATGAATTTGATTTTAGTGACTATCCAAAAGATCATTTAAATTATGACAATGATCGGAACAAAAAGAAACTTGGAAAATTTAAAGACGAAGCAATTGGAATTTTACTGGAAGAACTTATTGCACTAATGTCAAAATTGTATTCACTACAATTGCATAAAGAAGAAAACAATGTTATTAAAAAAGCTAAGGGTGTAAGAAGTTTGTATCTTAAGAAGAATGTAAATTTCGAACACTACAAGCAATGCTTATTTGAAGAAACGTCTATAACTGCAAAAGTCAACACCATCAGAAGTTTCAACCATTAACTGTACAGCGTAACAGAAGTGAAAAATCACTCTGCTCCAATGATGACAAACGACACATTCTTCCAGACAAAATTCACACTCTACCATTCGGCCACTATTCTCTCAATCCTATTGATGAGTAAAAAAGAAAAAGGAAAAAAAAGAAATAGAAAAAAAAAGAAAAAGGGGTCACAGCATGCTCGCTGTGATTTCCCCTTTTTTTAAATATTTTGAAATGACCTTGAACTATAAAAGCGGATGCAGAAAAAGAAACACTCAATACTAACTTGACTTTGTTAGTAAAAACATCATGACAGAGTTAAAGGAAAAGATTGTTAATGAACTCCATAAACCTGCAAGAATATGGTTTCCACGAAGAAATACTGTTGTAAAAAGAATAAATGATTTATATCAAGCAGATTTAATTGAAATGCAACCGCATAGTAAAATAAATAAAGGATTTAAATACATACTTACGATTATTAATTGTTTTACTAAAGTTGCAGATGCTTTGCCATTAAAAGTAAAACCGGTAACAGCATAACAAAAGCTATGGAAGTAGCTATATAAAGAGATAAAAATAAAATTAAACATTTACAAACTGATGATGGGAAAGAACTTTTTAATAAACCATTTGACTTGTTAATGAAAAAATATAAGATAAATCATTATTCCACAAATTCTGAGAAAAAGGCAGCTATAATTGAAAGATTTAATAGAACCTTAAAAGGTGCAATGTATAAAATGTTTTCGGAAAGAGGTTCTTACGTATGGGTTGATATTTTACCAAACTTAATAAGCGATTACAACAACAAGTTTCATAGAACTATCGGTATGGCACCTAACAAGGTGAATAAGAACCTTCACCAACTACTAAGGTTGGTTTAGCGCTAAACTAGTTTTACAACAAATTAAAAAGAATACACAGCCAAAAGCGGAACAAAGAAAACCAAGAAAATTTAATGTAAATGATAAAGTTCGAATTAGTAAATACAAAGGAGTGTTTACTAAAAAATACCTGCCCAATTGGACAAACGAAGTTTTTACAGTGTATAAGGAACAACCTACTGTACCGGAAACTTATATTTTAAAAGATAACAAAGGAAATTTGTTACAAGGCGGTTTTTACGGACATGAATTGTTAAAGTCGACAGTAGGCGATGTCTACCTTGTTGGAAAGGTGTTGCAAAGGAAAAAAAGACCAAGTTAAAGTACGTTGGTTGGGGTTTGACAAAACTGAAGTTTCGTGGATACCTATAAAAGATTTGATTTAGTTTTAAATCAACTTATTTACCCTTCTGCCTTTGAATAAGATGGAGATTGTTCACCATAAAGATAAATTTAATATTAATAACATTGATGATTTAACTGTAGATAACGTTAAAATCAACAATGGTAAACACGGTAGTTTATTTCCAAACACTGTACGATGTATAGTAAGCGGTTTTTCAAACTGTGGCAAGACTAACGTTGTGTTTAACTTAATCACAAACACAAAAGGATTGCGATTTAATAACCTATATTTTTTTTCAAAGTCCAAACATCAACCAAAATATCAATTGTTGGAAAAAGTTCTGACTGATGTGCCTGATGTTAATTATTACAAATTTAACGCTAGTGACAGTGTTATGCAACCAGACCAGGCTAAGCCGTATTCTTTATTTGTATTTGATGATGTATCTAGTGAAAATCATGATACTATTAGAAACTATTTTGCCATGGGAAGACATAATAATATTGATAGCATATATATCGGACAAACATATAGCAAAATTCCAAAACTTCTAATTAGAGACAATGCAAATATTTTAGTTTCATTCAAACAAGACGATACAAACCTAAAACACATATACAACGATCATGTGAATGCTGATATGACATTTGGAAAATTCAAAGAGCTTTGTGGAAAAGCTTGGGCGGAAAAATACGGATTTTTGGTAATTATGAAAGATAAAGCTATAACAGATGGTCGTTACCGAATAGGTTTTGATAAATTTGTTTTAATACACTAATTGACAACATTATTGTACAAGTCTTCATGGTGTAAACATGGTTAATCAGGAAAAGCTATTAAAAGAAATAAAATCACTTAGTGATTCTATTAGACATAAAAACAGAGCGTTAAGATTAGGAATAAGTGAAAGAGAGAAATTTCTGGAATCAACATTTAAACCTATTACTGAGCCATTAAAACAATTGAGGCAAAATGTTAAAACTTCAACATTTAATTTTTCCGGAGATGCTATTTTACCCTTTTCAAAACTTGAACAAAAAGAAGAATATGAAGGTGATACAAGTTTTACGCAACAAGGAGAAACAACTGAAGAAGAAAGCGAACTAGGTGAATAAACGGATGTTTTAACAGAAAAAGAAGATCTTTCTACAAGCGAAGAACAACAAGAAGAAGAAGAGTCTATTAATCCATCCAACTTGAGCAAATTGGGCTCGGATATTGCGTATAAAGGGCCGCTTGCAAGACAATTTGTATTAAAAATGTTACATTCTGCACAGCCAACTCGAAAATATCATACTTTTGGTGCTAGAATAGAAGAAAATGGGCTAATGATTGGAGATAGCAAACTTGATGTAGACAAACATTACAATATTATTATAAATAATAAACAATACAAGGGTACAAAAGGATTGTTTGAACTTATTTTTAAACCGAAACCTAATAAATATACTAAAAAGGATTTAAACATTTTTAAACAAATATTGGAGGATACAAATGCGCATAAGAAAAATGATTCTAAAAATTTCAATGTTCATAGAAATGCATCAGAAAAATATAAAACTATTATTGCTAAACTTTTCCCACCAAAAAGAAGGGAACCCATAAAAAGAAAATCATTATCTTCTGCTGAAATAAATATTTTACATAAAAGGAGAAAAACAAGTCAATCAAGTTTATCAGGAAAAGGATTATTGAAAAACTTGTATGATACTAATATAATATACTACAACGATATAAACAAATTGGTTGACAGAATGAAGTTGATATATGAAGCTAAACAAGCCGGACATAGCGGTTTAGAAAACGAATGGGTAGCTTTGGTCGGCGAACTGCGAAATCGAGGAGTAATTGCATAAAAAATATGAGTATATATAATACAGGTATAACCGATTAAATATTCAGTATAACCATGAGTGTGGATAAGTTTGGACGGTATTCCGAAACTGGAAGCAAATCAGGATCTTATGGAAAAAGAGGTGGTTTATCACTAACATCCGATGGAGATTATGATATAAGAAACAAACGTTTAAAGTTTGTAAATGATCCAAAAGATGATAATGATGCAGTAAATTTCAAAACATTAAAAAGTGAAACATTACCTAGCTTAAAGCTTCAAAATGAAGTGTATAACGCTAATTTTCATAGAATTGTAAATCTTCCAAAACCAATAGATAAAAATGATTCGGTAAATAAAGAATATTTAATGTGGTACATAAACCAAACCTTACGATATGATCCTAGGATTAATAATAAAGTATATGATGCAAAAGATCTTAGAATAGCCAATATAGCAGATCCTGTTAATGATCAAGATTCAGTTACAAAAAATTATTTACATTCAGACATCCCTGAAAAAACAGACAAATTTTCCCTTTACAACTTTGTAATACATGATATTGGAGACCCTAAAGATATGAAAGATGCTGTAAACCTTCAATATATTACAGATCATTGTATTACACATGATATTAATACAATTGATTGCAAAAATAAAGTGTTAACTAACGTTAAGGAAGGGACTGAAAAATCAGATGCAGCTACAATAAGTCAAATAATGAAATTAAAAAATAAGGAATGGGATGCTGATGCAAAAAAAAATTACTAATGTTAAAAAAGGGTCGGATGAAATTGATGTTGCAACAATTGGACAAGTTCCTGTATTAAAAGAATATGAAAACGGTAGTCAACACTTTGATTGCAAAGGGATACCACTATTCAATGTTGCAACAGGATTAAGAGACAGTGATGCAGTTACAGTAGCACAAATGCATAAGAGGGAACAAATTTTATATAATCTTTTTCTAAGAAAAGATTATAATAAGCAGTCTTTTAATTGTGAAGACTTGCGATTGACTAGCTTAAATGACCCTGTTGATTTTACTGATGCTGTTAATGTAAATTACATTGTAAGACTCTTAAGTGTAGCGTTATATGATATTTATAAACACAATAAACCCTATAAAATCTGATCAAAAATTACATTGGGTTAAAAAGAATGTTATGGAAAAATATTTTTTAAATAAGGAAACTGATAGTTTAAGATCTTCTTATGATGATGATGAAGAAGATACAATCCCACCGCAAAACTGGAAAAAATTATTTACCGATTTATTACCTGTAGAACTACATTTACCAGGAGGTTATCAATATTGTGGTCCTGGAACAAAATTGAAAAAAAGACTTGCTAGAGGAGATCTTGGAATAAATAAACTTGATCAAGCCTGCAAACAACACGATATAGCATATTCAAAGTTTGCAGATACTAAAAATAGATCAATAGCGGATAGAGCACTTGCTGAAAAAGCTTGGCAAAGAGTAACATCCAGTGACGCTAGTATCGGTGTCAAAGCAGCAGCTTTAGCGGTATCAGCAGCAATGAAGGGTAAAACGATGTTTGGAGGTGGAAAGAAGAAAGGAGGTGGAAAAAGGAGGAGAAAGCCTGCAAAGAAACGTGGAGGAAATATAAGAAGAAAACGACGATCCACCGCAGGTAAAAATAAAAAGAAACAAACAATATGGTCAATGATAAAAAAGGAGGAGGATTATACCTAAGACCGTATCGTGTGTATTAAACAAAAAAAACAATTACTAATTCCAAATAAAGAATTAACAGATAAAGAATTAATTACTTATGTTTCTTGTTTAAAAATTCCATTTTTTAGAGGAGTGTTTATGAAAGATGCATTACCTGTTAAAATTTGGAAAAATGAAACCGGAATAGTAAATCTAGATAATAGTAAAGGATCAGGCACTCATTGGGTATGTTATAAAAAACTAGCATCAACTATTTACTACTTTGATAGTTTTGGTAATCTCGCACCACCAAAAGAACTACAATATTACTTTAAAACAGCTGAAAATGTACTATACAATTATAAAAGAGAGCAACCTGATGATACGGTAATCTGTGGACATTTATGTTTAGATTTTTTAACAAAAAGCGTTAGTCAACTTTAAGATGTCTTCCTATACAGTATCATTGACTGGAACTTCATCTACTTTGCGAAGTGTTCTTTTCCCTGCGTTACGTTTGGAAAAAGATAAATTATGGGAAGCCGCATTATTAGATATAACAACTTATAATTCTATTCCCAACGTTACTGAAAATGTTAATGACAAAATACATTATTACAAAACAAAAGATAAAAATACAAACAAATATTCAGATATACAAGTATTTAGTTTACCCACTGGAGCATATGAAATTGATAATATAAATGAAGCGATACAAAATCATATGGGAAAAGAAAAAATAACAATAAAAGGAAATAACAATACTATGAAAGCTGAAATTAAATGTAAATATTATATAGATTTTACCAAAGAACATTCAATTGGTAGTTTATTAGGATTTCCTAAAACAACAAAAATTTTAGAACCTAATATTAACCATTCAGGTGCTAGAACTGTGAAAATAATGAAAGTTAACAGTATAGATGTTACATGTAATATTATTCATGGTTCTTATAGAGATGGTGAAAATACTCATATATTGCACACATTCTATCCAACGGTCGCTCCGGGTTTTGAAATTGTGGAAAAGCCACAAAACTTAGTGTACCTACCGTTAAACACCAATTTGATTCCAAACATTGTGGTGAACATATAGATCAAGACGGAAATCATATTGATTTTAGAGACGAACCTATAACTATACGAATACATATAAAATCAACCGTATAACAATGGGGTTATCATTTAAAAAGAAAGAGCTGACTGGCAAACAAGTCAGTAGCACTTCAGCTATAGAAGGATTAACAAGTGATAACGTTCGTTTTCTAGAAGAAATTGGATTAAAACTTATTAATAATGGAAATATTGGATATAGCGCAGGGACCGACATTCGAGGAAACCTTATGGGAAAAGGAATATCATACGCACAACCCTTACGCTTCATCAAAATTAAATAATAATGATGAAATTAGAATTCCTATACAACAACAAGATATTTATACACTTCCATGTGAAAGTTATTGGTATATCGAAGGAAGAGTAACAAAAAAGGATGGAAGCACTGCAAGTACTGTTCCGTTCATAAATAACCCCATGGCATATTTGTTCGATGAAATAAGATATGAAATTTCCGGAGTTACAGTAGATTCAACAAAAAAGGTGGGAATTACAAGTACATTAAAAGGATTAGCATCTTTAACACCGAGTGCAAAAAATGTGCTGGCCGCCGCAGGATGGGTAGCACCGGATTCCAGTACAATCACTCCAAACACTTCAGGCAATTTTGACTTTTACATTCCTTTAAGATTACTTTTAGGCTTTGCCGAAGATTACCGAAAAAAATAATAAACGTAAAACAAGAATTAGTAAAACAAGAATGGAAAATGCAATTAGACAAGATTGTTTGGAGAGTACTGCATGTACGGTTAAACGATCAAAATAGAATTTCATTATTGAGAACTTTAAAATCAGATCGTGATATCGTAATACCATTTAGAAGTTGGGAGTTTCATGAATATCCGGTTTTACCGGAAACACAACGTCATACATGGACTGTAAAAACTTCTACTCATTTGGAAAAGGCAATATATGTAATATTTGGATTACAAACAAAAAGAAGAAATGAAATA
This sequence comes from Flexamia atlantica, assembly GCA_035578135.1. Lineage (NCBI taxonomy): Eukaryota > Metazoa > Arthropoda > Insecta > Hemiptera > Cicadellidae > Flexamia > Flexamia atlantica. The sequence goes on from JAQJVK010000001.1 coordinate 181,892,203, forward strand.
ACTAAACATGCTGGTGAATTTGATCATTGCAAACTTACAAATTTTAAGGTGTTTCTAAACTCGCAATTCTTTCCGTACGACAACTTCAACATAAACTTTACAAAAGAGAGGTTTAGCGTTTTGTACGATATGTACGCAAGATTCCAAAATTCATATTATGGAAAAACAAACACACCTTTATTAACGCCAAACCAATTTAAATCTACCTATCCAATTGTTGTAGTTGATTGTTCTAAACAAAATGAATCTGTAAAATCTTCTAGTGTAGATATAAAAATAGAAATGGAATTCGAACAAAATGTTCCCAAAGATACATCTGCTTATTGTTTAATTTGACATGATAAAATTGTTACATATACACCTTTAACCGGTATTGTAAAAGCAGTGTTGTAAAATGAAAAGAAACAAAAATACCCCCCCCCCACTTGGTTATAAAAGCAGGAGCGGGAACGCAAATCGTTTAGTTGACTGTCTACAGTTGTATGGGTAACATCGTCTACAGCATTATAAACAAAATGAGTTCTTTATCAGTTGTACAAGACGTTTCCGAAACAACACCTTTATTGGAAAATGATGATAAACATTTTGAAGAAAATATTGTTAAGGAAATTGATGACTTTTTAAAGTTTGGAAAACAAAATACAAAGCTGGAAAATAACAAAACAAACGTAAGAAAGAAAAGAAAACTTGAAGAAAATATTCCACCGAACATTTCAACTGAAGTTTTCCTTCGCATCTTTTATCCTATTTCATCTTGCATGAGTAAAAGAGTGTCGATAGGATTGGTAAAATCGTTAGACTACTCTCCCGCAGTAATACTAAGCCATGGCACAAAGATGGTTTTATTTTCAGGAAATGCTTGGGATTCCTTTTTAAAACATCTACATCTTATTGAATGTTATTTAGCCAACAGTTTCTTTGGAAGAAAAACTAACACTCGACTTTTGGATTGTGACAATGAAATTGACATTATTAAACATCGTGGTCAACAACATGTAAGAATTAGAGACTCGACACAATTTGAAAATAAAATTCTACTAACACGTGAAGAATTCTACATTTTAAACTATGCAACATCACCTATTACAAGGTAAATGAAACAATTAGTATTTTCAAGCTCTGTTATTAAAGAATATCTGGTAGATGCATGCGAAAAACAACCTGACAGCGCTTTACAATACGGACCAATAGATAAATTCATATTTAATAGAATACCTCACGAAGTGGAAATGTGGAGGCAGTTAAGAAACTTTGAACCTTTTACTGAAATTGCAACGGGAGCTACAGAAGAAGAAACCAACAACAACAATACAGAAGAAGAAACCATCAACAACAACAATACAGAAGAAGAAACTTTGCTAGTTTAAAAAACTACAATGTAATTTAACAAAAGAATAAACCGTGGGGTAGGCCTACTGGGGACGGTGCCCACGTTAAACATACACCAACGCGCCTACAACTGTACGGCCTGGTTTATATATCTAACCTACCGTGGTGTGGAAAACAGTTGATCAGCAGACACCGTGATGAGCAGATTGGATGAAGAAATGGCAGCAAAACCTTGTGTAATTGAATGTCAAGCATTTCGTGGAAACGATGATAGATTTATCATAAAAGAATTTGTAATTTTAGATTTACTCACACAAGTAGCGTACCCATTCTTATTTGAAGCACCGTGTTCTATCCATTCACTAAAGTCAAAGTCAAAAATAACAAACAGATGGTTAACAAATAATTTTCATCATATCCATTGGTTTGAAGGTTTTCTACCGTACAACAATGTACACAAAATTATGTTTCATTTCTGTAAACAATTTACGCATATACACCAGAAGATTGGAAAAAAAGAATTGGATACGACAGTACACGAACAAAGAAGTTTTAAGCATAAAAATGGACAAAACTTTTCACTTTGATGCTAGAAATATTTGTGTTTCTACAATAGATCCTAAACATAACCAATCTCAATGCGCATTACAAAACGCATATCACTTGGCTGCTTACTTACAAGAAAAAGAAGAATGTGGTGGGGATACGAAGGTTATAAATACGAGGAAGCAACACACCCCGAGTATCACTCTAACTCCATACTCCAAACAGACAACATCTCCAGTGAAGAAGATGCCATCACAACAGTTTCTCCAATGTTTAGTTGAACAATTCAACTTACATTCAAAATCAATACTCTAATTATCAAGAAATGTTCAGAATTAAAAGAACAGAAACATTATATTGTTCATGAAATGAAGAAAGTTGATACAACGCATGGAAACGCAGTCGTCGCATCTTTATCTGATGCACCATTTACACCAGGTGATGAACCAAAGTTTCAAGTATATCTTCCAAATGATTCGTCCAGTTGCTGCAAAATGAAGATCTGTGGGAAATTCAGCCAGGATCATTATATTTGGTGTCACACGGAATGAGCGGAAACAACTCTACGGAACTTACTCTGCACATCGCACAAAAATAACTTTGTAAATATTGTAAAAACATGTTTTTAATAAAAAGATAACAAAAACAACATATCAGTATATGTTATTTATATACTGATATGTTGTATTTTTTATAAAACTCAAACGGATGACCTTGAACTTTTAATCGATAGTATTAATCGATAGTTTTATTCGATAGTTTTATTCGAATACTTTATATAAATACGAAACCTTAACGTTGAGAGGCTCAGTTCTGTTTAAGACAAGCTACAACCAACATGTCATCCAAAAAAGATAATCTACCACTTTTATCTTATTGTTGCAAAGAAAAATGTTTTAAAATACCTGAAAATCAAGTTGACGGAAAAGCTTGTACAAAATGTAATTCTTTCTGCTACTGTAAATCTGGTTGCAAAACATATCAAAATAACCGGTTGGATAAACTAGAAGAATTGCAACATCGACTCGGTCTATTGTGGCAGCGACTAAATGCAAAGTGATTAAACAAACGCCTACCATTTTTTATCCCCACCACTACCCCCACCACTACCCCCACTACCGACAGAGGTACCCGCAGCACTGGTTTTGCAATAACCATTCCTGCTACACCTCTAGTCGAGTAAACAACTTGAGTCATGTCTCTCAACATTCGCGGGATCCACTACAACACTATCAATCATACAACTTACAAGGATTTGGAAATTTTTAGTGAAGAACTGAAACAACTTATAACCACTGGGTTCGGTTTATCTTTAGAACTTTATGCAACAAACAATCAAAACGAAAAATATGTGTTTTTGCCAACTTACAACAACAAGAAGAATGAAAATAAGCAAGAAATTTCAGCACCGACAACAACCTACTTTTCAAATTTGGGAGCAAACTTTTCAAACTAAATGTAAATTAATACTTTGGTAAAAAAAGTAAATAAATAAATAAAAAAGAAAATATCCCCAGCCGACCTTGACCCATTTCCGGACATTTAAACTTTAAATACCCATCACAGCCGGGCATTTAAACTTTAAATACCCAACCCTACACGTCACAGCTACGTCACAGCCTATCACGTCACCAGTAGCTGTCAACTTTGATTTATACGAAGTGAGCCAGCAGCCCCACTATTGCACTACTGACAACCATCTTGTGTTTGAACTATGTACGATCGCGGGGCAGGATGTTGTTTCAATATAGTGCCTTGTTGATTTCTGTCCTTTATTTATACTCGAGTTCGATCAAGAATCTTTGGCAGTTATTTGGCTGCATGTCTTTTATCAAAATAATTCTTCTGACGATCTATTCTAGACTCTTCCTTCTCACTCAGCTCTTCGGTATCTACCAGATAGGGTCTTAACTGATCAGTCATTATTGGTATGTGAGTGCGAATGTTTCTTCCAAAAAGTAGTTCTGCAAGACTTTTTCCATTATCTAGAGGCGTCGCTCTTAACATGAGTAGCATTTTGTAGGGATCATCACTTTTCTCCAGTTGGTACTTGAAATTTTTTACTTGTGATTCGATAAATCCAATGCTCTGTGGAAACTTTGGGCTGGATGTGATTAACTTGAAGCCACATTCACGTCCGAATTGTTTAAACTAACAACAGTCAAATTGCGTACCGCAGTCTGTTCTCACTGTTTCCGGTATAACTTGACGCGCAAAGATAGATTTTGTATATGTCATAATGTCCATTTTAAAATCATTCAGTTTAGCTATCTCACTAAATCTGGAATAGTAGTCTGAGATCAAGAGATACCAATGGCCTTTGCACTTAAACAAATCGGCACCTACGATTTGCCAAGGTCTTTCTGGGTAAGGAGTTGGTAATAGGGGCTCTGCTCGAGTAGTGCGGTTTTCTGAACACCATTTACAAGTTTCCACCAACTCTTTAATTTGTTGAGAAAGTCGAGGCCACCATACTGTTGATTTGGCAAAGGATCTAAATTTTGTTATACCTTGGTGTCCTTCATGGATACCTTTAAGAACATTCTCTCTTAGGTTTCTTGGAATTATAATACGATTTCCAAAGAGAAGTATCCCATTTTGCTCAATTTTATCTTCCCGATGATACCAGTAGGGCAATAAATTCTCAGGAATCTGAGATTTCTCAGGCCAACCATCATTACAAAACCGAGATGCACATTTAAGAGTTTCATCCTTTGTAGTTTCTTGGCTTATTTCTCTCAACATGTTTATCAACAAACAAAACTGAATCAAGATAAAAATATCACATGTTCTTAAACACATATGATTACAACACATATATATATACTCAAAAAATGTCCATAATGAGTTTTAAGATTTTGGTTTGAAAAAGGTCTTATTTATTAGACGGATAAACCATTTAAAGAGTATACAATATTACACTTCGGGCGGTTCGGTCTTATTTATTAGACGGATAAACCATTTTAAGAGTACCGTATACAATATTGTACTTCGCGCGGTTCGTACAACGCAAGTAACTTAAGTGGCATTTGGCAAAAATATAGTAGGTGGCTGAAATAAATTTGTACATTTTATTCTCTTAGTAGATTGGTTATCGTACCTTTTCTATCCCCTGAAAATATTGCATAGGCCTTCCATGTACAGTTTTAAAAACTGAAATAGCCGCAATATTGAATTTAAAAATAAACTCTATTTTAGCCACCTGAGAGAGAATATTTTAAAAACCTTTCTTTATTCGCATCTAGTACCTATAAAGAACATATGTTTCAAGTTTCATAGCCCAAAGCCTTGTAGTTTATAAGAAAATAAGCTTTGAAAGCTAAAAATGGCCGCCATTTTGAATTTAATAATATCATATTCAAGTCTTTTGAGATAAAATATTGCAAAATCATTTCTTAGTACGCATCTAGAGTCTGTAAAGAATATTTGTGCCAAGTTTCATTGCTCTAAGCCTTATAGTTTTTGAGAAACTGTGATCAGTCAGCCAATGGGTTTGGCTTTTACATATATACAGATAGATTGATGGGTTTCCAAAGGAATAGCAGCACTTTTACTTTTATTCTAACAATAATATAATAATCGCAGCAGCAACATTGAAACTGATTTACAAATATAATGTTACTAGCTAATGTATTTGTAAAATATAAACCACAAATATAGCAATAGTATTCTTACTTCCTCTAAGTTTCAAAAGTTGTATACATAAAACAAATTGTATTTGGACGATTTTTGCAGAAATATTTTAAAGTTATACAAAACAATTAATATATTGAAAAAATCATATTTGTTTTCAGTACGGTAGTCTGATGGAACATATTTTTCAGATACCGTTACTGCAAAAAACCTAGTATATTTAAGTTTCAGACTGAAAAAACTATCAAAACAGTTTGTAGGATCTTTTTATAAGCCAAAATTTGGTGCGATAAAAATTAACTCTACGATAAATGACAATGTTTTGCATAAAAGCATGGGACCTGCTTAAAAAAGCTGAAAATGCAAAGAATCCCTTTAATTGAACTGAATAGTGTTTATCTCATATGACGTAAATTTTTGTTTCCACAATAGGTTCCGGCTGGAATTTCAATACCGGAGTCCCATTCAAAAGCCATTGTTGGATTCCGCTGTGACCGCAAGATGCTTCATCAGCGGCTTAAAATGGTTCAGCTTAATACGATCCACGGTTTTATCTCTTCCACTTTTAATATTTTTCTAGCTTAGTGGCTTGCATTTTTTGTCATAAGCTTTAGGACTCTAACTAAAAATTCTATATCCGAAGCATACAAATGAAGGAAATACCATAGTTAGACTATTATTTGGAAACAATTGAGTTGATTGTACCTGTCTTGTAATTGTGGGTTTCAGCGAGCAGGAGGAACCCTCCAGACATTGCCGAGCAGCCGACACGTTCGACAGTCTCAACGTCCCCTCGTACCTGGCCTTGTCTGCAAACATATTGCCCTGGTTGGTTAGACAGTGTAATAAGAAAATATACTGACTTGAATGGAGAAATCTATGTCCAAAAATGTAATGTAGCCTATACAGGTTACGTCATAAAAACCAAGTTTAATTTTTCACAACAAAAACATATTGCTATATGAAAATTGATCTGCAGCGATTAATAGTAACCTTAGATTCAATGTTCAGAAATAAATTTATACCAAAATACATTATAATACTAACAGTTAGATAGCATTTTACAGCGTCATTTGGTCGAAGTTTTAATTATAATTATAATAATAGAAAACTGGCCTTTTGATAGCTTAGAAACATGTTTAACGCGTCAATATAAAATTGGGCTCTAGCATTTTTTTAAATAAAAAACCAAAACATTTTTGATTGTTAACTTTGTGTCTACATAAACATATAGCACAAAGCTATATTCATTGACAAAATGCAATTGCAATTTCTTATAAAAAATGTAATTAAAACTAATAATTAAAATTGTATAGAATTAACGTATAAAAAGCAATTAAACACTTTGAACTGAATGTAAACCTATAAACATCTATCATAACAACATTAATTTATAATTGAATTACCATTTAACTGTTTTTAAACCTTACATCATAAATTATCAACATTTAGTTACTTATTGTACTGCACAAATGCTAGTGGAATGGTATAGTTATACTTATTATGGCATTGATCTCAATTGTGTTCTTTTTCAAGCACACAATCATCTTACACTGTACGCACATTCAAGCTGCGTACAATAAAGAGAAAATAAATTACACTCTTATCACTATAGTATTTGAATTCACCATTCAATAAATATTTTGACTTCGTCAAAAATTTATTTTTTATTGACTTAAAATATTAAGGTAAAGTTTAATGTGATTTTATTCTTTATCTTTAATTTTGTTTTCGGTGCTTATACCGAGAGTGAGCTATTCATTTTCTATATACCTTACTAAGAAATTCAAAGGCGTGATTGTGAAAAAGCGAATTATTTGTTCTATTTTTTATATGTTTTTATAATACCACAGGTTTTTTAATAATTAACGTTGAGAAGGTTATTCACATTATTCGCTGTTAACTTAAAAGGTAAATATTTTTATTTAGTAAAAATATCGGATGAAAAGTAATTTTTATAAAACTTCAAAGAAGTGGTGGTGAAAGACCTATTTTGTACCCTAAACACATTTGGTATCTTGGTTTTCTATCAAGGACGACTCGAGCAGGTGTACCATTGTTTGGCGGCATTCCGCGTTGACCACAAGCGCAGGGTTCTGCAGAGCCATCCTCAGGACATTGTGTCGTGCAACTCTCGTTCGCTGAACAACCTGTAATCACAACAAATAATGCTTATACTTCTTATACTAAAGCTAACCTTGTAAGAATATGTTGTATTTGTTAATCAAGCTCTAGGAAAAAGTCAATGAAGAAAATATAATCGTTTGTAAAATAAAAATAAAACATTTAGGTTAACTACTAGTGTCATATTGGGCCAGTTTAAATAAAAAATGCATTACCTTGATCTGAAATGCGTAAATCACATCTCGGTCCTGTAAAGCCTTCTGGACAGATACAGGTACTTGCTATAGATCCTACTTGCCTGAAACAAACATGTTTTATCATTTTTTATGGATAATACGCATCTATAAAGCATATTGAGTGCATGAAAGAGTGTGGGCGGCAAAAACTGTAAACTCATCAAATTGTCTGCAACCCCCAGCCGAAATTACAAAATAAAATGTTGTTGTTGAACTGTCAAAACTTTGATTGTGTTTTTCAGGTCTCTTTACGTGTAAATTTGTATTTACCTGAACATAGTTGATTAACTACCCAAACGAATAATGAAAAATAATTTCGCCAGCAGCGCACGTACCCGCCCGCCCTATCTGGTGCTCGCAATAATAGTGCTATTGAAGGTCATCTCATGTGGACCGTTATGGGGATTTATAAGTATTACACAAATTATTATTCTCAATCCGATCCAGCAATGTACACGACAAAATTATTCTTCAAGCGTATATTTTTACGATCCCTTTATGACTTTTTGGTTTTGGGACCAGTATTATTTTTAATTTATATTAACGACCTATGTGCTGCAAAGTTCAAAGGTACGTTGACAGCTTTTGCTGACGATACGGCGCTTACATATTCTGCCAGTAACCTGAATGAACTTGGGTTATGCATGCAAGAAGATTTAAGTTTATTGCGCTATTGGTTTGACCATAATTATTTAATATTAAGTGAAAAAACTAAGTACATTATCTTTGGTTTACGTAATGAAAGTAATTTTGAAAATGAACTCTTTAATCATCATATTGACTGTTCCGGGGTTTGTAACTGTAATATAGTATGTAAAGTGGATGAAATGAAGTACCTTGGTCTTGTCATTAGCTCTAATCTTGCTTGGAAGGGTCATATAAATAAACTAAGGAAAGAATTAGTTTGCTTATTACACAAATTTTACTTGTTACGAAATCTTTGTCCTGAAAATGTTTTAGTATATGTGTATCACGCACTTATAATTTCTAAATTAAATTACGGTTTGAGCTGTTGGGGTGGAACATATATCTCATCCCTTCAACCTAATGTGACCCTACAGAAAACTCTCATCAGAATTATATTAAAGAAAAAAAAGAACAGATCATACTTGGCCTTTATTTTGTAAATTAGGAATACTGCCATTAAGACATAGTTATGTATTGAAGATTTTAAGATTATTTTACATTAGATTTTACAATGATAGAGACTTTGCCAGAGAGGAAAAATACAATTTTAGAAACTTAAGTATGGCACCGATTCCTAGACCTAAGCTTACTCTTTTTAGGAATTTTTACAGCTTTAATGCTCCAAGGATGTTTAATGCAACTAAATCGTATTACTAAAAAGAATACTATCGCTCAGTACACTAACGGCTTGAAGACATGGTTAGGTACAGTTGAGAATGTGGAATTTTTATTTCAAGTTACTATCTAGACATAAGAAGTTGTATTTTTGATAACTATTGTACACCGTATTTAATGTTTTTTCATCATTCTCATGGTTGTATTGTAGTATTGTACTTTTTTGTCGTGATTTATTGCTACATGCTGCATAGTTTTACACGTTATTTTGTTGTAGTCCTGTTTGCAGAAATCTTATGTATTTAGTCAATTATTTTTTAGATTTGATATTAAAATTTTATTGTTTTTAGGTTAACCAACAGCCTAGTCAGCCTTTGTTTAGTTTAATTTTTTAAGAGAAGGAAGCCTCAAAACTGGCATTAAGCCTAGGAGGCCCCTATATTTATTCATCTTTGAAAATAGGTTTACTCTGTTATTGAAATTTGAATCAGTGTAATTATTTGTTAATTTGATGTAATATTGTAATGTACAAATTGATGATGAATAAATAAACGTTTTTGACTTTGACTTTTTGACTTACAGAGTTTTCGTCGTCAGTAGGTGCGTTACGTACCTGCAGGTGGCGCCGTTCTCACAGACGCTGCTGGTGGGCTGACACAGAGCGCCCTTGCCGCACTTGTCAGTAGGTGCGTTACGTACCTGCAGGTGGCACCGTTCTCACAGACGCTGCTGGTGGGCTGACACAGAGCGCCCTTGCCGCACTTGTCAGTAGGTGCGTTACGTACCTGCAGGTGGCGCTGTTCTCACAGACGCTGCTGGTGGGCTGACACAGAGCGCCCTTGCCGCACTTGTCAGTAGGTGCGTTACGTACCTGCAGGTGGCGCTGTTCTCACAGACGCTGCTGGTGGGCTGACACAGAGCGCCCTTGCCGCACTTGTCAGTAGGTGCGTTACGTACCTGCAGGTGGCGCTGTTCTCACAGACGCTGCTGGTGGGCTGACACAGGGGGCCCTTGCCGCACTTGTCAGTAGGTGCGTTACGTACCTGCAGGTGGCGCCGTTCTCACAGACGCTGCTGGTGGGCTGACACAGGGGGCCCTTGCCGCACTCCGGCCCCGAGAACCCTCGGAAGCACCAGCACCAATAATCCCTGTCATCATTTCTCATTTAATATACGATCAAATAAATATTGTTTAAAGGCCACTCTTACAAAACATGTAGTGAAAATATGTAATAAAATATCTTTGATTGTCAAAAATAAATTACAATTGAATGCTTTTGAATAGCCTATTTTTCAAAGAGGAACAGTCGTATTTTCAACCAATGAATATTTTCTAATAGTACAGTAATATTTGTCCAAAAAAAGACCAAACTGAAAAAAATTAGCCCTCCTTGAAACATGGTATACAGGTCATCTTTAGGCTCTAGTTGAAGAATCCGATGAGTCCATAAAAATTCAGGGGGTGGAAGGCCCCTTTTTCGAGGGGATAGGGGGGAGGTTGTATTTTTTTGTAAATGCAATATCTCCGGTGAAAAGGTCCGATCCATTTAAAATTTGGTGTGGGCTTTTAAAACAGAATATTTTAACACTACATAAAAAATAAATTCGATCGTGTCATCCTAAGGGGTCCAAAGAGGGGATTTAGCACCTCAAAAATGGGGTTTTTAATTTTTTTGGTATCCAAAAATTAAAATTATGAAAATCTTGTTTTATTTTTTGAATTCAGCTAAAAAAATCAAACAATTTAGTACTCATAATTATTTCTCTATGACCATTGGTTACCGAGATATTGAAATCGGTAAACACAGTACGTTGTCTAATATAACCTCAAAATATACAGACACTTATAAACCCCACTTATTTTTTATCATTTATCAACGATATTTTGTATTTGGCTTCTTATAGTTGAGTTTTAATGGATTATGGCCCATAAGTCCCACTTTTCTTCATCCCCTTGTCAGCAAACCTAAATACTCATTTCCTATGTTATTTAAATGGGAAAAATCTACGATATGTCAATTTCTCTTATATTTCCGGTTCTAATGACTATAATGAAACAGTTTTAGACCTATTTTACTGGGGAAATCTTTGGCTTTCAGATTAACCATTAACAGCTCAATTTGATTGGGTTTAAGGCTAGATGAAATGCTATTATCAATGTTGTATTTTTTAAATTATTTTTGTTTTTGATTGTCAATAATGAATATCTCAGCTCTTAAGAAAGAGAATGCGTATAGACAACGTACTGTGTTTACCAATTTCAATATCTCGGTAACCAATGGTCATAGAGTAATAATTATGAATACTAAATTGTTTGATTTTTTTAGCTGAATTCAAAAAATAAAACACAATTTTCATAATTTTAATTTTTGGATACCAAAAAATAAAAAAACCCATTTTTGAGGTGTTAAATTCCCCCTTTGGACCCCTTAGGATAACACGATCAAATTTATTTTTTATGTAGTGTTAAAATATACTGTTTTAAAAGCCCACACCAAATTTTAAATGCATCGGACCTTTTTCACCGGAGTTATTGCATTTGCAAAAAAATACAACCTTCCCCCCCTTCACCCCTCGAAAAAGGGGCCCTCCACCCCCTGAACTTTTATGGATCCATCGGCTTCTTCAACTAGAGCCTAAAGATGACCTGTATACCAAGTTTGAAGGTGGGGCTAATTTTTTCATACAAAGTTATTTTTTATTGTACTATAAAGGTCAGACACAAGGCAAACGCTGCAAACTCGATTTAAAACTTTTAATTTTAATTGAAAACTTGTTTTGAGTTTATATTTGTCTTTAGACTACAGCATGTCATAAAAAGGCCAGATCTACAATGTAGTATACGAAGAATAAATTTCCTGACTTCGTTTGATGAAACCTTGTGTTTTAGGTGGATCAGGAGTAAACACTGTAATCAATAAATAAATTTCAGTATACCCCATTGTTATGAAGTTAGCATTAATTTCTAAGTTTCTGTGTTCAAACTATAATTATAATTCTTGTATGGCTTGTAAATCATATTAGGAAAATATTGTTTGTAATTTGAATGTCCTCTCACTACGATACAAATAGGGAAAGTATTTTTAGTTCTAAAACATTTCTTTTCTAATGAGAATGCCACTTTACATTCAAGTAAAATATCTAAATCATACTAAGATCTTAATATTACGAGTATTAATATAATAATAGATAGTACACTGAAAAAAAATTCCATGCAATTGGTTTGAAAGAGTAGTTAAACTCGGTTAAGCAATTTTCATTGCATCTCGTCGAGATTGTTCCAGGTAATTGGGTAATGTTTTACTGTTACAGTTGTTTTGCTCATGACGCTACTTGCTTGTTTAGCACATCTGGGGAAAATTAGGTTTTAACTGCTTGAGGTTTAACTGTATTTACAGTTTTTCGTCTACTCTACTTATCAGGAAACATGGTATAACAATGCAGTTTAGAAATGAGATTAGTAATTTAAAATTAAATGTATTATGGTAATATAAATGTTCAATATATAGTTAATTTTTATTTTGGATCATCATGGAAGAAATGCATCCGGTAAATGAATATATACAATAATATTCTGAGTAACGATAAAATCGGGTAATAAGTAATTCGATGTGATATTGACCTAATTTAATCAACCTTATCTCAGTAGCACTGTATGTTCATTAATCCAAGTTTCATTGCCAATTTCAAATATAAATCTCATTGTACTGCGCTCGCTACGGCCAAATGTCTTAATAATATCGAAAATTGCCAAAACATTTCGACTGCAACCTTTAAATACACAACATATGCTAAAAATTGTTTCTTAGTTTTTTTCCCTGACACATATTTTATTTGGTAATTTTTTCTTCGCTCTTGGCTCTTGATTTAATTTTATGAAAGCAAATTGATCAAGCATAATCCAATGTATGCGTGTGGGTGTAAACAAACCTATTTAGAGAAGACACCAATGGTCCAATTTTGGCATTCCTATTAAGCCGTGCTATCTCCAGGTCTTTTAGAATTTTCTTTAGAATTTTTTATTTTAAGATATTTTCCCCATTAAAAACGACAAAAATCCAAATTTCTCAAAAACAGCTCTAACGATTTTGAAAATAATTTCATGGGTTTTAATGCTCGAGAAGACGAGAAATGTCACCACCCTCATGTCTGTAAAAATTCAGGCTCAGAAGTTATAGGAATTTAAATAGACCCCTATTATAAATTCAAAATTTTTAAATGTACTTAAAATTAAAAAAATATTCAAAATATACACAAGTATACAACTATGAAATTTGACTTAAAATAATGAATAATCCAGTATTTTAATTAATAGTCTACTGCAACTGGTTGCAGAGATAATTGATATTTTCGTTTGGCGACCGGTAAACGCAATACGCTATTTAATGTTATTCTTATGACAAATATAAAAAAGATATCTTCGTCAATTACAAACCGACTCTTACTGTGGGAAATTGTAAGTTTATTTTACTTTACAGTAGGATATCTTGCTTGAAATGATTTCAAAGAGAAATCATTTGTCAATTTGCTGCCGTTTATTTTTCTTTCTTTTTTTTGTATTACATAAAGAATTATTAAACATTATTCATCAACAACTCTTTACGAATGTGTCACTAAATTTAATATTGCATGGTAAGGTTTCACAGGAGGGGCTTAGTGGTCAGATGAACCGTGGAATTTGTCTATAAATCGGTAAGTAAGCCCCACAATTAAAGTTCCATGGATTCCTGTAGGAGCCATTATGAGAACGAAAAATATATTAATTAATAAGAGGACAGGAAATAAAATACCTAACGAAAAGGTTGGACAAGATAAGTTTGAATTAATTACAAGTTAAATCAAAACGTATTGCCGAGTGATAAAGGTATTATGACCAAATACATAGCAAATATCTATTGATGTTCAGTATCAACATTTAAACCTGTTATAATGGTTTTGATTGAATCCAATTTTCTTGTTTGACTACAATAAAATTGTAGTGTTCAAAGGCAGCTTACTGGAACAATTTACTTACAATATTCATTGAAACAAATTAATATCAACTTTTGCTAGCAAGTGTTTTTTCACCCAAGGAAACTTTCAAAATACTTGAATATACTTGAATACTGGATCAAAGTTTGACGAAACATTTTTGTCATGAATTTACATTGAGTAAATTTTTATGCAAATTAAAGTGTCGTTTAAGGCCAAAAGTTAAAGATTTAATTTAATATCACCAAGGAAGATAACTGCTGTTCTTAACTGTGGTTCGTGGAGAGGCAAATGGGGGTTCGTAACAGATAAATTATTAGAGGATATGTAAATTATACTGTTATAATTAACTTATAAACATGTAGCAAGTGACTAAAATTTGACTAGTCAAACAAATTTGAGTAGGTTACATATCAGAGATGGAGTAAGTTTGTTATTATTTAGGAAGACGAGGCGGAACGGGACACTTAGTGAATAATACTATATAAAACATACAATTGAGGTATAAAGAACAATTTTTTGACAGAAAAATTATCTTTGACATTTATTTTACACGACACACTTTGGTAATACTCCTTATTTACAATAGAAAAAATTATATAATTTTTTGATAATAAAATGCTTACTACCACATCTCGCCCCACACACGGGGCGAAACGGGGTTGGGTCTTTAACAATGGGGGGGGGGGGGGGGCAAAACGGGGAACCATTTCACTGTGTAGTCAATTTAACATAAACTTGTCAAATGTTCAATCAATGTCTTTATTCACTTTTTAATCATTGTCTTGACCAAATTCACAGACGTGGACTAACTTCATCATCGTCTTCACTATCAACCCCAATCCGCCCCTGCCCCATTCCGCCTCCAATGCATACTTTGAGGTTATAACCCACACTACAGGTTAACTCCAATTTGATATTTAAATACATGAAAATGTTCCTAAAGGCATAAGCTACAATATTAAATACTAATAATATTGATTTTTAATTGTTTGATGTTACTTAAGGTAGCTGTAATATCACAAAATGTTGTAAGGAGATCATTCAAAACTGAAAATCTTGCATATTTCACAAAACAGAGGGACAAAGTGGCCGAAACCAGTTCTAGGCAGTTTGCACAAGAAAGCTAAAGTAGGTAAACGATCACCCGTTAGGTTGCAGCACCTGTCAGATGGAAAATAAGCATAATCCCGTTCCGCCCCACTACCCTGTTCTGCCCCGCCTTCCCCTAAGTATTTTTTAGTAAAACAAGTTTAGATTCTTAACTCGGACACTGACTTATATAGCTATCACTGTGGTCCCAATAGAAGCTTTTGGGTATAGAACAAAACCATCCCACAGTATCTAAATCATTGGTTTTTCGAGATGAATTCAATTGCGTGAAGAAAATTAGATAATTTTAATTTGTATAAATAGAAAAGCCAAAATTCCATTTTCGTGAAGTTTATCCCCCTTTACTATCCCTATCGATGGTCCGATTGGGCTGGTTTTCGAAATCGTCCAATAATGACTTATCTACACATCCGATGCAGATTGATATTTATCATCAGATTATCTCGTATAGTAAAAGTGTAAAGTTTGACACTGAAGTTTTAGAAAAGAACTTCTTTTTTGACTTCATTATTATTGTGTGATATGTCAGTTCGAAATCAAACGCTGCGTCCAAACAAATTCTAAAGAGTAAATCATACGAAACAAAAAGTAAAATTAAATTAAAATTTAAAATCGTCCCGAATCAGCTCTCGTGAATGCGTAAAATTTTATATCTCAAAAATATATAGTGCATTTGTATTTGTACATATATAATAACATTTGTAATATATTGTGCATTTATAGTATATTATAATATGCACTATAGTGCATTTGCTCATTCGATGAACTCGGCTACCAACTCAATCTTTTTACATTGTCGGCACTTAAATTGTGAGTGCCTTAAAAGTGGAATTTCGTTTTTACCAGGATGTTTTTTACAGAGAACTTTACATTAAAAACTAATAAGCATATAGCTAAAGTATAATCAAGTTCTTATTTATTTGTTATGAAAAAGAACTGACTTGAAGTCGTGCGAGGCGTAGCAGTGGCCGGCCATGGAGCAGGCGAGGACGCTGCAGGCACGGCGGGGCTGCGGCTGGCCGCCAACCTCGTAGGTCATGTTGAAGCCGTACACGTCCAGCAGGTGGTCCAGCACTCGCAGGTGGTTACCTTCCAGTCGGTCCAGGGCCAGGTCCACCACCAGGTAGGGCCTGCGTGTCAGCAGCCACTCCACGGCGGTCACGTTCTGCTCCGTCACCCTGAGGGGCAGATATCTCGTGAGGATCATTCACCTTCCGGTCGGCCCAGGGCCAGGTCCACCTCCAGGTAGGGCCTGCGTGTCAGCAGCCACTCCACGGCGGTCACGTTCTGCTCCGTCACCCTGCGGGGCAGATATCTCGTGAGGATAATTCACCTTCCGGTCGGTATAGGGCCAGGTCCACCTCCAGGTAGGGCCTGCGTGTCAGCAGCCACTCCACGGCGGTCACGTTCTGCTCCGTCACCCTGCGGGGCAGATATCTCGTGAGGATCTTTCACCTTCCGGTCGGTATAGGGCCAGGTCCACCTCCAGGTAGGGCCTGCGTGTCAGCAGCCACTCCACGGCGGTCACGTTCTGCTCCGTCACCCTGCGGGCAGACATCTCGTGAGGATCATTCACCTTCCGGTCGGTATAGGGCCAGGTCCACCTCCAGGTAGGGCCTGCGTGTCAGCAGCCACTCCACGGCGGTCACGTTCTGCTCCGTCACCCTGCGGGCAGACATCTCGTGAGGATCATTCACCTTCCGGTCGGCCCAGGGCCGGGTACACCTCCAGGTAGGGCCTGCGTGTCAAGCAGCCACTCCACGGCGGTCACGTTCTGCTCCGTCACCCTGCGGGCAGACATCTCGTGAGGATCAATCACCTTCCGGTCTTCCCAGGGCCAGGTCAACCACCAGGTAAGCCTGCGTGTCAGCAGCCACTCCACGGTGGTCACGTTCTGCTCCGTCACCCTGCGGGCAGACATCTCGTGAGGATCATTCACCTTCCAGTCGATCTAGGGTCAGGCCCACCACCAGGTAGGGCCTGCGTGTCAGCAGCCACTCCACGGCGGTCACGTTCTGCTCCGTCACCCTGCGGGCAGACATCTCGTGAGGATCATTCACCTTCCAGTCGGTCCAGGGCCAGGTCCACCACCAGGTAGGGCCTGCGTATCAGCAGCCACTTCACGGCGGTCACGTTCTGCTCCGTCACCCTGCGGGCAGACATCTCGTGAGGATCATTCACCTTCCAGTCGGTCCAGGGCCAGGTCCACCACCAGGTAGGGCCTGCGTGTCAGCAGCCACTCCACGGCGGTCACGTTCTGCTCCGTCACCCTGCGGGAAGACATCTCGTGAGGATCATTCACCTTCCAGTCGATCTAGGGTCAGGCCCACCACCAGGTAGGGCCTGCGTGTCAGCAGCCACTCCACGGCGGTCACGTTCTGCTCCGTCACCCTGCGGGAAAACATCTCGTGAGGATCATTCACCTTCCGGTCGATCTAGGGTCAGGCCCACCTCCAGGTAGGGCCTGCGTGTCAGCAGCCACTCCACGGCGGTCACGTTCTGCTCCGTCACCCTGCGGGCAGCCATCTCGTGAGGATCATTCACCTTCCAGTCGATCTAGGGTCAGGCCCACCTCCAGGTAGGGCCTGCGTGTCAGCAGCCACTCCACGGCGGTCACGTTCTGCTCCGTCACCCTGCGGGCAGACATCTCGTGAGGATCATTCACCTCCCAGTCGATCTAGGGTCAGGCCCACCTCCAGGTAGGGCCTGCGAGTCAGCAGCCATTCCACGGCGGTCACGTTCTGCTCCGTCATCCTGCGGGCAGACATCTCGTGAGGATCATTCACCTTCCAGTCGATCTAGGGTCAGGCCCACCTCCAGGTAGGGCCTGCGTGTCAGCAGCCACTCCACGGCGGTCACGTTCTGCTCCGTCACCCTACGGGGCAGACATCTCGTGAGGATCATTCACCTTCCAGTCGATCTAGGGTCAGGCCCACCTCCAGGTAGGGCCTGCGTGTCAGCAGCCACTCCACGGCGGTCACGTTCTGCTCCGACACCCTGCGGGCAGACATCTCGTGAGGATCATTCACCTTCCGGTCGGTCCAGGGTCAGGTCCACCTCCAGGTAAGCCTGCGTGTCAGCAGCCATTCCACGGCGGTCACGTTCTGCTCCGTCACCCTGCGGGCAGACATCTCGTGAGGATCATTCACCTTCCATTCGATCTAGGGTCAGGCCCACCACCAGGTAGGGCCTGCGTGTCAGCAGCCCCACCACGGCGGTCACGTTCTGCTCCGTCACCGACATCTCGTGAGGATCATTCACCTTCCAGTCGATCTAGGGTCAGGCCCACCACCAGGTAGGGCCTGCGTGTCAGCAGCCACTCCACGGCGGTCACGTTCTGCTCCGACACCCTGCGGGCAGACATCTCGTGAGGATCATTCACCTTCCGGTGCGCCCAGGGCCAGGTCCACCTCCAGGTAGGGCCTGCGTGTCAGAAGCCACTCCACGGCGGTCACGTTCTGCTCCGTCACCCTGCGGGCAGACATCTCGTGAGGATCATTCACCTTCCGGTCGGCCCAGGGCCAGGTCCACCTCCAGGTAGGGCCTGCGTGTCAGCAGCCACTCCACGGCGGTCACGTTCTGCTCCGTCACCCTGCGGGCAGACATCTCGTGAGGATCATTCACCTTCCAGTCGGCCAGGGGCCAGGTCCACCACCAGGTAGGGCCTGCGTGTCAGCAGCCACTCCACGGCGGTCTCGTTCTGCTCCGACACCCTGCGGGGCAGACATCTCGTTAGGATCAATCACCTTCCGGTCGGCCAGGGGCCAGGTCCACCACCAGGTAAGCCCGCGTGTCAGCAGCCACTCCACCGCGGTCACGTTCTGCTCCGTCACCCTGCGGGGCAGACATCTCGTGAGGATCAATCACCTTCCGGTCGGTCCAGGGCCAGGTCCACCACCAGGTAAGCCTGCGTGTCAGCAGCCACTCCACGGTGGTCACGTTCTGCTCCGTCATCCTGCGGGCAGACATCTCGTGAGGATCATTCACCTTCCGGTCGGTCCAGGGCCAGGTCCACCACCAGGTAGGGCCTGCAAGTAAGCAGCCAGTCCACGGCGGTCACGTTCTGCTCCGTCACCCTGCGGGCAGACATCTCGTGATGATCATACACCTTCCGGTCGGCCAGGGGCCAGGTCCACTACCAGGTAGGGCCTGCGTGTCAGCAGCCACTCCACGGCGGTCACGTTCTGCTCCGTCACCCTGCGGGCAGACATCTCGTGAGGATAATTCACCTTCCAGTCGATCTAGGGTCAGGCCCACCACCAGGTAGGGCCTGCGTGTCAGCAGCCACTCCACGGCGGTCACGTTCTGCTCCGTCACCCTGCGGGGCAGACATCTCGTGAGGATCATTCACCTTCCGGTCGGTCCAGGGTCAGGTCCACCTCCAGGTAGGGCCTGCGTGTCAGCAGCCACTCCACGGCGGTCACGTTCTGCTCCGTCACCCTGCGGGGCAGATATCCCGTGAGGATCATTCACCTTCCAGTCGATCTAGGGTCAGGTCCACCACCAGGTAGGGCCTGCGTGTCAGCAGCCACTCCATGGCGGTCACGTTCTGCTCCGTCACCCTGCGGGCAGACATCTCGTGAGGATCATTCACCTTCCGGTCGGCCAGGGGCCAGGTCCACCACCAGGTAGGGCCTGCGTGTCAGCAGCCACTCCACGGCGGTCACGTTCTGCTCCGACACCCTGCGGGGCAGACATCTCGTTAGGATCAATCACCTTCCGGTCGGCCAGGGGCCAGGTCCACCACCAGGTAAGCCTGAGTGTCAGCAGCCACTCCACCGCGGTCACGTTCTGCTCCGTCACCCTGCGGGGCAGACATCTCGTGAGGATCAATCACCTTCCGGTCGGTCCAGGGCCAGGTCCACCACCAGATAAGCCTGCGTGTCAGCAGCCACTCCACGGTGGTCACGTTCTGCTCCGTCATCCTGCGGGCAGACATCTCGTGAGGATCATTCACCTTCCGGTCGGTCCAGGGCCAGGTCCACCACCAGGTAGGGCCTGCAAGTCAGCAGCCAGTCCACGGCGGTCACGTTCTGCTCCGTCACCCTGCGGGCAGACATCTCGTGAGAATCATTCACCTTCCTGTCGGTCCAGGGCCAGGTCCACCACCAGGTAGGGCCTGCGTGTCAGCAGCCACTCCATGGCGGTCACGTTCTGCTCCGTCACCCTGCGGGCAGACATCTCGTGAGGATCATTCACCTTCCGGTCGGTCCAGGGTCAGGTCCACCACCAGGTAGTGCCTGCGTGTCAGCAGCCACTCCATGGCGGTCACGTTCTGCTCCGTCACCCTGCGGGCAGACATCTCGTGAGGATCATTCAACTTCCGGTCGGTCCAGGGTCAGGTCCACCACCAGGTAGGGCCTGCGTGTCAGCAGCCACTCCATGGCGGTCACGTTCTGCTCCGTCACCCTGCGGGCAGACATCTCGTGAGGATCATTCACCTTCCGGTCGGTCCAGGGTCAGGTCCACCACCAGGTAGGGCCTGCGTGTCAGCAGCCACTCCACGGCGGTCACGTTCTGCTCCGTCACCCTGCGGGCAGACATCTCGTGATGATCATTCACCTTCCGGTCGGCCAGGGGCGAGGTCCACCACCAGGTAGGGCCTGCGTGTCAGCAGCCACTCCACGGCGGTCACGTTCTGCTCCGTCACTAGCGGGGCAGACATCTCGTGAGGATCATTCACCTTCCGGTCGGCCCAGGGCCAGGTCCACCTCCAGGTAGGGTCTGCGTGTCAGCAGCCACTCCACGGCGGTCACGTTCTGCTCCGTCACCCTGCGGGGCAGATATCTCGTGAGGATCATTCACCTTCCGGTCGGTCCAGGGTCAGGTCCACCTCCAGGTAGGGCTTGCGTGTCAGCAGCCACTTCACGGCGGTCACGTTCTGCTCCGTCACCCTGCGGGGCAGATATCTCGTGAGGATCATTCACCTTCCGGTCGGCCTAGGGTCAGGTCCACCACCAGGTAGGGCCTGCGTGTCAGCAGCAACTCCACGGCGGTCACGTTCTGCTCCGTCACCCTGCGGGGCAGACATCTCGTGAGGATCATTCACCTTCTGGACGGCCCAGGGCCAGGTCCACCTCCAGGTAGGGCCTGCGTGTCAGCAGCCACTTCACGGCGGTCACGTTCTGCTCCGTCACCCTGCGGGGCAGATATCTCGTGAGGATCATTTACCTTCCGGTCGGCCCAGGGCCAGGTCCACCTCCAGGTAGGGCCTGCGTGTCAGCAGCCACTTCACGGCGGTCACGTTCTGCTCCGTCACCCTGCGGGCAGACATCTCGTGAGGATCATTCACCTTCCGTTCGGCCTAGGGTCAGGTCCACCACCAGGTAGGGCCTGCGTGTCAGCAGCCACTCCACGGCGGTCACGTTCTGCTCCGTCACCCTGCGGGGCAGATATCTCGTGAGGATCATTCACCTTCCGGTCGGCCTAGGGTCAGGTCCACCACCAGGTAGGGCCTGCGTGTCAGCAGCCACACCGCGGCGGTCACGTTCTGCTCCGACACCCTGCGGGGCAGATATCTCGTGAGGATCATTCACCTTCCAGTCGGCCTAGGGTCAGGTCCACCACCAGTTAGGGCCTGCGTGTCAGCAGCCACTCCGCGGCGGTCACGTTCTGCTCCGACACCCTGCGGGGCAGATATCTCGTGAGGATCATTCACCTTCCGGTCGGCCTAGGGTCAGGTCCACCACCAGGTAGGGCCTGCGTGTCAGCAGCCACTCCACGGCGGTCACGTTCTGCTCCGACACCCTGCGGGGCAGATATCTCGTGAGGATCATTCACCTTCCGGTCGACCTAGGGCCAGGTCCACCACCAGGTAGGGCCTGCGTGTCAGCAGCCACTCCACGGCGGTCACGTTCTGCTCCGACACCCTGCGGGGCAGATATCTCGTTAGGATCATTCACCTTCCGGTCGGCCAGGGGCCAGGTCCACCACCAGGTAGGGCCTGCGTGTCAGCAGCCACTCCACGGCGGTCACGTTCTGCTCCGACACCCTGCGGGGCAGATATCTCGTTAGGATCATTCACCTTCCAGTCGGCCAGGGGCCAGGTCCACCACCAGGTAGGGCCTGCGTGTCAGCAGCCACTTCACGGCGGTCACGTTCTGCTCCGTCACCCTGCGGGGCAGACATCTCGTTAGGATCATTCACCTTCCGGTTGGCCAGGGGCCAGGTCCACCACCAGGTAGGGCCTGCGTGTCAACAGCCACTCCACGGCGGTCACGTTCTGCTCCGACACCCTGCGGGGCAGATATCTCGTTAGGATCATTCACCTTCCGGTCGGCCAGGGGCCAGGTCCACCACCACGTAGGGCCTGCGTGTCAGCAGCCACTCCACGGCGGTCACGTTCTGCTCCGACACCCTGCGGGGCAGACATCTCGTTAGGATCATTCACCTCCCAGTCGATCTAGGGTGAGGTCCACCTCCAGGTAGGGCCTGCGTGTCAGCAGCCACTCCACGGCGGTCACGTTCTGCTCCGTCACCCTGCGGGGCAGACATCTCGTGAGGATCATTCACCTTCCGGTCGGTCCAGGGCCAGGTCCACCACCAGGTAAGCCTGCGTGTCAGCAGCCAGTCCACGGCGGTCACGTTCTGCTCCGTCACCCTGCGGGCAGACATCTCGTGATGATCATTCACCTTCCGGTCGGCCAGGGGCCAGGTCCACCACCAGGTAGTGCCTGCGTGTCAGCAGCCACTCCACGGCGGTCACGTTCTGCTCCGTCACCCTGCGGGGCAGACATCCCGTGAGGATCATTCACCTTCCGGTCGGCCCAGGGCCAGGTCCACCTCCAGGTAGGGTCTGCGTGACAGCAGCCACTCCACGGCGGTCACGTTCTGCTCCGTCACCCTGCGGGGCAGATATCTCGTGAGGATCATTCTACTTCCGGTCGATCCAGGGTCAGGTCCACCTCCAGGTAGGGCCTGCGTGTCAGCAGCCACTCCACGGTAGTCACGTTCTGCTCCGTCACCCTGCGGGGCAGATATCTCGTGAGGATCATTCACCTTCCGGTCGGCCCAGGGTCAGGTCCACCTCCAGCTAGGGCCTGCGTGTCAGCAGCCACTTCACGGCGGTCACGTTCTGCTCCGTCACCCTGCGGGGCAGATATCTCGTGAGGATCATTCACCTTCCGGTCGGCCCAGGGCCAGGTCCACCTCCAGGTAGGACCTGCGTGTCAGCAGCCACTCCACGGCGGTCACGTTCTGCTCCGTCACCCTGCGGGGCAGATATCTCGTGAGGATCCTTCACCTTCCGGTCGGCCCAGGACCAGGTCCACCACCAGGTAGGGCCTGCGTGTCAGCAGCCACTTCACGGCGGTCACGTTCTGCTCCGTCACCCTGCGGGGCAGATATCTCGTGAGGATCATTCACCTTCCGGTCGGCCTAGGGTCAGGTCCACCACCAGGTAGGGCCTGCGTGTCAGCAGCCACTCCACGGCGGTCACGTTCTGCTCCGTCACCCTGCGGGGCAGTCATCTCGTGAGGATCATTCACCTTCTGGTCGGCCCAGGGCCAGGTCCACCTCCAGGTAGGGCCTGCGTGTCAGCAGCCACTTCACGGCGGTCACGTTCTGCTCCGTCACCCTGCGGGGCAGATATCTCGTGAGGATCATTTACCTTCCGGTCGGCCCAGGGCCAGGTCCACCTCCAGGTAGGGCCTGCGTGTCAGCAGCCACTTCACGGCGGTCACGTTCTGCTCCGTCACCCTGCGGGGCACATATCTCGTGAGGATAATTCACCTTCCGTTCGGCCTAGGGTCAGGTCCACCACCAGGTAGGGCCTGCGTGTCAGCAGCCACTCCACGGCGGTCACGTTCTGCTCCGTCACCCTGCGGGGCAGATATCTCGTGAGGATCATTCACCTTCCGGTCGGCCTAGGGTCAGGTCCACCAATAGGTAGGGCCTGCGTGTCAGCAGCCACTCCACGGCGGTCACGTTCTGCTCCGACACCCTGCGGGGCAGATATCTCGTGAGGATCATTCACCTTCCGGTCGGCCTAGGGTCAGGTCCACCACCAGGTAGGGCCTGCGTGTCAGCAGCCACTCCACGGCGGTCACGTTCTGCTCCGACACCCTGCGGGGCAGATATCTCGTGAGGATCATTCACCTTCCGGTCGGCCTAGGGCCAGGTACACCACCAGGTAGGGCCTGCGTGTCAGCAGCCACTCCACGGCGGTCACGTTCTGCTCCGACACCCTGCGGGGCAGATATCTCGTTAGGATCATTCACCTTCCGGTCGGCCAGGGGCCAGGTCCACCACCAGGTAGGGCCTGCGTGTCAGCAGCCACTTCACGGCGGTCACGTTCTGCTCCGTCACCCTGCGGGGCAGACATCTCGTTAGGATCATTCACCTTCCGGTCGGCCAGGGGCCAGGTCCACCACCAGGTAGGGCCTGCGTGTCAGCAGCCACTCCACGGCGGTCACGTTCTGCTCCGACACCCTGCGGGGCAGATATCTCGTTAGGATCATTCACCTTCCGGTCGGCCAGGGGCCAGGTCCACCACCAGGTAGGGCCTGCGTGTCAGCAGCCACTCCACGGCGGTCACGTTCTGCTCCGACACCCTGCGGGGCAGATATCTCATGAGGATCAATCACCTTCTGATCGGTCCAGGGCCAGGTCCACCACCAGGTAGGGCCTGCGTGTCAGCAGCCACTCCACGGCGGTCACGTTCTGCTCCGACACCCTGCGGGGCAGATATCTCGTGAGGATCATTCAGCTTCCGGTCGGCTCAGGGTCAGGTCCACCTCCAGGTAGGGCCTGCGTGTCAGCAGCCACTCCACGGCGGTCACGTTCTGCTCCGTCACCCTGCGGGCAGCATCTCGTGAGGATCATTCAGCTTCCGGTCGGCCTAGGGTCAGGTCCACCTCCAGGTAGGGCCTGCGTGTCAGCAGCCACTTCACGGCGGTCACGTTCTGCTCCGT
Organism: Flexamia atlantica; assembly: GCA_035578135.1. Lineage (NCBI taxonomy): Eukaryota > Metazoa > Arthropoda > Insecta > Hemiptera > Cicadellidae > Flexamia > Flexamia atlantica. Next base: position 181,917,367 of record JAQJVK010000001.1, read on the forward strand.
CACCCTGCGGGCAGACATCTCGTGAGGATCATTCAGCTTCCGGTCGGCCTAGGGTCAGGTCCACCTCCAGGTAGGGCCTGCGTGTCAGCAGCCACTTCACGGCGGTCACGTTCTGCTCCGTCACCCTGCGGGCAGACATCTCGTGAGGATCATTCACCTTCCGGTCGGTCCAGGGCCAGGTCCACCACCAGGTAGGGCCTGCGTGTCAGCAGCCACTCCACGGCGGTCACGTTCTGCTCCGTCACCCTGCGGGCAGACATCTCGTGAGGATCATTCAGCTTCCGGTCGGTCCAGGGTCAGGTCCACCTCCAGGTAGGGCCTGCGTGTCAGCAGCCACTCCACGGCGGTCACGTTCTGCTCCGTCACCCTACGGGCAGACATCTCGTGAGGATCATTCAGCTTCCGATCCGTCCAGGGTCAGGTCCACCTCCAGGTAGGGCCTGCGTGTCAGCAGCCACTCCACGGCGGTCACGTTCTGCTCCGTCACCCTGCGGGCAGCATCTCGTGAGGATCATTCAGCTTCCGGTCGGCCCAGGGTCAGGTCCACCTCCAGGTAGGGCCTGCGTGTCAGCAGCCACTCCACGGCGGTCACGTTCTGCTCCGTCACCCTGCGGGCAGCATCTCGTGAGGATCATTCAGCTTCCGGTCGGCCTAGGGTCAGGTCCACCTCCAGGTAGGGCCTGCGTGTCAGCAGCCACTTCACGGCGGTCACGTTCTGCTCCGTCACCCTGCGGGCAGACATCTCGTGAGGATCATTCACCTTCCGGTTCGTCCAGGGCCAGGTCCACCTCCAGGTAGGGCCTGCGTGTCAGCAGCCACTTCACGGCGGTCACGTTCTGCTCCGTCACCCTGCGGGGCAGACATCTCGTGAGGATCATTCACCTTCCGGTCGGTCCAGGGCCAGGTCCACCTCCAGGTAGGACCTGCGTGTCAGCAGCCACTCCACGGCGGTCACGTTCTGCTCCGTCACCCTGCGGGGCAGACATCTCTTGAGGATCATTCACCTTCCGGTCGGTCCAGGGCCAGGTCCACCTCCAGGTAGGACCTGCGTGTCAGCAGCCACTCCACGGCGGTCACGTTCTGCTCCGTCACCCTGCGGGCAGACATCTCGTGAGGATCATTCACCTTCCGGTCGGTCCAGGGCCAGGTCCACCACCAGGTAGGGCCTGCGTATCAGCAGCCACTTCACGGCGGTCACGTTCTGCTCCGTCACCCTGCGGGCAGACATCTCGTGAGGATCATTCACCTTCCGGTCGGTCCAGGGCCAGGTCCACCACCAGGTAGGGCCTGCGTATCAGCAGCCACTTCACGGCGGTCACGTTCTGCTCCGTCACCCTGCGGGCAGACATCTCGTGAGGATCATTCACCTTCCGGTCGGTCCAGGGCCAGGTCCACCACCAGGTAGGGCCTGCGTGTCAGCAGCCACTCCACGGTGGTCACGTTCTGCTCCGTCACCCTGCGGGCAGACATCTCGTGAGGATCATTCACCTTCCGGTCGGCCCAGGGCCGGGTACACCACCAGGTAGGGCCTGCGAGTCAGCAGCCACTTCACGGCGGTCACGTTCTGCTCCGTCACCCTGCGGGCAGACATCTCGTGAGGATCATTCACCTTCCGGTCGGCCCAGGGCCAGGTCCACCTCCAGGTAGGGCCTGCGAGTCAGCAGCCAGTCCACGGTGGTCACGTTCTGCTCCGTCACCCTGCGGGCAGACATCTCGTGAGGATCATTCACCTTCCGGTCGGTCCAGGGCCAGGTCCACCACCTTGGAGAAAGCCCCCAGATTTTTAGCTAACAAACCCATTTTTGAAACCCCCCAGGATGCCTCCTCAAAACGGCATAGCCTTTACATGTGCACCTTATGATGTAATTTTCGACCTCCCAGCTCCTGGTCTATGGGAGATCATTTAAAGAAAAAAGGTTTGGAACAATTGGTTTACCAAAAGTTCAGAAAAAATGCAATAATTCGAATTCTAAAGAACCCCATTGTAAGGGCTGAGAACCACTAAAGTATTATCATTGTTGGATGGATGGATTATCTACAAAAACATCAACAGTCTGGTCAGTAATATTATTTTTAAAATACCTTATGGAATGCCTACATTCTGGTAGAAAGATTCTAGTACGAAAAGACTCTATAATTCTAGGCGTAGATTGTGCAATGGATGGATTATGCAATGGAACATCAATGTGCTGATTGTGGGAAACAGTGGGAATAAATTAAAGTTCGAAGGGCGTATAGGATGTACAACTCACAAAGTACTTGAATGGAATATAGTAGAAAGGAGAAATTAAACCATTTTATTTCCAAGGTAGTGTAAGAAGCACCCCTTCCCTTTATTACAGATATCAACGTACAAAACCTATAAATATATCCACCAACTTTGTTACATACATACATTTTTTTAACAAATTTTTTAACAAGTTCTATGGAAAAAGATAAAAAAATTTGCTTGTAGATTGAAGACAACAAAATCAAAAAGTTTTTGGGTTTCATACACTGAGAAAAATCAGATCCCCAGATTGCTAGTGAATTCTGACTTCGCAAGGTTCTTGGTGTTACAACCAACTACCGGCGGCGAACCCAAGTAGTTTGGAGGTACACACATTACAGCTTCAATTCGGCTTGATTCCTTCCCTGGCCGTCCTGGGTAAAAGTTTTTCAGTCTAGAATCTAGGCGCTACCTATAAACGAATGTTAAATCCACTAGGAATCTTAGTGTTATTACATTAGTGACGTCACACTTAGCCCCAGTTCATACTAGAGGTAGTTCAATACCCTAGAACCTTAGTATTCTGCTGCCTACACCAGGTGCCATTGCGGTAGTCTCTTACAGAAGGTAATGTGGCATAAAAACAAGATTGGTGTGGGTACCACTGACAGGAAGACGCGACGCATTTCAAGTCTAGGGTTAGCGACGATACCCCAACCTATCAAGGGGTGAGCTCTTGACATCTGTGCCTGGAGGTGACCGCGCCTGCGCAATAACGCTGATAACACCGTCGTCCGTGTGGAACCCCAGATCCTCGGCCCAGTCGTGTTTCATTTCTTGTGAAGTTAGATTGTTGTAGTTGTTGTTGAGTTCTTATTATAATGGACGAAGAGACATCCCACCTGCTGGAGGAATGGCAACTATCCTTCCTGCTGAATAGTTTTACCGGTGAGTCCACACACAATTAGGTTAATAATTAATTGTAATTAGGTTAATAATATTGTAATAAACCTCTGTGAGAACTTAACCCTTTATCTAACAAAATTTCAAATATTTACTGACTGAAATTGTCAAATTAAATTTTGCAGTCTAAATTGAAAAGTTAAAATAAAACGACATATATAATAAAAGTCAGAATAATTTTGCGGTATAAAACAAAACTTCAAAATCATGCAGCTCAAGAATAATCAGATAAATAATTACACAATAATTAATATTCTATGTTCAAAATCCTTTTGGGGAGCCTTTGGAATTAAAATTTTGTACGTATTCTAACTTGATAAATGGACTTAAGTCAAGTACCGAACCTAAGACAACTTTGACAAGATTTAAGATGATGATAGTATTTAATTTATGAACAAGAAGAATAACTTCTCGTATACTTCATTCCAGCGGAGTCAATGAGGATCTGATTACTTCAATGTATGTGTTTGTAAACTATAAATCTAAATCGGCTGCACTGACAATTTAATCATTTTTCACTCAAGGTTATTAGACTATATTTTGGGAAAATCCTATTAAATATTAATCTATCCGTCAGGTATATTTTAGCAATTTGAGCCAGAACGTCAACGTAAGGTTTATTCTATTTTGAAATACTAAAGAAATTACTAATAAAATGTACACAAATATTGATTTGTTCCTGCTTCATAAAGCTAAAATACAGGCTGGTTGATAACCGTAATTTACATTCAATTCGCATCAATTTTCCCATTATTGTTGTAGTACAAATTGCATAACAAAGACAGTATTCTCCAATTTTACTCCCGATAGTTCATATGCCAGTCATTGTCGTATGTATAATTTTTAATTCACTCGGTTGAGTCTTTGACTACGGGATAATACCCTCCGGATCCAAAGTCAATTGTTAGAGCAACAAACTGACTGAAAACCTCCCTGCTATTTATAAACATAACTTGATATTGGCCTAAATCGGTATGTGCAATAATCATGTAAAATCACAGCGAATGATGTTGAGGTCATGTTATGCTTTCATACAGCTGGATTTTATGACCTAACACTAACGTTATAGACAATAATCTGATTGACTGAAATAGCAAGAACAAGACGTAAGCCAAAATAAAGATAACAAATTGTAATATTTTTATTTTGTGAAGTACTTAGCTTAATATAAATTGTAGTGTGATGAAAAGTATGGTTCGTCATCTAACAGGGCATAAACTCGCTCATTTTTTGACCTCGCTGCCAAAAAACTAGAGATTCTACCGAAACATCACTTAAGGCCCCAATAATGCAATATACGGTTATAGGATGAAGCTGTTTAATACTTTTTTCACGTTTTAAAAAGTCCAAAATATGTCACCTACAATATAATTTAAATGTTCCAGAATCACCGGAGTTAGAGGAGAAACTGAGGTGGCTGAACAACAATACTGAACCGTGCAGGACAGAGGAGTCATACTGGGACGACACCAAGGAAATAAGAGCCAAGATTTTAGAAGACAAATGATCCTTGATTGATTACTACAGTAAATTTCCCTGCTTGAAACATCACCAGGGTTATCAACTGGTAATGATTTAGATATAAGATAAATATTTCCTATTAACAGTTTTTTTTAAGAATTTATACAAGTCAACTCCAATAGATGAAATATCAGTGTTCAATAATTTATAAAGTTTCTCAGTAAATAGCTATTTTTTTATTTTTTGGACTTGGGGTATATTTGGGTAATTTTATAATTTTTAATTTTATAATTTAATTAAATTTTTAAATTTTATAATTTTCTTTAAAAATACATAAATGGCATGTAGCCATGAAAGGTAATTTTTTGAATCGCCACATACTAGGATTAAAAATTATCAAGTCAAATTTTTAATATCTTAACATTTTATTATAATAGAAAAAAGATTTTCTAACAATAAATTATGTAAGTGGTAATATATAGGTATATAATACTAGTATCAAAAAACGTATCATGATTATCATAAACTTTTAGTTCTTATCCTTAATTGTTATGATGGGAAAACAGGTAGGCTATACAAAAATTAAACAATAAGTTCCTTAAACTTTTCAAGTTTTGTTATACTTGTCAATTGCTCCAGTCATTTTTCTCTATTATAATATAGTCCTAGCTGTAGACCTGGAAACAATCCATTTTGAGGTTATGTGATACTTGAAGAAAAGCTTCAAGTAGGTGGTGTAAAACTAAAATCTTGTTTATCATTTGGTAAAAGTTCGTAATATTCCTTTATACCGTAAATAATGTGAGATGCCTCTAAATATTTAAGATAACGTTAGGTATGTTTTTTTATATGTAGCCTAATTTTTTAAAAAACGGGACATTTTGACGTCCCGACAAAGTTTTTCGGGACAACAAAACACGTCGTGAAAAACGGGACTTTTCCGTTTTTACGGGACGTCTGGTCACCCTAGTTACAGAGAATATAAAAAAAATGGCGCTGATGGCCACCATCTTTGTTATATGGTGTCCATAAATTATGTCAAAATATTTTAGTATATGAAAGTAGAGGTAAAAATAAGAAAAAAAGTTTATGTAAAGCAAAATATCTCAAAAAATAAATTTTAGAAAAATTATGCAAGAGACAAAAAAGTTGGGAAATTTAATCTAATTAACCTTGATATTAAGATTATAATGATCGAACAATTAATGATGGAGAAGTATTAAATTTTCCGAATAAAGCATACAAATTTCAGACAGTATGTTCTGAAGAACAATGTTTTCATTCAGATAAGTTAAAATTTCTCCGTTATTATTAGTTCGATCATCATAATATTATTATCATAGAAATAATTGGATTATTTGGCAGGTTTTTGTATGTCATATAATTTTCCTAATATTTTTTGTTTTAATTTATTTAGCTCTGGAAACAAAAAAACAGACGCCATTTTGAAATGGTACAAAGTAAGAATTTGATACTTCTTATAAAAATAGTTCTTAATAGTGGTTATCCATTCACCAAGTTTGAAGTTTATACGTTTAGATAGACGTTTGTGAGATTAAATAAGTAAAAATCACAAACAGACACAAAAGGCGGAAAACGAAGCCCTTTAGGACCTATGTTCATATAAACTTTTTTTCTTATTTTTACCTCTACTATCACAGACTAAAATATTGTATCATAATTTCCGGACACCCCATATTATTTTTGAAATCAAGTTATACCAAAATGGTATGAGTTGTTGATTTGAAAAATTAAACATAAGTAAAAAATACATGAGTAAAATTAACATAAGTAAAATAAGTAACATAAGAAACATAAGTAAAATTAAACATACATGTATGTTTATGTATTACAACTTTTTGAAACTGCGGAGTACATTCTGCCACACCCGGTATGTGTATTATGTGTTTGAAAGCTATGTGTTGAAGTCTATGTTCAGACATACTTTTGTATTTTTTAAGTTGTTTTACTTGTTTTCATGATTGTTTTCTAAGTTGTGTATCACTTACTAGTTGTAACACTTTACTAGTGTGTCTTAATAAATCTATTACTTAAACATTCTTGTTATTTCATTCACATCCCTATTTATAATTACTTAAAATCTCATTATAATAGACTACCCTTTAAACAGTAATTGGTGAATTAGCAATTAATTGTTAAGCTTTGAATCACAGGCTAAAATATTAACAGTTTTAAAAAGGTGACAATGCATTTTTATATTTTTAAATATTTAATGCGTATAAAGTTTATAAAATTGTAATTAAAATTTTACTTATTTGCCATCTGATTTGACACAAATGGTTCATTTGTAGTTGGGTTTGTATTTGGTAACCAATGTTTTTTATTGGTTTAACAGCAATGGGTTTCATGTGAAGAATAAAATTAAGCATAAGTAGATTACTATAATACACAAAACCTTAAGTAAAAAAATATTTAAATTCAATATCATGTTAATTGTTAAGTACTTGAATTTAAGGTACGAGTTTCACAACTGCCTCTGATATTAGTGTTATGTTCAACAGATTTGTTTACGTTTTTGTGATCAGGTTTAGTAACTTAAATTCTTAGTAAAATTTAATACAGGTGAAAGTCACTTCGCATAAGTTTCATATGTGAAACTTCTTCTATTTAATGACAGACGATCAGATAGTAATCCTGTCCCACACCGGAAACCCAACATATCACTGAACACTCGTGTATGGTTGGTTCGATATATCGTTTTTTTCTTTTTCATTCATTTGATTATTATTCTGTCACCTGTACAGTCAATATCTATAGTGGTAATCGGTTGATTCAGCGATTGTCTGGAGTACATCCATATGCAAGGGATCTATACTATGGATCAGCTATGGATCTTCTGACCCTCAATTCAATGAAATAATTTGATAACATGAAATAAAAATTGGTTTTTCAACAACTCAGTAAGGTATTAATTTGAGTTTTTTTTAAACTCATTTTTAATCTTGATAAATAAAGTTAGCATCAAAAACCTTTTCAATAGCTTGACATGAGACTTGGAAACTTTTTGAACATGTAGGATGGTTTGTTGTAAAAACATTCATTGCAGCATATGAACTAAAACATTATATAACTATACATTTACAAATTATATTACAGATCATTTTAGTCTGGGTGAATGCCATACACACAGATGAATTTGTACAAATACTCTTTGTACAATTGCGTTGAAATTTAAATGTTTAAAAAATAACACAATTTTATGTTCAGCTAATTCAAGGCTGGCTGACTGCAACTTTATAAAAACCTTTGAAAGCCGTAAATACCAGTAATAAGATCTTGTATTACTATAACCAGTGGACGACTCATTACCGAAACAGCTGTCTACAGTTACGATATTGGGATAATTGTTTGGGAGTGGAGAATTGTTTGGGAGAATTTGCAGGTATTCTGGGCTCAAGCGCTCTAATTTAAGTATATCGAGTGTCCCATTATAGCCCCCCCCCTTTTAATATTTTTACTACTGTAAATTTTCCAATGAGCCTCGATAAATGAAACTAGGGTAACATGAAGTACTTGTTGGTGGGATTTTGGAATCACCCCCACCCCTAAATTGATTGCTGGGGGTAGTTTTAATTTTTCAAAACGGCAACCCCTATTCAATAGCACATAATTTTAAAGGTCTCATCATAGTAAACATTTTGGCGAAAACTTTACTAAAATATCATAATCTGTTTTAAAATGGCGGCCATTTTTATGACTTAAGTAAGTTCATGGAATTACCTGTACCTTGTAAACCAATACAAAATATATTGTTTACAATATACAGGTCAATCTGTGATTTTAATAAATTCACAAAAGTGGCCTCCAATTTGAAATAAATTGAGGAGTTCTGTTTCCACCAAAATGTTTCTTTTGGCAAGACCTTTGAAATGATGTGCTATTTGACAGGGGTTGCCGTTTGATAAATTAAAAGTTACACCCCAGCAACCCCTATTTAAGGGCGGGGGGTGAATTTGAAACCCCCCACCAAAAACTACTTCACATTAACCTTGTTACGTTTATCAAAGCTCATTTTAAAATTTACAGTCGTTAAAAGACTAGGAAAGGGGAGGCTATTACGAGACACCCGGTATAGAGTATAGGCATGGAGAGAGGAGACCGCTAGATGGCTAGGGTCTGACACTAGACAGAATGAGGCACACACCAGTTACAAAGAGAGGAGACCACTAGCTAGCTAGGGTCTAACATTAGACAGAATGAGGCACACACCAGTTTTAAAGAGAGGAGACCGCTAGCTAACTAGAGTATGACACTAGACAGAATGAGGCAAACACTAGTTGGAAAGAGAGGAGACCGCTAGCTAACTAGGGTCTGTCACTAGACAAAATGAGACATACGCCAGTTGTGAATGGAGGAGACCGCTCGCTATCAAGAGTTTGACTCCAGGCAGAGTTAGACGCTCTCTAGTCACGTTTGTAGGGACACGGCAGCCCAGTTTGTTGTTACCTACAGATTAAAGGAGAAAATAATGACGTAATCAAGTTGTGACGTCACATACATTACCACAAGTGTCTGGGGTACAACACTAGCCACTGACCCTAGGCCAGTCTGGTGGTGGCCTCAAGATATCCCTCCGGTCGGCCCGTAACACCTTTTCTTGAGGTCGCCTCCTTATTTCTGCATCCCACCACAAGGTTTTTTTCTCAGTGTACAATTTCAATAATTTAAATGTTTAAAAAAGTATTATAAATATTATAAACAAATTTTCTTTAAAAATATAATTACCTATGGATTTCTCTTCCTCCCAGTTGAAATGTAGAGTCGTGTTCGTAGTAGTCAAACTCAGTGAATGTTAGGCCGCTGGTGACGAACAACTGAGTGAAATAAACAACGATGGAGGCACTGATCTGATTGTCGCTCGCCTGGCTGGCGTCGATCACCCAGCGGCAACGCAGCGGAGTGGCGAACTTCCGGGGGAAACTCGGGGTGTGAAGAACACCATGTGCTGCAGTCAGCATACCGCCACACTCTGTGCTCCCTTGACCTTTGGTAAAAATAGTCTAATTTAATTTAAACTATTCTCACGAATGTTCGTTATACATTTACTTTCAAATTACACTATAATGTAATTCAGTTAAGTATTGTTTGGTTAAAGCGTAAACGTGTGGACGTGATATTTATCAAGCTTTTGTTGGTTTCCTGAAATTAAAATAACGATTAACATACCTTTATGTCTTCAAAAAATTACATAGATTAACTGTCTAAATAATCTCGCATCTATCTATTCTGAGAGTTAAGTATCAATGAGGAAAGAGTACCAGTTATAAGGAATAAACTAAACTTAATGAAACAATATTGTTTTCGTATTGGAACAGAAATTTAACATTGTATCTTTAATAGAGAAAGACCACCGGCTAAATTCTCCCTCGTTTAAAGTAGTCCGCTTTTTACTTCAGTAGATAGATTATGGGTGTAATGTAATTTTCAAGCCAAAATTTAGTCATTAGTGCTAAAAAGGATATAATTGAAATCCTTTCGTGTTCAAGGCACGAACACTGATGATTCCACGCTTTACACGTTGATTGGTTTTCGTCACCAGATTTTACTACGGGAAAATAAACCATACAGTATTAACCATCAAAAATGTTGTAACTGGCGAGTTTGTGTCATATTTCTATTTAGATTATTTCTAACGATTATCATCTTATTATCCCCATAATCAATCCCTCCCTTTCACTTCATATTACATTTTGACACTCTAGTGTACATTAATTTAAAATAATACAGTAAATATTGATATGAAAGGAATAAATTTTAAGCATTTGATTTCTGATAACGATATTTAGTTTGCCCTTTAATATACAGTTATTTAACAAGTCAAGTGCTATACTAAATTCTGGTAATGCATAAGTTGTCTTTAAAAAGCTTGTATAATTCTGTCGCTTTTAACTTTATTTATGAAAAATAATTTAAATGTCTACGACGATTGAAGATTTAAAAGCGGTTGAGATATTAAACTGACCTTGGCCCCTTGCCTGTGACATGACCCACGCCAGCAGCAGCGCTAGCACGACCACGACCATAGTCACCCCCTGCCCCTCATCACTCCTTGTGCCGCCTCTTCATACCCCTCAGCAACCTGAAAACAATTAAGTAATTTATTTCAAATAATAGAATTTCCTGATGTAAAATGTGGAATGAAATACAAAGTAAAAGCTTGAATTGAAAAAAAAATTGATAAAATTAAACAATGAAATATTTAGTTTAGAAAATTATAAAATTGAAGCCATTATTATACTATTATTTTAGAACCCACTTTATGTAAATGGTATTGAAAGAACCGTACAGTACTGTAACATGTTAAATCCTTTAGAAAAATATGACACATCAGGTACTTTTGTATGTATAATGCTGTGTGCATGAGGCTTTGTCAATTTGTTTTGTTGGAAAAAATATAATTTTATAAAAAGCACGTAGGGTGGTGTGTTATGGATAGATTTTGGATTATGTGCCATGGGCGTACAATTACACCCTGCAATTCCACCCTAGATTGAAATAAGAAGGTGCAACGTTTCCCCTGGAAATTTTTCCCTCATGATTAGCAAATAAATGGTATGAATTAGCTTCTTCCCATTTACCAATACAGAGAATGAGGGATAACCCGGGATATAATGCAAAAAAGACGCTAAGGACGTAATTTCGACTTAACACCAATCTGAATTGAGCACGTTTTTGAAAATAGCCCGAAAATTATAAGAAAAAGTAGACGCCTTGGCTAAATACCTATTTCCAAAATGTTTCTGATTCACATTGAAGATCAGGTAACTCAGCTATCGAGAAGGTAAACAATTGTTGTAGTAATAGTATGATATTTGAATTGAAATCCACATCACCTAAGCAAATCTAGTGGGGATGCAATATACTACTTCAGGTTGCGGGCTGTAGAACGCGTGGCATTTGACAAATAAATATGTAGTCGGTGTCCGTAATAAATTTTTAAATTTATTCTTTTAGCTTATTGGATCTCATCCCTTTTCTACCCCCTAAAATTATTCTATCTCTCATCTCGTTTTGAAAACTTGAATGGCCCAATGTTAACCTTATAATGGGAAATATTTAAAATTGTATGTCTCGCTTATTTCTCAAAATAGCTTAATAAAACTTGGTTTGTGGCTTCAACTAGAAGATATTTAATATATGTTGGTCTAAAATCCCCGATATTTCCATTTTTAAAGCAGCAACCCTGCATACTCATTCCCCATGTTATCCTTATGGGGAATAAAAAATGCTGTATCTTCCTTATTTCTTAACATATCTTGATAAAACTTGGTATATGGCTTCTTCTAGTTCAGATCTACTTAATATTGAATTAAAACCACCCAGTTATAACAAACTTGTTGCAGCAAACCTGCATATTCATTCCCCATGTTATTCTTATTGAGCTTAAATAAACATGCCAGATCTCTATACTGTATATCGGATTGAAATACGACTTTTGCATTTTAAATTCGCTGAGTATGCATGTAGGCTGCAACAGGGGTATTTATTTTTAATATTAAGTGAAGGAACCTCGAACCAGGCATTGCCTAAAGAGTCCCTATTTTATTTTCTCAAGAATCTGAATTTTTATTTATTTTTCATTTTAGCCTCGCAAACCTGAAAGGACAAGTATTTTTATGAGTAATTGAAATGCTGAGTTTATTTTGGAAGACTTTTTTACAGAAAGAACATATTTTTATTGTATTGTTTGAATTAAACTTGTATTCTATTCTATTTTAATTTCGAGTAGTATCTCATTTGCTTAGGAGTATATATAGAACATTTTAACGTAATTTTTATAACATAATTTCACTAATATAGATTGATGTGTGGTTTGAAAAGTTGACTCATACTATTATGCGTTAACCAAGTTTATATTTGTTATCCAGTTAAACAGAAGAAAAAGACGGGGTATTGCAATTTAGCTTAGGTTACCCGCTGCGCCACTGCCAGCTCTAATAAGAGGATTTCATTTTACGCATGTGCAAATAATTGTTACCCAGTGCGTTCAAGTGGCTGATATGGGTTTAGTATTTAAAAATTGTAACATTACTAACAAATTTACTTTACTTCAAGCTTTTTTTTGGATTGCGTTGATTCACTTGGATTTTGGGAACTTGGTTTGGAAAACTAGGCTGGATTGGGTTATGATGTTTGTTGGATTGTACGGTTTCTAAAGAGAATGTATTTTCAAATTAAAGTAGTCACCCATATTATATTACACATTAAATCGAACTCATTAATAAAGTAGATATTCTTGAGATCGATTAATTAACTCTATTATTTGCCTGGATTGGGCAAAATTCCCAGGCTTCTCAACAGGACGCAGAAAAAACAACAGGAACAACGAACACAAAACTACCTGCCTCTATCTGTTTGTCCGATGTACAGGGTTTTTTTTAACGCAACCCATTTTTAAGATTGAATAATGCACATATAAATATGAAATGAATATTGTTTTATGGATCTTTACATTTTATACAGCCTATTATTTAAGTTTGGTCACGTTTAGTTTACATTATGTGCTCAAACAATCCGCCACTGGCATTTGTATGAAGTTATGCTCTCTCCATCAAATTTTCGAACACGTGTTGCACGTGGGTTCCTCTTTGAATTTCTTGCATTAAATTTGTTATGTTTGTTTTGAGGTACTGAATATCCTATGAATTGTTATCGTATGCCTGACTTTTATGTATCCCTAAAGAAATTAATATAGTAGGGTTAAATCCGGGAATCTTGGTGGGAAATAATCCTTCACTGATAAAATAAAGTTTTGGGTTGCGTTTGAAAAATAAACACCCTGTATTTGTTCTGAATTATGGCTTGAGGTATTGTATGAATTGGACTTTACATTATGTCATAAAATGTTATACTTGTATAATTTATTACGATAAATGTATTATGATATTTCTCGTTTTTGTCTTTAAAATTCACACCTCAGGCTATTTTAAATTTCTACGCTTAGTTTTTGATAAATAAAAAAGTAGAGAAACTTAAGTGTTGAAGGCAAATAATTGTAACATATGGCAAATATCACTAGCAAGACACAATATTTTAAAACTTCCAGTAGTTGATCACTTTTGTGATTTTGTAAGTTGATCGTCCTCGTCGTTTAGAAATCTTATGGGAGAATCATATAACTACAGCAACTGAATTGTAGTTAAATATAAGGTTCTAAAAGACATGTAACACGTTTAATGACTGAGCGAGCGACATAGACACAGAGATAATAGATAGAAATTTCCAATCCCAGTTGACAGAGACGGAATGGTGACATGTGTTCTAAGGCTTTAGAAGGCGGAACGACGTGAGATATCTTGGAACGAATATGTTTATAAAGACTAAGTTATAAAAATTAGTTCCGCAGAAAGATTTAAATTTAAACAAATGGTTATGGTAAAAACATTTGCGTGGTTTTCCCAAACTGACAAAAATATACCGATTAGGAATGAAAAATTTGTGTTTTATTACTTTCATCAAAAACAACAAATATTAACAATGATCTTTCGTTTCATTTTTACATGATTGCACAAATAAACTTATACAAAATGAAAGCTGTTAACAGTTTCAGCTTTATGATTTATATATTATTAGCGCACTAAACCTCGACAAACTTAAGCAAAACTTGACAAAATACGCCACCTATCAGAATTGCCAGATAATACAAAACAGAACAGTCGATAAGTTAAATTCTCCAGGAAAGAGCCAATAAATATTATACATTCCTATAAAAACCAATTTTACACAGCCGTTGCAGACCACAACAATGTAACGACGATGCTGATGAGCATATCTCGTGTTCATTTCAAACATAAGTTAGCCTTCATTCAGACAAGCATTGAAATCATAGATTCGTTGTATAGTAGAGGAAAACATTTATTCTGATTATTAGCACGAAATGATTATATATAAAGATAGGAAGAAATAATAATAATATTAAGTAAGAAAAGCTGATACGAAATGGACACTTAATGCCAATATTGATATTAACAAGGCTGCGGTAACCTCTGGGAGGAGGAGGGTGGATTATTAGGTTTTGAAGTTATGGTTTACAGAAAATGTAATATTCTTTTAAAATTGTCTTTCTTCTCCCAAAAACAGGCAAAAACTAGAAGCGAGGAGCTCTAGCTTCGGCGTGACAGTGATTGAAGAGCGACATGCGTTCTTCGGAGCCTGGCACAGACTGGCTTGATAGATCCAACAACATATTAGATCCGACGTAATTTATTGCAATGAATTCTTAATCCACTATTTTACGTTTAATTATTATTATTAAATATTTTAAATTAAATAAAAACAAAAACATATTCCAGCTAAATTAAGTTTAAATTCCAATAAATACATCGTTTTCAGAACTAAGCTGGTTAAAGTAAAATGCTATATTCTCTACTTTAAATCAACTCTAAAATAGAAATAGAAATATATATATATACATTTTATAATTTTATTTGCAGTTTTTGTGCATATTATGTGATTAAAATAGCATACACAATGAGGCTGGAATATATTGTAAGAATTAGTAAATATCACAATAGATATTAGTGGATGTTACGAGTAAAGATTATACACATGATTGAGGTTTTTTTTACGTAGGAGGAACGCTTAATGCGCGGACCCGTTCCTTTGGGTGAGAGTGGGACTCCCTCTCAGATGTTGATTGAGGTATTTCCATTAAACCTCCTACGGAGCCGCGGGGAGAACCAGGCCGAAAACCTTATCGGACAATTTCAGCACTGGTCCGCGTGTCTTGCGCCCAGACGAGTCAAGTCAATGTTTCGGGATACCCTGAGGTCACTTAAGTATCCATCGTCCCGCTTCCACCGAAGTACAGATTGCACGAAGAGTGCAATCGCTCTCTAGGATTCTTCGTCGTGCAGGATTGCTCCCACGACGACGTCCGGGGATAGATCGCCGACTACAGAAACAAGCCTCCTCCTGTCTCCAGCGAAACTTCTGCACCGAAAAAGGTATGATGAGCATCATCCACCTCCTCCGGGCAGTACCTTCACTGCGGTCCCAAGCGGGAAAGGTAATCCCTGAAGTAGCTATGGCCGTCAGGAATTGCCACAAGAAAAAATCAATTTCCTCAAAGAAACGGCTCAACCACGGGCTGATGTCTCGAATGAGACGAAATGTCCATCGCCCTTCTGACCCGTCGTCCCACCGCTCCTGCCAGGCTCGCAGAGTGCCAGTCTCACCTCCTCAGCAGCTTGGTCTATGCCGAGATCTGGAGCGCGGCGAAAGATGTTCTGCCTCTCAACGGTGAGCAAATCGAGGGAATCACTCCAGCCACCAGCCACCATGACAGCCAGTTCAGACACGGTGCGATACGCACAGGCGATCCTGAGCGCAGCCCTGCTTTGAACAGAGAGAATTCTCTTACTGTGTTTCTTGACTCCCATGGCACCCGCCCACTCTTCTGCGCCCCTCTTTCTCTTCCATCTCAACGACGGCCTTCCTGTGTTCCCGCTTGTTCGGCGTGAACAGGGTGACCTCAGGCTCGCTGGAGATTTTTGGAAGGTCTCTTTTTATAGCCGTGGTGACATCGGCCTCCGAAGTCAGGGTGTCAAGATTCAGAATTTCTACCCTCAGCTTCGGGGTGATGGAGCGGACCTCGTCCTTGTCCCCTACCGCTTTCCGAAGTGCGTCTTGGATTTTCCCCCGATTGTCGCACTTCAAGAGCTCGAGGAGGACCCCACCGGCTGCCATATTCCGGATCTGTTTGAAGACAGTACCGGAATCCTCTGGCGTGACCTCCCTCTTCATCAATTGATGGATCTCAGAATAGGTCTTACCGGTGCTCGGCTTGATCAGGGCCACCTGGTTCCTGGTCTTCCTAGGCCGGGCCTTACTTTTGGGCTTCTTCTACTTCTGGCTGGGAGCCTGGGAAGGCGCGTTTTTTGCCTAATCTGGGCATTGGCCTTTGCCCGAAGCCTCCTCTTCTGCTTCTTGGAAAGGGCCTGAATGAAACTCTCCCCATCAGCAGGTGTAGTTGGAGCTCCTTCTCTGTTCCCCTCCAAATGAACTGTCGGCGGAGTTTGGGCCTTGGTGTTCTGCCTCTTCTCCCTCAGATGCGCCGGAGGGCTGCTCGCTGGTCTCTTGGCACCACCGCTAGGCGTTGCAGACTCCAAGGATGGAAGTTTAGCCTGCTGCTTCTCCAGAAGAAGCTTGAGCTGCCTTAGCGATGCCTTTCAGAGACCAAGCATCGAGTCGAAGACAATAAGTGATGCGTCCAGGGAGATAATCCCATTCTTGATAGCCATCGACACATTCGTTTGCCTCTCGGTTGCAGAGGACATGTCGAGGAGATTGTTCCTCATCCTCTTCAGTTCCTCCTCAACCTTCCCCTGTGCCATTGCCACGTTCTTCTCATCCAGTAAAAGTACCGGAGCTGGCTGCGAGATTGACTTCGGAGTCTTCGGGTCGGCTGGAACCGAGGATCTCGGCGCGACCGCAGGAGAAGAGGTTTGACCCCTCGGTTTTGGCTCGGGGGACCTCATCACCTTGCTGCCCCTTTGAAACCGACTCTTAGTGGGGGTGGACAACTCTGGAAATAGCCCATCCTGCACGGTCTTATTGATGTTGATGCTGTTGCTGTCGTATTGGTTTTAAAAAGGATCCATACTTAAATTTAACCAGCACATCATGCGGCGAGGGTGAGCCCGGAATTGGCCAGGCGAGGGCATACGGGTATACCCAGGGGGACGATGCCCCCACCCCAGCTCCCCGGGGACCTGACCTACGTTTGCCGGCACCGGATTCCAGACGTTCCGGGGTTCACCGTGGCAGTGCAGAGTCCGACCTCTGCACCCACGCCGTACGGTAAACACAGTACGTTGTCCCAATATTATCCTTATGGGAAATAAGTAAA
Source organism: Flexamia atlantica (assembly GCA_035578135.1). Lineage (NCBI taxonomy): Eukaryota > Metazoa > Arthropoda > Insecta > Hemiptera > Cicadellidae > Flexamia > Flexamia atlantica. The sequence goes on from JAQJVK010000001.1 coordinate 181,934,871, forward strand.
ATTTTTATCTTGCTTATTTCTCATCATATCATAATAAAACTTGGTTTGAGGCTTCACCTAGATGAGATTTAATGTATGTTAGTCTAAAATTCCCGATATTTCCATTTTTAAGGCAGCAAAAATTTCATACTCATTCCCCATGTTAACCTTAATGGAAATAAAAAATGCTATATCTTCCTTATTTCTTAATATATCTTGATAAGACTTGGTATATTGCTTCTTCTAGGTCAGATCAACTAAATATTGAATTACAACTACCCAGTTTTAACATACCTGTTGCAGCCAACATGCATACTCATTCCTCATGACATTCTTATGGAGTTTAAATAAAAATGTCAAATCTTGATATATTGGATTGAAAAATGTTCTTTTGCATTTAAAATTCGCTGAGTATGCAGGTCTGCTGCAACGGGTTTTTTTACTTCTGGTAGAAAATTATCCTAATCACAGGCAGACTAATTCAGTAATAGGCTATAAAATCGGAAAACGTTAAAGTTGAAATCTCTACTCTCTAGCATATGACTTTGGATCAATCATCAGCACCACATCAATTATCTGTTGCAACGTTAAATTAAACTATTTTAACGGTCATAGTAATTTCATCCCGTTGAGAATTACAGGAAAGGTCACAAGCAATTCCAGTGAGCTCGCGCCGCCGGGAGGAAGTTCTTCCTACTACGATACTTCGCTACATATATGGATGTTGCGGAGCAATTTCAATAAACCCTTGAACGGTTTGATTTTATGTTATTCATAAAAAATTAATTAAGTCTCGGCAATTAACTGACTACAAACTATGAGTGGTAAAGTTTTATTAGGCACCTAAGGATTTTCAGGTAAATATAAAAAGGCCTACAAATTCTTGCTTTTGTTGATTAAAAAAATTAATTTAAAATAGTTTTTATTTGAATTTAGTTTTTGATCCATTATAAAAAAATAAAATGAAGTCACGCTTGTTAGTAGCCATGCTCAAAACTGTTTGGTAAAGACTAAATTACTAAGACTCATAATACTTATTCTTAAATACGAATACCATTAATCACAATTTTTTTACAGCTAGCTTATTTCATTTTTTATAACTTTGCCATCAAATTATACTTTATTCACGTCACCGGAGTATTCACGCTTCCTCTGGAAGTTTTTGTAAGTAATGACCCATGAAACCTTCATTTTAAAAGGAGTGTTTAAATAAATGGCTATGTTATTAGTCGACATATCCCAAATTCAAAGTTTATATACATAGTTAGTATTCAAAGTTGATAGTACTAATCAGTAATGGCAGGTGACTGGAAATCGAAAAAAAAAACTTATACTACCCACTGCACAAATAATTTCAAACTGCTTGAATAACTTAAAGCAACGCTCCACCTTCCTAAATCTCAACCCTGAAATATTCCAATACCCTAAACCGTCTTCGATAATTTAATTATATTAACTGTTGAATTGTATATGTTTAGGTTTTTCCATTTTTAAACACAAAATTTATATTCGTCAATACATTAGAAACACGAAAATATCATTCATACAAAATTAATTACAAACATAACATGGGAAAACATTGCAACACACTAACACATGATACCCCTTTTTACAAATTAAAAAAAAGAAAACCATATACATTTACCGACAGTGACGCCTCTGAGCCGCTAACAATAATACACACATACTCACACATACACTCTTGCAGTTGAGAAACTAATATTAGACTGGTCTAAATGTTAAAATATGAGTTTATGTCGATGTTGAGTTTATATGATTTTTAAACGATATTCTAAAAATATAGTGCATGAAAATTCAGCAGCAACTGGATGCATCCTACTAATATTATAAATGTGCAGGTATGGATTTTTGTGCGAATATCTGTCTTTCAACCACGTGAAAAATACTGGACCAACTGAGCTGAAATTTTGCCGGAATTTCCACTACATCAGAAAAGGACATATGCCTATTCACCTCCCTAAAATCTCCGCGGGCTACGCCCCGTGAACGTCCTTAACTTCAATGTTTGCATTTTATAAGGATATAAACGTTCAAATACTGAATTGTAAACAGCTGTAAATACTGACATTTGAGAGTAAGATAAGCTATAATATTTATCGTGAGCGAAGCCACGGGCAACTGCTAGTAATAATTATTTTTTATAAGAGCCGAGGAAAAGTATAAGTCTTTATTTGGTAACATTAGTAATGCAATAAATCAAAGTTGCGTCGGTCCTGAAGATAATGTAAAGGATTTACAATATCAAGAGTAAGCCAAGATCCCTTCGTGTGACGCAGTGTAAAGTGACAGAGACTGAAACGCGACTTAAGCTTTTTCAAACGAATATACTTTTCGTCTGTTACACATAAGTCTTTCAGAATTTTGTGTTTCGTGACGGCTTCCTTAATTATGGTGGAATGATTTCAGCTCTGTTATTTTATTTAATAAAATGTATCAAGAGCTTTTCTTAGGAGTTGGTTTCAAGTATAATAAAACAATATAGTTATATTTCGTGGTTGTCTGTGTTTGTTGGTTTTTGTGCTCTTATTAAGCACATTTCGGTGGTCTCTACATTCATGTCATAAATATTGCATAGATTTGCATTTCGTATTGATCGATTACATTACGTAAGGACAATTATTCAATCCAATACCTAAAATCTCATAATCGGTCCGATGTATCAAGCTGAAGAAGTTTTCGTTTGGTCGTATGAAACAGTTTCCAAATTCGGACCAATGCAACAATACATAGTTTCAGTCTGATGTCTCAAATAGGGAATTCGGTCAAGTGCATTATTTTGCTAGTTTAGTCCGATGTAAAGTATCAAAAAAATTATCTGTTCTTCGGAGTTGTTTCAGTAGTTGTAATATTTTAGAATTTTGTTGGTTATCTCATTTCATATTTTTGATCCGATGAATAAAACTCCCATTCCGTCTGTTGCCCCATTTTAGAGGTTCTGTCCGACGCATCAAAAAGGAGATGTTTTAGGACGGATGCAGGGTTTTCTAGATTAAGTAAAATATATCGGACTATATACTCTGCCCGATATCTCAATTCGCAAATATTGTCTGATGCGGTCTGATGCAGCATTTTTAAATTGCAGTCCGATGCATCAATTAAGGAAGATTTCAGTCAGATGCAGCAACCACATATTCGGCCCGATGCAACAAAATAGACATTCGGGTTAGACGACAAATCGGTTGATTGTCTCATTTTATTTTGGGCCGATTCATAATTTAAGCCGAATTCAAACAGACACCCAGACGGGAAACGAAGCACTTTAGGACCTATATTTATATAAACTTATTTTCTTATTTTCACCCCTACTATCATATATTTTCCCCTTATATAATATTTTACCATAATTTCCAGACACCCTGTATATGTTTATCCTCCCCGTCTATTCTAATATCCGTGAGAGTAAAGCTTAAAAGACTCCGTTGATAAAAAGTAACCTGTACTTAAATGCTACTCGGGCTTGGTTTCAGCGATATCAAGTGAGTGAAGAGCTTTTATTAGATTCAAGTATGTAAGTGCGCACACGCCCATTCACTGAAATGGCATATATTACTCTGCATCGTGAAAGAATATTAAAATTTTTATTTACATTACAATTATTTAGATTATTTAAAATAGCTTATGATATTGTATTAGATATTTCATTTTAAAATAAATTAGTTGTGAAATTTCGCTTTCACGATGACGTTTATTTTCATTTCCTGAATTTACAATATTATAGAAATGCAGGATTCTACGATGCAAATTTAATTTAACACATTGAAATAATTACTATCAAGCATATTTAGTAATCGGAGTGATGGAAATATCACTCTCGAAAACGAATTGACTGGAAGCTATTAACAAACTGTCAACCACCGTGAAATAAAGGTCAGTTAATGATAGTAGAAACTGGCTTCCTTCCAAATTACACTTCAATCATGATTTTAGTCTCTAATGAATATACCTTTATTGTTAATTAATATCTTTATGTCGTTCTTGCTACGTTGATAAAGTAGTATAGTATAGTGAATGTACAGCAATAGTTAAAATTTTATATTGTATGTTAAAATAACTATTTTTTTAGTCAGGGCTTACTTTTAGTGAAATACTTTTTAAAATACAGTATACTGTATTTAATTTGGTGTATACGTTGTATAGCCACTTTCTGTGGTTGGGATTTATTTAATTGCTTATCGTAGATCATAAACAAATATCAAAGATTCGGATAGTTAAAAATTTTGCGATGCCCCATTTTTATTTTAAAATGTTAAACAAAAAAATTCGTATCATATGCAGTTATGCGTTTGAAAATTTCAGATCTCAGGAAACTATATCCAAGAACAAAGACTGTACTTAGTTAACGTTACCAAATGCCAGGAACAAAGACGTTGAGGGTGGGCGAGCAGCTAATTAACTCTTCAAACATTTCTCGCACATTATCGTAAGTGGATATTTCTGAGTAAGTTTCTGTCATAAAAACTTCAACTGGGATTGTGCACATCTACGGGAATTACAATTCTATGGCTGTGCTTATGCGTTTCTTAAATTACACCTATAGAATATAGATAATACTAGCTGATCAACGCGGTTTTACCCGTGGAAAAACATAAAAATTTCCTTTGTCTTTTTATCAAGCTTGAATTTGTCATACTTTTTAAGGTTGCCATGACAACCTTATATCCTTCTCTATAATTTAACATTAAAACTTTGAAGTATCATAGGGCGAAACCATTGGGAATTTTGTAAAACCGTTTCTTAGTGTGCATCTAAAACCCAAGGGGAGCACATGTGTCAGATTTCAACTCTTTAGGTCTAATAGTTTTGGAGATTTGCTGTCCGATAGAAAACCCCTTCTCCTTTATATATAGAGATGCTGAATAATAGGTTGAGAAAAAAGGATCACAAAAATCATGCTTGTCTACTAATGTATGGGAATAGGGAGAATTAGTAATGATTGAGTGCGCCAGGGCTTTACTTTTCACAGGTATAGATTTAAATAAAAATGCATCGCAATAAATTACCTCAGATATCATATGTTGTAGGATTTATCAAGTCGGTCTTTGCCAGAGCTCTAAAGAACGCAAGTCACTCTCCAATCACTGTCATGCCGCTTTTAGAACGATTTGGTTTTTGCTTCACTTAGGGAAAAGAAAGCCGGAATCATAAGGATATTTGATTTCAATCAAACTTGTCGCTGAAACTCGTGTAGTTAATCAAATAACTCCACTCTTCCTACCTTCTCTCATTTTAAAGCAACGAGGCGTGTTGAAGAAATTACATTTATTTCGAACAAAAAAAATGATTAAAACGGAAACTTCTACACGAAATTAAGTACTTGATGCTTATCGATACAATGATTGAGTTTTTTTCAAATCAAGCAATTTTTTTCAAGCGAGCTGTAAAAAGTCAATTAGTTTTTTTATAAAAAAATGATAATAGTAAAATTTTGGAAAATAATGTTGAAAGCAGAGCTATAATAATGTTGCCAGATTTTGTATTGCAGAGAGGAAACGTATCTTAATAATTAAAAGAAAAAAGTTTTAAAAAACATAGTATATTATGTATGTGTGTATGATGTACATTGTTTTCTTACACCATAGGACAAACACTACTAATAGGGTCAGTGCTAATAATTATGTTAATAATCCTAAGAACCTACTACATCTTCTAGGCCAATGGTGCTACTATATTTACTCTTGTAAGCTACCACCTAGCATAGTGAACTCTGACTAACCGTGCACTCTGCACTGTTGGCCCTTGTAATCCGGCGGTGGCTATCATTGCTAGCATCGTGAAAGCACTATCTTATCCGTGCACTCTGCACTGTTGACCCTTGTAATCCGGCGGTGGCTATCATTGCTAGCATCGTGAAAGCACTATCTATCTGTGCACTCTGCACTGTTGGCCCTTGTAATCCGGCGGTGGCTATCATTGCTAGCATCGTGAAAGCACCATCTATCTGTGCACTCTGCACTGTTGACCCTTGTAATCCGGCGGTGGCTATCATTGCTAGCATCGTGAAAGCACCATCTATCTGTGCACTCTGCACTGTTGGCCCTTGTAATCCGGCGGTGGCTATCATTGCTAGCATCGTGAAAGCACCATCTATCTGTGCACTCTGCACTGTTGGCCCTTGTAATCCGGCGGTGGCTATCATTGCTAGCATCGTGAAAGCACTATCTATCCGTGCACTCTGCACTGTTGGCCCTTGTAATCCGGCGGTGGCTATCATTGCTAGCATCGTGAAAGCACTATCTATCCGTGCACTCTGCACTGTTGGCTCTTGTAATCCGGCGGTGGCTATCATTGCTAGCATCGTGAAAGCACTATCTATCCGTGCACTCTGCACTGTTGGCCCTTGTAATCCGGCGGTGGCTATCATTGCTAGCATCGTGAAAGCACTATCTATCCGTGCACTCTGCACTGTTGACCTTTGTAATCCGGCGGTGGCTATCATTGCTAGCATCGTGAAAGCACTATCTTATCCGTTCACTCTGCACTGTTGACCCTTGTAATCCGGTGGTGGCTATCATTGCTAGCATCGTGAAAGCACTATCTATCCGTGCACTCTGCACTATTGGCCCTTGTAATCCGGCGGTGGCTATCATTGCTAGCATCGTGAAAGCACTATCTATCCGTGCACTCTGCACTGTTGGCCCTTGTAATCCGGCGGTGGCTATCATTGCTAGCATCGTGAAAGCACTATATCATCCGTGCACTCTGCACTGTTGACCCCTGTAATCCGGTGGTGGCTATCATTGATAGCATCGTGAAATCACTATCTATCCGTGCACTCTGCACTATTGACCCTTGTAATCCGGCGATGGCTATCATTGCTAGCATCGTGAAAGCACTATCTCTCCGTGCACTCTGCACTGTTGGCCCTTGTAATCCGGCGGTGGCTATCATTGCTAGCATCGTGAAAGCACTATCTCATCCGTGCACTCTGCACTGTTGGCCCTTGTAATCCGGCGGTGCCTATCATTACTAGCATCGTGAAAGCACTATCTCTCCATGCACTCTGCACTGTTGCTTTTGTAAGCCCCATCTAGCATCCTGAATGATGTCTGTCCTTACACTCTGCACTGTTGTCCTTGTAAGCTTGCACCTAGCATCAAGAAATCACTATATTTTCATGCACTCTGCACTGTTGACCCTCTTAAGCCACCGCCTAGTATATGTAGTGAACTCTAACCACTCATATTTTACAATCACACGAGCGATGGACACCAACATCCCCTGACACTTCTCTTCGAATTGCTGGGTCAGCGTTAGATCGCAAATAATAATACCATATCCTGTCTTTGAAATGATTCTCCAGCACGCGATTGAACACAATTTGTTAAAAGGTCAACTGTAAAAATAGTAAAAAAAAGAGTCGACCTTTCCCATTCGGTGGAGGTACAGACGGAAGTAGCCATGACTTGTCAGGAACTGGGTGAGGTAAAAGTTCACCTCCCCGTGGTCGCGGCAAACCCACGGCTCCAGGTTCCTGATGAGTCGCCATGTCCACCTTCCGGTCGTGTCTTCGTCCCATCGACGCTGCCAGGCGGCCATTGTTTGGCCACGGGCCAGCTCGGCAGCCTCTTCCCGATCCATCTCGGGAGCACGCCCCCAGATGGTCTTCTTCTCTTGTGCCAGCAGGTAGATTGGGATGACTCCCGCAATGACCAGCACCGTCGCCTGCGAGACCGTGCGGTACGAGGACGCGACCCTGAGCGCGCCGCGTCTCTGCACCGCCAGCATGCGAGTCCGGTATTTCTTCACCTTCGTCGCATCTGCCCAGATCTCCGCTCCGTAGAGCATGATGGCCCGTGCCGTTGACAGCAACAGCCTCCGTTTCCCCTGACTCGGTCCTCCGATGTTGGCCATCAGTCTTCCGAGGCAGGACGTCTCTTCGGCCGCCTTGTCGCACACGCTTCTGATGTGGTCCCAGTAGGTGAACTTGTTGTCCAGCACCACCCCCAGGTACCTGGCCGTCCTCTGCGTCTCGATCACTTCGGTACCCACCCGCATCGGAATGATCGTGGGTATCCGCCTCCTCGTCAGCATGACTATCTCCGTTTTGGAGAGAGCCAGCTGAAGGCCGTGATCGCGCATCCAGCCTTCCACCAGGCGCATGACATGATTCAGCCTCAATTGGGCCAACTCAGCGTTTCGTTCGGTGATGACCGCCGCCACGTCGCCGTCGTCGGCGTACCCCACGAGGAACGTTCCGTGTGGCATCTCAGTGCTGAGCAAGCTGTCATACGATTTATTCCAGAGATCCGGCCCCAGCACCGATCCCTGGGCTGCCCCAGAGGTGACGGCCCTGGTTACGAAACCCCGGTCTGTCTCGTACATCAGCCGCCGGTCCCTTAGGTAATCTCTCACCATGGCTAGGAGGTACCCAGGTAACCTGAATGTTCTTTTTAGTGCGTCCAGAAAGTCGCACCACCGGCACCGTGCCGAGTTGAACGCGTTCTTGACGTCAAGCGTGAACAGCAGCACGATCGGACGAGCCGCGTGGCACGCCTGATCCGCTCGTGTCACCGAAGCTACGACCTCCGAGATGGCGCTGAGTGTCGAGTGGCCCTCTCTGAACCCGTGTTGTCGGGCCGAGAGGTCCCCTGCCGCTCGCACAGCCTCTCCGATTCTCGGTTTCAACAACCTCTCCATCAGTTTTCCCGCCGTGTCCAACATGCACGGAGGGCGGTACGACGATGGAGCGTCCGGTGGGCCCCGTTTTTTGCTCAGAAGGACGAGCTTGGCCAGTTTCCAGCGGGATGCGAACACTCCCGCTTCCAAACAGACGTTGTACATGTCCAGAAGGAGCTGAGGTTGGCCTATTACCATGTCTCCTAATTAATTAATTAAATCAATTAGAACTCGTAGGTTTCTTGCAAAAGATTTTATGAAAATCTTTGTTTAGATATCCTTGACCTACAAATAATTATGTTTTCATCATCACTAGAACTGCTTTCTGTGTCCATTTCAACTACTTACAAATCAAAAAAGTTTCAACAACACTCTGTGTAAATATAAATTGGATGACTTGTAAATATTTTATAGTGGTCTTGAGTACAATAAAAATTTCTCCAACTTACAGAGCTTGTAATACAGGACACTACTGTTTATGAAACACAATAATGTGTAACTCTTGTAATTCAGATGAAGATTCACAGCTGATTTAGTATCTGTATAAAGATTTTTATGAGACAGGTTTTTTAGGCATTGTACTTTTTATTTTAAAAGTCCTGTATTACAGGACCTGTTTTACAGGTGTTTTATGAAACAGCCCCCTGATTAAAACATCTACTCTACCAAGCACTCTAAAAATAAAAAAAAGTGAACGGATGTAATATTATTTTTAATGCTCAAGTAAGAGGATTCTGCCAATGTAAATACACTCCTTACGTTAAAACGTGTAAACTAATGTAAAATAGTAGTTTTTATTATTTTTAAAGCTTATGTTCAGTAAAATGTTGCTGCTTAGGTGAGTCTCGTACCGATATCTATTCATAGGATCATGAAAGTGCGATTGTTGTCATGAATAGACAGACTGACTCTGACTGATGGTGACTTTGGGTGAATGCGATGCTGAATATGATATGTAAAATGTCAATCACTAGGTACAGAAGTTTAAACCAGTCAAAGATGCCTTATATGACAAAGAATATTATTTATCACCAAATATGGTAGCTTGCTCTTACGAGTTCGGGGTTGAATTAATTGTTTTTTGTATCGAGAATATTTTTTAAAAGCTTTGATTTTACGTCGGTCTACTTCAAAATTGGAAATTATTTTCTGGCTCTCATTAAAGTAAATATTTTTATGAGTAATTTTCTCAATACATTATGTCCTTGATCGGAAGACTCTTAAGGAGATTTGGAAAACAGTCTAGTAATCAAGGAACTCTTCTTACTGAGGTTCGCGTAAACAAAAGAAATAACAATATCAAGTAGATTTGCAAATCGCAATTATTATCAAAGTTGTTGTGCTTTCAAATGTGTAAAGCGTCCTCTTATCAAGGTTCTATTTTATGATAACCTGACCTTATTATACTATATGTAAGAGAATAGTATATTTCATTACAAGGACCTAAAGTGACGCTTTTCGTACAAGGTCAAGTTTTACAACCGAGGCTGTAAGCCGAGGTTGAAAAATTACCGAGTAACGAAAAGCAACTTTAGGTCCGTGTGATGAACTGTATTTTTCGTTATATTGCTCAATACAATACGTAAACTACTTAAGAAAACCAAAATGTTACAGCTTGTTTACCTTTAAAGATGCCTTCAAAAGATGCCACCGTCTTGTTCTTGCTATTTGAAGCAATCAGCTGATTGTCTGTTTCATTTGTGTTATACTGACAACAATGAGCAACTATCGACGAATCGAACGCCTGTAATAATCGATTGGTGAAATGAGCGAGTTTCACAAATTGATTAAACTGGCAACAATGAATGTTTCGATAGTAACGATGAATGTTTCGATTATTTGTAATCGAATGAATATTGTTCGATTATTACGACGTACTCGGCACTTTTTACTTTTATAGTCCTAGGACTATAAAGAGTCAGCTGGTATCGAGTACATCAGCTTTTAATTCCTAGGAATAAAAAGAGTGTATTTAGGTCCGGAAAACATGCATTAAAAACATCTGATTTTGAAGCAGTATAACGAAAAGAAATTTAAACGTATTTTGGTGGTTATCTGTAATTGTAACGGAACAGATCTATAATATTATTTAATCCAGTACTATCGTTTCCCTACAACGCTGATTTTATATTCTTTGTTTGAAATTCATTGTTGGTGATGGGAATTTTATGTTTTGATTTTGATTTTAGCGGACATTTGCCATCTCTGATTGGTAAAAACAAGTTGCACGATTTTATAACTGCATCCTTTCGATATATGATTCATTGACATTACCACTTAGGTAACTGAACCTACCTATGTCTCTGCTTGCATTTGTAAGGCGCGAGGAATTTTCGTTCTCTTAGCATCATATTTCAAACAATACGTGTTATAAATAGATGCTCTCAAATATTGCAAACATATTGATCAGTATTAATCAAAAGTAATCTTAATTTTATTAATTTAAAACAGGACCAAAAGATAAAATATTTTAAGGTCGTTTTCGACCAGAGAGGTGATGTGATTTTTATAGCACATCATTTGTTTAAATGTCTCATTTGAAAAGGGAAAGAATTATTAAAAGATATACTGATTACATAAAGGAGAATCACATGAAATTGGAAAGCCGTGGGGAAGACGTGGACAATAATACTTTAACTAAAGACAAGTAGGCCTAACACAAAGGACTGGTGTTTTACAAAGCCATTCAAATAATTAACCATTAATATTGATATTCATAAAAAAGAATATCAAAATACCTATAAAAACAATTTTTGGTTGATCAAAACTCACTGAAAATATTAATATCCGATGATAAATACTGTTATTATATTGAGTTTGATGCAAATCACCCTCTGATAATGACGAGAGTGAGGTAAAAATAAACACAACGCGATTGTCGCCGGCGCCGGCAGTGGAGGCTGGCGCTTCACACGAGTAGCACTCCTCTCGTCCTATTGATTAGTTTTACACGCTTAGTCGCCCACCCGTGATCAGCGGTTTTCCCCAGAAAGTCGCCGCCAGCCGCCTGCACCATGGGCCCCCTGGTGCTCGTGGCCGCCCTGCTGTCGGTGTGCGCGGCCCAGCTGGCAGTGTCCCCCACGGTCACCGTGGAGCACGGGCTGGTCAGGGGCCGCACCCTCAGGATACCCAGTGGCAGGACGATATACGCGTTCGAGGGCATCCCCTACGCCAAGCCCCCAGTGGGCGACAGGAGGTTTAAGGTCAGTGTGTATTTAAAAGATTTCAAATTTCATTAAAAAAAGTTAAATTTATTGAATAAAATTTAGGACAAAACTCTAATTGGCATCGTCAAAACCTTAACGCTTATTAGCCAAAAAACCACCATTTTAGTGTTACATGATTAATACCATACCCAAATATTATTTTAGTTAATATACAATTTTTAGTTATTATTTCAGAAAACACTGCTTACTTCTTCAATCCCAAAACTGTTGATAGATTTAGACAATTAATATTTTGAGGTTAATCCACTAGTAGAAAGGCTGCAATAAAAGAAGTCGATTCAGGAAATGTTGACGCATAACATTGCTAATATAATGCAAAACATCATTGGAGAGAGTTAAGTTAAAACTCAAAATTAAAGGCCATCCTAAAATTAGGGTTATTATGCGTCGTACAAAAATTGGAGTTTAATTAAAATTCTTATTGCTTTAAGCCATTTTTAATCTACCATTTCCTAGAGAGACTTAATCCTAATCCAGATTTTACTATTTTGCAACCATGCGATTAAAAACATTTTACAACGGATCAAGATTCTCCTTGGAATGATCGCAGGAGCCACGGATACTCATTTGACCCAATCCCAAAACGAAAAACTGAGAGTAGGGAGTAGGGATTAGTCTGAGTACCCTTCATTAGTCTGACACACCTGAGAACTTTGTATTGAAACTGTAACAGTGCTCCGAGAAAAGACAAACTTTTAGTTTTCTAGTCAAATATCTTTCATTTTGATGACTATTTCCATAAACATAAATAACATAGTGGAAGATTAGAATCGAAATTAGTACTATGTTTTGGGTGGTTAAAAAGAGTTGAATAATTTCTTTGCGATTTAGGACAGTAATTTCAAAACTAAACATAAAATATAAAATTCCTTTAAAGTTTTACCACAATCACAGGAAACAATATGCTATTTCTAATTTAATACTTATTAAAAGGTAACAAATGTGATTATAAAGGACATTTCTCAAAATCAATAGAAATCTTTAAATAAAGTCTACGTCTATTTGGAGGCATTTTATAATAATACAAACTGTAAATAATTGTAATAATACAGACAAAATATTATATATTAGCAACAGGTAGGATGAAAATATACTATTGGAACATCTGACTGCCAAGGTATAAAAAGAGAAATGAAAATATCGGGGAGAATTCAATTGCTGTCTTTTTGCCAAGAGGGTCCACCTGCCAAGCAATAAGCATTATTCTACTGTTGTCTTGTGTACAAAGGAACCCTAAAAGAATTCACCCATTAGAACTAATACTGTTAAACCTTACATATGATTCAAATTATACATTTTCAAACAAAACGATTTTTTTCATTTGGTCAGGGTGTAAAAACAGTAATCATAATTCTATATATTAATACGTAAGCGGGTTTCTTTTCAGAGTAAAACCTCAATAACGGCTGGACGGATTTTAACATTTGAGGTTTCAAATTGAAGGGATTTTTATGTAGGTTTGTTATTATGTTTCATAATTTCAAAAAAAAAGGGCTTCTCTAAAGTATAGTAAGGGGCTAAAGTTTCAGAATAGTGGCACTATCCATCATTTGACCAAGTTCAGTTCACTTTGTTTACAACTGAAAATATGGCCATGCTTTGAAATAGTTGTTCATAGATTGCAGTGTTTGCAAACGAAGCTGCAGCCGAGTGATCTAATAACTTTTAATATTGATCGATTTATCCCAGATAATACAAATGTCTTGTGCCATAACTAAAAGTAATAATTAAAATAACACATAAGTTTGGGCCGATTCAGACAAATTTTAAAAGTGATACGCAATTACGAATACAGAATAAGTTTAATTGAACGAAGAATGATTGAAAATAACTTGTATAATTGGTTTGTTTGGGAAGAATCGTTTTAATTAGATTGGTTTAGAATGAAAAATCTGTATTTTTTCCTTATTTATGGCAAAAGAGAAAAAAATAGGAAGAAAAAATTTACTTCGACGGCTTATGCGTAAGAGTTGTTATTATTGCTGGTTCTGGCGTCGGAGGATAAATTTGATTGTCACATGAACAAAATATAATTATCCCCTTGTACAAAAATATATTTTATATAACACATAATAAGCTATATACAGATAACTATATACAAACTATGCAATTGATATACTTTAGATACATTATGGGATGCGGCGGCCTCCTAGGTATCGTAAGGCAAGTCTGAATGAAAGATGATTGTAGAATGACTGGAGCGACACCTTATGGTCTTGTTGCCGACATATTCTTCGGACAGAACTGTGAATTAATAGCCCAACAGCCGATGGAAGCTAAGGGACCAAGTTTAACGTGGGTTCCGAATCACAATGTCACCAATGAAATTATGAGGATAGTCTTATAGAATAACGTAATATTTCACAATTTCTTACCCTTACATATCAAACTCCACCTCGTAAAATCACTTGTCTTACCTCACTTTACTTAGTGCAACTCTGTGATCAATGACATGACTGTGGCTCTTTCTGATGCGCTCCAACGGTCTCAGAACTATTGTCTGAGATATGTCTATGGTCTGACACGCCTGGAGCGAATAACTCCGTACTACCTTGAGACATGATTATTAAAATTAAATTATCAAATATCAGTTAAAATTCTTTCATTTGTGTTTTCAATTTTTAAAACTAGTTCACCAAATTATTTTGTGCACGACTTTAATTTGCCTCTCATAGAATAACAGTATATAACCGGGGTTTTGTTGTCACTGCTTGTCGTCTCTGGAATGGCTTCTGAGAATCCATTAGGTCTCTGGAAAGTTGTCGTCGGTTTGAGTGTATATCGATGGGTGGCACTGAAGATTTTTACTTTTAGCGGATGTCCTTGGCCGGTGCGTCCTAGGGGGTATGTCTTGTGAGTGATTGATGATTGATGGAAGTTTGTGTAATTGAGTAAAATTTACGTTATTTTTTTTTAACATAGTTTTAAGTGTTCTTAATATATTTAGGTATTTATGAGACTTTTTTTTGGGGGGGGGGGATCGAGTTGCCCTGACTTTGCCTGAATAAATAAACGATTTTTCATTTCATTTCATTTTAATATTCACTGGGGTGGACGTTAATCCTCAACTAGGAATATCGCATCAATAGGTCATCGCTTATAGCTATCCACAATCAGTGACCGCCATGTAGCTTGATTGCATCTCAGTCGAGAATACTTGTAAATGGTGTTTTGGGATTGGGATTTTAAACATTTGAGGTTGTTTCAAAATTTTTTTTCCTGGTTAATAACGCTCGTCAAATGATACTTGGCAACTGTGAATCTAAAGCAATCTTTATCCAAACAACTTTAACAATATAAAAAAAGGGGTCACCAAAATAACTAGTGATCTCGTTGTGACTTAGCAGCGTCTTCTCCGCATTTAGAGATTCTGTAAATAAATTCAAACACAAGAAAGAGACATAAAAACGTAACTCATCACAAATGCACAAATGACAGTTGTGAACACATACCATTGAACTTGACGTTTTGACTAGGGTAGCTGACTCTCTATTGATGCTGGTGTGTGATGTGTGTAGGAGCCCCACTACCGTACCAAGCCATGGCTGGGAGTGTGGGACGCCACCCATCCCGGCAGTCCCTGTCTGCAGTACGACCACATGACTAGGGTAGCTGACTCTCTATTGATGCTGGTGTGTGATGTGTGTAGGAGCCCCACTACCGTACCAAGCCATGGCTGGGAGTGTGGGACGCCACCCATCCCGGCAGTCCCTGTCTGCAGTACGACCACGTGACTAGGGTAGCTGACTCTCTATTGCTGCTGGTGTGTGATGTGTGCAGGAGCCCCACTACCGCACCAAGCCATGGCTGGGAGTGTGGGACGCCACCCACCCCGGCAGCCTCTGTCTGCAGTACGACCACATGACTAGGGTAGCTGACTCTCTATCGATGCTGGTGTGTGATGTGTGCAGGAGCCCCACTACCGCACCAAGCCATGGCTGGGAGTGTGGGACGCCACCCATCCCGGCAGCCTCTGTCTGCAGTACGACCACATGACTAGGGTAGCTGACTCTGTATTGATGCTGGTGTGTGATGTGTGCAGGAGCCCCACTACCGCACCAAGCCATGGCTGGGAGTGTGGGACGCCACCCACCCCGGCAGTCTCTGTCTGCAGTACGACCACATGACTAGGGTAGCTGACTCTCTATCGATGCTGGTGTGTGATGTGTGCAGGAGCCCCACTACCGCACCAAGCCATGGCTGGGAGTGTGGGACGCCACCCATCCCGGCAGCCTCTGTCTGCAGTACGACCACATGACTAGGGTAGCTGACTCTCTATTGCTGCTGGTGTGTGATGTGTGCAGGAGCCCCACTACCGCACCAAGCCATGGCTGGGAGTGTGGGACGCCACCCACCCCGGCAGCCTCTGTCTGCAGTACGACCACATGACTAGGGTAGCTGACTCTCTATCGATGCTGGTGTGTGATGTGTGCAGGAGCCCCACTACCGCACCAAGCCATGGCTGGGAGTGTGGGACGCCACCCATCCCGGCAGCCTCTGTCTGCAGTACGACCACATGACTAGGGTAGCTGACTCTCTATTGATGCTGGTGTGTGATGTGTGCAGGAGCCCCACTACCGCACCAAGCCATGGCTGGGAGTGTGGGACGCCACCCATCCCGGCAGCCTCTGTCTGCAGTACGACCACATGACTAGGGTAGCTGACTCTCTATCGATGCTGGTGTGTGATGTGTGCAGGAGCCCCACTACCGCACCAAGCCATGGCTGGGAGTGTGGGACGCCACCCACCCCGGCAGCCTCTGTCTGCAGTACGACCACATGACTAGGGTAGCTGACTCTCTATCGATGCTGGTGTGTGATGTGTGCAGGAGCCCCACTACCGCACCAAGCCATGGCTGGGAGTGTGGGACGCCACCCATCCCGGCAGCCTCTGTCTGCAGTACGACCACATGACTAGGGTAACTGACTCTCTATTGATGCTGGTGTGTGATGTGTGCAGGAGCCCCACTACCGCACCAAGCCATGGCTGGGAGTGTGGGACGCCACCCACCCCGGCAGTCTCTGTCTGCAGTACGACCACATGACCTATCTCAAGGATGACCCTATCATCGGTGACGAGGATTGTCTCTACCTTAACGTATACACTCCTGAGGTTTGTTCAGTCAGTTATTATTAACAACTATAACTTAATTATTTTTCAACATTTACTCAAGTTGAAAAAATCAATTTCACTATGTGCACAGGTCGGGACTTTTAATTAAATTCCATGTCAAAAGTTTGGATCCAATTTTACCGGTTGAGATCATAAAATGTCTTACACTGTTTTTGCACTGCATCTACGTTATTATGTTTTTCAATAATCATATAGCTGTAGCTGGTACATGGCGTTATCACTTCAGCTTGAATGATGTAAGAATATATGTAAATTATGTCTTGATTTTGGATAAACTTTTATCTGAAATTACCGTATACCGGCGCAAAAAAATAAACAGGAAGAAAATATAATTTTTTTTGTAAAAGGATTTAAAATTGGCTTAATTAAGTAATTATTAATCAGTTCTACATGTTTACCTTGATTTTCTGCAGAAT
This sequence comes from Flexamia atlantica, assembly GCA_035578135.1. Lineage (NCBI taxonomy): Eukaryota > Metazoa > Arthropoda > Insecta > Hemiptera > Cicadellidae > Flexamia > Flexamia atlantica. The sequence continues at coordinate 181,952,263 of JAQJVK010000001.1, forward strand.
ATATCATGTGTTTGGTTATCTTATTAGCAATATCATCATCTTAATATATTGCATTGAATCCTGTTTAATTTTTGTATGTTTGCTGATGCAGTTGTTACTTTTAAGTGGCGATAACACAATTAATTTGCAAATTGATAAACATTTTACTTACCCTTCCAAAGCTAAAATAAAAACAATCAGACGAGTTTCGGAAGACATTTTTACTTCATCTGTGTTTTGACACAGTGTGGATAATAACCTAACGCACGCATCGAAATTATTGTACTGCCCTTAGAAGAACTTGTAATACACACAAGTAAAAATAACTCTCCTTTTTTCAGTCATGTTACATTTTTATTTATTTTTTATTTTTGCATCACCGTGCCTATGGATATCTGCTATTGCTAAAAATATCATATTTTGAATAGTATATCATACTTTGAATATAATATATATTTTGAATATTTCATAATTTGATATATTTGTGAAATAATTCAACAAATATATATATATATATATATATATATATATATATATATATATATATAATATTATTTTATATTTATATTATTATATTATATTTATTTATTATAATTATTATATTTATTTATTATTATTACTTTTATATTATATTTATATTATTTTATATATATATATATATATATATAATATTTTTAATTTTAATTTGAAATTTGAAATCTATAGAGAAGGAAAACTTGAAACTATTATAAAGTACTATCATAAGTCTTTAGTTACAACTAGCAAAATTATAGCCCTCTTGAAATTCAATTTACTTCCAACAGCAGAGGAGATAAATATGTTTGAACAAATACAGAAAACCTGTGTTTACTATCAGTAATGAAATATAAACAAAACCCAGATACTCGTTCCATTTAGGTAATTCATTCAATGTACTCGTGTGTTTGTTGTTTTGTAAAATGAAACTGGCAAACTACAATTAATTTAAAAACATTACTTAATTTAACTTACATTACTTGTTTGTTTTGATTGTTGAATTAAATTCTAAATTTACATAATATAGCGCATTTCCTTGTGAAGTATTAGGTTTAGCGAATTTCCCCTATAGGGAAGAAGCTTTACCGTAGGACTCGTGGTAACATCAGTAACATCTAAGCCCAAGACTCATAACTTTTAATTTTGGGGACCCAGAAGAAAAAACACCATTCGTTTGAATTGATATATATATATATATATCAATTGAGCGAGTTCGTAAATCAGCTCGATCGAACCACCGAGAAGGGGGGGGGGGTTGAGAGGGGATGAACCCCCAAAGTGGTTTTTATTTGTTTTTCACATAGTAATAATCAAATAATAAAATATTCTAATTTTTGTAAGCACCATTGAATCCAGCTCGATAAAACAAACAATTTAGTACTGTAATTTGAATTATTGCTCTGTGTCCATTGGTTACCGAGTTATTGTAAATGGTAAACATAGTACGTTGTCCCTATGTTAGCCTTATAGTAAATAAGTAAAATTCTGTATCTCGCTTATTTCGCAACATTTCTTAATAAAACGTGGTTTGTGGCTTCATCTAGATGAGATCTAACGTGTTTACACTAAAATCCCCGTAATTTCCATTTTCGTAGCAGCAAACGAAAAGCCCCACAACATTCATACCTCATGTTTTGCTTATTTGAAATAAAAAGATTCTACTCGTATATCATCATTATTTCTTAACATATCTTGATAACACTTGGTACATGGCTTCTTCTAGTTGAGATCCACTAAACTTTCAATCACAACCACCCACTTTTAACATACCTGTTGCAGCGAACCTGTATACTCATTCCCGATGTTATTCTTACTGAGATTACAAAAACATGTCATAACTCGCTATGTTGGATCTAAATATAATTTTTTGCATCGGAAATTCGCTGGTTATGCAGGTCTGCTGCAACGGGGGTATTTATTAATTATGATAGTTTCAAGATAATGTGGCAGGCTGTTTATTCCGCAGCTGCCGACGGGGTTCGTGTCGCTGAACCCCAAGGACGTGATCGTGTACATCCACGGCGGCTGCTTCACCTACGGCGGCGGCCACCTTTACCGGCCCTGGCACCTGCTGGAGCGGGACGTCGTCTTCGTCACCCTCAACTACCGGCTGGGGCCTCTGGGTCTGTAGTCTCAACAAGAACCGTGCGATTTTACGTAATTAATTGTTATAAACACGTCATTAAATTGTTTGAAGTTAGGTGTAAAGTTGTATTAAATTGAAAACAATGTGTTAGGAGGCAAACCGTTACCCTTTATACTAGTAGCAAAACTCTTCGTAATGATCAGAATAGTTAGATGGCATAACATAAGCAAATTATCACAGATGAGATTTTTATGCTATTCAGATATCAAAGTGCTAACATACTTGTTTTGAGTTAAAAATAACTAGTTCGGACATGATATTTATCGAATACCGATAGATTTTTTTCTAAATGTTGTGAAGCCTCGATTGTCTTATTATTTGCCGGGGCTTACTACATCTGGGAGCAGCGGTCAGAAAACTGTCAAAACCCCTAGTTCCTCATCCACTGTTCCACATTACCGTGTAGTAGCCTATACTACTATACTCCGTAACTTAACATATTATTCTAGTAATTTAAAATACTTCGAAGAAACTAATTCTATTCAACTCTATATAAAATATAAACTAATTCATTGAATTTAAGTACAAAGTACAACCAAATCTTTATCATTGTAAAAGCTTAGTGACAAATCTGTTTTCCTATGGTAAATTTCGCGTGATCTATAAAGATGTAGTTAATGTACATTACAATTTATTTGATAGAAAGCTGTATTCTCACCGACGATGAGAATTGCAGATGTATATTTATGTCCATACATTTTCCTGGCCTATGATTGACGATCGAATTCACTAGTTTCACCCAACTTTTACGTTCATGCAATCGGTAAAACAATCCAATAATAGTAGTCTTTATAGCAACAATAAATTATTTAATAAAAATATTTGTATAAAGTAAAATTCATGTGTTGTTCCTAATGCTGTATTTACAGATATTTTAATAATACAGAATGTCCAATAGATACAGTTTTAACGTAAAACGCACCGATATTAAAATAAAGGTATGTTTTAGTGGAAGAAGAACGTTATTACCAGGATTACTTGTGTTAAATTAAAGACATTTATTTTGAAGACCGTAATCGCCATTTAACGTGACCAAACTACAAAAATCATAAATTTATTTTGTTATCTGAATTGATGAAAAACTATAATTACATATATCAACTTAGTCACTGTGTTATGTGGTCGGGTCAGCGGCAAGACAAGTTCCGAGGCTAAGTGACCGAGTGCCGTGTGACCAGTTGAACTCGAACCTCGAGGGATATAACCCTGTGCAATAAGACCACACTTTGTACTGAAACTGCTTCCTCCACAATGAACTTCATTATTATTTAACGACCGCCTATAAAGTGTTTCCTACAGGGTTCTTGAGCACCGAGGACGACATCGTGCCGGGCAACATGGGCCTGAAGGACCAGGTGATGGCGCTGCAGTGGATACAGAAGAACATCGCTGCCTTCGGCGGGAACGCTGGCAGTGTGACGATCACGGGGATGTCCGCGGGCGGTGCCAGTGTGCACTACCACTACCTCTCCCAGCGATCCGTCGGTAAGTACATGCACTACCACTACCTCTCCCAGCGATCCGTCGGTCAGTACATGCACTATCACTACCTCTCCCAGCGATCCGCCAGTCAGTACATGCACTATCACTACCTCCCCCAGCGATCCGTCGGTCAGTACATGCACTATCACTACCTCTCCCAGCGATCCGTCGGTCAGTACATGCACTATCACTACCTCCCCCAACGATCCGTCGGTCAGTACATGCACTATAACTACCTCCCCCAGCGATCCGTCGGTCAGTACATGCACTATCACTACCTCTCCCAGCGATCCGTCGGTCAGTACATGCACTATCACTACCTCTCCCAGCGATCCGTCGGTCGGTACATGCACTATCACTACCTCTCCCAGCGATCCGTCGTTCAGTACATGCACTACCACTACCTCTCCCAGCGATCCGACGGTCAGTACATGCACTATCACTACCTCTCCCAGCGATCCGTCGGTCAGTACATGCACTATCACTACCTCTCCCAGCGATCCGTAGGTCGGTACATGCACTATCACTACCTCTCCCAGCGATCCGTCGGTCAGTACATGCACTACCACTACCTCTCCCAGCGATCCGTCGGTCGGTACATGCACTATCACTACCTCCCCCAGCGATCCGTCGGTCAGTACATGCACTACCACTACCTCCCCCAGCGATCCGTCGGTCAGTACATGCACTACCACTACCTCCCCCAGCGATCCGTCGGTCAGTACATGCACTATCACTACCTCTCCCAGCGATCCGTCAGTCAGTACATGCACTATCACTACCTCCCCAAGCGATCCGTCGGTCGGTACATGCACTACCACTACCTCCCCCAGCGATCCGTCGGTCAGTACATGCACTATCACTACCTCTCCCAGCGATCCGTCGGTCAGTACATGCACTATCACTACCTACCCCAGCGATCCATCGGTCAGTACATGCACTATCACTACCTCTCCCAGCGATCCGTCGGTCGGTACATGCACTATCACTACCTCCCCCAGCGATCCGTCAGTCAGTACATGCACTATCACTACCTACCCCAGCGATCCGTCGGTCAGTACATGCACTACCACTACCTCTCCCAACGATCCGTCGGTCGGTACATGCACTATCACTACCTCTCCCAGCGATCCGTCAGTCAGTACATGCACTACCACTACTTCTCCCAACGATCCGTCGGTCGGTACATGCACTATCACTACCTCTCCCAGCGATCCGTCGGTCAGTACATGCACTATCACTACCTCCCCCAGCGATCCGTCGGTCGGTACATGCACTATCACTACCTCTCCCAGCGATCCGTCGGTCGGTACATGCACTATCACTACCTCTCCCAGCGATCCGTCGGTCAGTACATGCACTACCACTACCTCTCCCAACGATCCGTAGGTCGGTACATGCACTATCACTACCTCTCCCAGCGATCCGTCAGTCAGTACATGCACTACCACTACCTCTCCCAACGATCCGTCGGTCGGTACATGCACTATCACTACCTCCCCCAGCGATCCGTCGGTCAGTACATGCACTACCACTACTTCTCCCAACGATCCGTCGGTCAGTACATGCACTACCACTACCTCTCCCAACGATCCGTCGGTCGGTACATGCACTATCACTACCTCCCCCAGCGATCCGTCGGTCAGTACATGCACTACCACTACCTCTCCCAACGATCCGTCGGTCGGTACATGCACTACCACTACCTCTCCCAACGATCCGTCGGTCGGTACATGCACTATCACTACCTCCCCCAGCGATCCGTCGGTCGGTACATGTACTATCACTACCTCTCCCAGCGATCCGTCAGTCAGTACATGCACTATCACTACCTCCCCCACCGATCCGTCGGTCAGTACATACACTACCACTACCTCCCCCAGCGATCCGTCAGTCAGTACTTGCACTATCACTACCTACCCCAGCGATCCGTCGATCAGTACATGCACTACCACTACCTCTACCAACGATCCGTCGGTCGGTACATGCACTACCACTACCTCTCCCAACGATCCGTCGGTCGGTACATGCACTATCACTACCTCCCCCAGCGATCCGTCGGTCGGTACATGCACTATCACTACCTCCCCCAGCGATCCGTCGGTCAGTACATACACTACCACTACCTCCCCCAGCGATCCGTCGGTAAGTACATACACTACCACTACCTCCCCCAGCGATCCGTCGGTCAGTACATGCACTACCACTACCTCCCCCAGCGATCCGTCAGTCAGTAGATGCACTCTCACTACCTCCCCCAGCGATCCGTCGGTCGGTACATACACTACAACTACCTCCCCCAGCGATCCGTCGGTCAGTACATGCACTACCACTACCTCCCCCAGCGATCCGTCGGTCAGTACATACACATTACCACTACCTCCCCCAGCGATCCGTCGGTCAGTACATACACTACCACTACCTCCCCCAGCGATCCGTCGGTCAGTACATGCACTATCACTACCTCCCCCAGCGATCCGTCGGTCAGTACATACACTACCACTACCTCCCCCAGCGATCCGTCAGTCAGTACATACACTACCACTACCTCTCCCAGTGATCCGTTGGTCAGTACATACACTATCACTGCCTCCCCCAGCGATCCGTCGGTCAGTACACACACTACCACTACCTCCCCCAGCGATCCGTCGGTCAGTACATACACTACCACTACCTCCCTCAGCGATCCGTCGGTCAGTACATGCACTACCACTACCTCCCCCAGCGATCCGTCAATCAGTAGATGCACTATCACTACCTCCCCCAGCGATCCGTCGGTCGGTACATGCACTACCACTACCTCTCCCAGCGATCCGTCGGTCGGTACATGCACTATCACTACCTCCCCCAACGATCCGTCAGTCAGTACATGCGCTATAACTACCTACCCCAGCGATCCGTCGGTCAGTACATGCACTACCAATACCTCTCCCAACGATCCGTTGGTCGGTACATGCACTATCACTACCTCCCCCAGCGACCCGTCGGTCAGTACATGCACTACCACTACCTCTACCAACGATCCGTCGGTCGGTACATGCACTACCACTACCTCTCCCAACGATCCGTCGGTCGGTACATGCACTATCACTACCTCCCCCAGCGATCCGTCGGTCGGTACATGTACTATCACTACCTCTCCCAGCGATCCGTCAGTCAGTACATGCACTATCACTACCTCCCCCAGCGATCCGTCGGTCAGTACATACACTACTACTACCTCCCCCAGCGATCCGTCGGTCAGTACATACACTACCACTACCTCCCCCAGCGATCCGTCGGTCAGTACATACACTACCACTACCTCCCCCAGCGATCCGTCAGTCAGTACATGCACTACCACTACCTCCCCCAGCGATCCGTCGGTCAGTACATACACATTACCACTACCTCCCCCAGCGATCCGTCGGTCAGTACATACACTACCACTACCTCCCCCAGCGATCCGTCGGTCAGTACATACACTACCACTACCTCCCTCAGCGATCCGTCGGTCAGTACATACACTACCACTACCTCCCTCAGCGATCCGTCGGTCAGTACATACACTACCACTACCTCCCCCAGCGATCCGTCGGTCAGTACATACACTACCACTACCTCCCTCAGCGATCCGTCGGTCAGTACATGCACTACCACTACCTCCCCCAGCGATCCGTCAGTCAGTAGATGCACTATCACTACCTCCCCCAGCGATCCGTCGGTCAGTACATACACTACCACTACCTCCCCCAGCGATCCGTCGGTCAGTACATGCACTACCACTACCTCCCCCAGCGATCCGTCGGTCAGTACATACACTACCACTACCTCCCCCAGCGATCCGTCGGTCAGTACATACACTACCACTACCTCCCCCAGCGATCCGTCGGTCAGTACATACACTATCACTACCTCCCCCAGCGATCCGTCGGTCAGTACATACACTACCACTACCTCCCCCAGCGATCCGTCGGTCAGTACATACACTACCACTACCTCCCTCAGCGATCCGTCGGTCAGTAAATACACTACCACTACCTCCACCAGCGATCCGTCGGTCAGTACGTACGCTCCCACTATCTCACTCAGCGATCTCTGCGACTAGGCCTACATATTTCTACGGCAAATAGCGATACAATAAGAACAAGGAGCAAGGATATAAATTATTGATCATAATATTTATGGCTGTCGGAAATGAGTATATTTAATCGCTTAATGGGAAGAGCCATAAAATTTGATGTCATAAATTGTAAAGATACTTGTTGAAATTTATGAGCGAATTTACTCGACTACATCAGCAAGTCCTAAGCAATAAGTCATGAGTGATGAGTTTTTTATCTGTTGTGATCAAAGGGAAGAGTGAGATAAAATTATTGCTGCTTCTCCTGTTAGGAATTTGATTCTTTAATTTTATTATAGCTTGAATAAAACTCTTACTACCGAGCGTTAATCGGGAGATTGAAAAGCAACCTTTTCGAACCACCTTTACCAGTTCTATTTTATGGATGATTTCTCTAAGCATATTCAAAGTTCAAAAGGTTTGTTTATTATCAGCTGCATGGTATCCAAATATATATTTTATACAGGGGCGAACCCAGGATCTAATTTCGGGGGGGATATCCCATAAGAGGGGGGAAGGGGGTATTTATTAGGTACTCATAAAAACCCGTACTAATGTGACAGTAGACAAATAAGGTCGTAGCGGTAGACAAATATCGTTGTCACGGTAAGCAAATATAGTCGTCGCAGAATATCGTCGTTGCAGTAGACGCAACGGTAGACGAGTATTGCGTCGCGGTAGACGAATATGGTCGTCGCGGAAGGCAAATATCATTGTCGCGGTAGACACATATCGTTGTCACGTCGCAGTAGACGAAAATCGTCGTCGTGATAGAAGGATATCGTTGTCACGGTAGACGAGTATCATTGCAGCGGTAGGTAAAATATTGTCGTCGTGGTAAAAGAGTAGGGAGTATGTGGTAGACGAATATGGACGTCGTGGTACCAGCAAGCAAATGGTAGGCAAAGATCGTCGATGCGCTAGACGAGTATCGTCGTGGTAGACGCCGCGGTAGACAAATATCGTTGTCAAGTCGCAGTTGCCAAAATCGTCGTCACGTCGCGGTAGAAGAAAATGTCTGCGACTCTGTGTGTCGCGGTAGACAAAAATCGTCTTCGCGGTGCTATAGACAAAAATCGTCTTCGCGTCGCGGTAGACGAAAATCGTCTTCTCGTCGTGGTGAACAAAAATCGTCTGTGCGTCGCGGTAACGAAAATCGTCTTCGCATCGCGGTAGACAAAAATTGTAGTCGCGTCGCGGCACCCGAAAATTGCTGTCTTGTCGTCCAAAATTTCTGTTCTCCAAAATTTCGGAGGGGGATATATCCCCTTTGTCCTCCCCTGGGTTTGCCCCTGATTTTATATCTGTTGTATAAGCTTTTGTTTGAATTTGTCACTGTTATGTATAGTTTTTAATATTGGTTTTTATTATTGGTTAAGTTGTTTCAGTCGTTAAACTCTTTTTTTACGTAATTATATTTTTGCTGAGGATATAGCCCCCAAATAACATTCTTTTTTAAGCCAGAAATTAGTTATTTTCGTAACTCGTGGAGGAATTACTTGAAGCCGTTTTTAGATTGCAGTGCAAGCAAGCAAACGTACAATCAAGATAAGTAAACAGTATAAAATAGGATGAAATTTAATTTTAGCACTTCTGAATTCTAACATCTAGAATAAGAAGCTCTGTTAACTGTAGGATTCATGTCAAACACAAAAAAGAATAAGAAGAAATATGAAGACTGACCTATCCTGAGATAAAAGGCACCCAAGTCAAAATCTAAAGATAACGTGAGTAAGAATCTAAGAGAACTGGGTCTTTTATGAAGGAAAAAATGACATATATTTCTGAAATGTTTTCCATTTATGTGGTTCGTTGGTCAAATCAGTTCAATGGTCATCATCAATGAGACAACACAAAGTGGCCTCAGAGAGCTAATAAGACTGTAATCTCACAGAAGCTTTGTAACCAAATTAGAGGTTGGACTTTACCGTGTGTCAACTCTATTTTGTCAATTAGTGGTCTCGTCTGGCTTTTTCACTTTCTCGCACCAAAATATCTTAATTATTTCCCTTTCAATAATGTATTTACTTGGGTGTATTATACTCGAGGATCGGGCTTTTTGCAGAATACTTAAAAGGTTCAAGTTAAGTAGTTACTCCCGCCGTCTACCCACAATTTGCCATAAATTTACATGAACATCCTTAAATTTATATCACTCTATTACCTTCTATAATTTGAGGTGCTACTATTATATCTCTTTAAAAGTGATTTTGGTTTTATACTAGAATAAACAAATAAATTACAGACTCAATTTCTTACAAACCATTACGTGTGAACGCAAGTTCGCGCATTAAAGGTATCTCGGCTATGGCTTCAACGCTACTAACCGTATCTTATGACATTTTCAACATGACATTGGTAAACACAACGTTTGTCAAGCAGCGGGGCCTTAGAAAAATGTTTTTAGAAAAGTACCCCCACCTGCGCCTTACAACCAGCTGACTCAGCCATAGCTGGAGATATGCGCGAACTGTCATGCGAGATATAATTTGTACATGTGTGAGTAAAAATCATTAACAAAATACATTGCAATATGTTAAGGTAATTCAACTTTGTAATAATTTTTACTCACGACTGTGAAGAAATACGACGACTATTATACGTATTGTTATCTTAAAATAGTCGTTAGAGAAAAGCTCGAAACACGTGAGTACTTGCACGCCCCTAGCAATCACAATTCTGTTATTTAACAAACGGGCAAGGGCTACTTAATTGCTGACCAAATACATTGCCTTGGGCGTAGCCTACGTTTCATAATAAGTTATCTAACCCCGTGCTGCCCTTCATGGGATATGACTAATATGATATTTTTTTGTATTTTGTATGTTATATTTGTGGACGAGTCAAAACTGTCCATATTTATTTCACGTTTACACGACAGGATAATTGACTAATAGCGCCGAATGTAAGTATGGTGGAAAATGCTTGGTGTTTGTGGGTGTAGGGCTGTTCCACAAGGGCGTCTCGATGAGCGGGTCGGCCACGCTGCCCTGGGCGCAGACGGAGGAGCCGGCGGCCAAGGCCCGCGCCCTCGCCGCCGCCCTGGGCTGTCCGCTCGCCCCCACCTGGGACATGGTCAAGTGCCTCAGGAAGCGACCCGCGCGGAGGATCGTCGGGCTGCTCAGGACTCCACTATTTATGGTGAAAACCATTACACCAAAAGTAGCTTAATTTGTAGTTAGGCCTAATAGTGGTATGGAAAGACTTGCAGTAACAATAAAAAGGCTAAAACAAGTGTATAGTTTACAATGATCAAAATTAACTTGGTACAATAATTTGGTTTCAAGTATTCGTAAAATGTCACCAGTTATATATTCAATAAAAAATCTAAATTTATTTTGACAAAACCTAATTACTATAAGAAACACCATATAGCTTGGCGGGTGACTCAAAGTCATCTGGATATTTTACAAACATTACATGGAAGCTGGGGTACTTAATATAAAAATATTTATGTTATAAGTTTTGAAGAAATGATACGATCGCATGTTATATTATTGCCAAACCTGGTGTTTAAAATGGATTGTGATGATTACTCATCCGTTGTCTGCCGCGGAGGCTTAGAATAATAGTTTACCTACCATTTTTTCTAAAATGATTTTGCCATGAGTTGATTTCACAATATCTTTGGATCCTTATATTCATAGGAAAATTTAACCTCGTAGATCAGTCGTTCCTAACTGTAGTCTAAGCCGATATGGTTTGGAAGCGTAATAGGCAGTAGATACAATATTAAATTTGATTGTGATTGATACTTCCATTATTATTAAATGGTGTTACTCTTAACTCATAAATACATGAGATCGTGTATTTAATCCGGGTTTTTTAACGCAACCCATTTTTAAGATTGAATAATGCACATATAAATATTAAATGAGTATTGTTTGGTTAATCTTTACATATTATACAACCTATTATTTAAGTTTGATCAAATTTAGTTTACATTATGTGTTTAAACAATTCGCCATTGGCATTTGTACAAAGTTGTGCTCTCTCCATCAAATTCCTGAACACGTGTTGCAAGGTAAGTCGTTAAATTTTTTGCATAAAATTTGTTATGTTTTAGCGAATTTCCCCCTATAGGGAAGTATCTATTACCGTAGGCGGCATGGTGAGACTTAAGCCCGGGACCGTGTTATTTTTTCGTTTTGAGGTCTAGAGCCCAAAAACACTGTTCGTTCATTTTGGTACAATGAAATTTGGAACAAACATTTAGAGCGATATTCATGACTTTAAGTTCGAAAACCAGCTAGATCGGAACACTCAAAGGCGTTTTTTTTACTAAATAAAATTTATTTTCAAGATTTGACATATTTCTAATAATTTTATGTAAATTTAATGGTCATAATTGAAATCAGCTTAAAAAAATGAACAATATAGCATTTTGAATTATTACTCTAAATCAATCGGTTACTGAGATACTGAATCTGCTAAAAGCAGCACATTGTCTTTTGTTTTTCCCTGAAGGGACATAAACTATCAAAATTATTGTATGAATACCAAAATTTTTCATTAAATTTCCTTAAAATGGGTTTTAAAAAAATTATCGTACAAACCACATGACTGAATTTAATTTGTTAATGTGATGGTTTGATTTGTTTTAATTTCTTGGATCTGCGTAGATTGATAATGCGTTTGCTGACATTTATGTACTATAACGAGTATACATTTGTTAAAAATCATCAGAATATGAATAATTATTGAGAAATAAGATCATGAATAATAAAATTTACCTTTTTTAGATTAATATTTACACAAAATATCTAAAACAACAACTTCCCTATGTAGAATATGCCCACATAAGTTTGCTGCAACAAGTGTATTTAAATTTTAAGATAAATCATATGTTTGAATTTAATTTTTTCTATTTAATTTGATTTTATTTCGACTGATTTTAAATCAATGATTGTGTGTTTGCTTACATATTTATACTATAACAAGGATACACTTATAACAAAATATTAGACTAATAATTATAAAAATAATAAAAAGCGAATTGCTGGACTGATGTGTAGTTTAATTTTTGAATTAATTACATAAAATTTTGTTTTATATAAGTAAAATAAGCTCCCATATAAAAATTAACTGTTTAAAAGTTCGCTGAGAACGCAGGTTTGTTGCGACGGGTTTATTTTTTTAGGTGCTGAATATCCTGTGAATTGTTTTCGTAGGCCTTACTTGTTATGTATCCCCAAATAAAATAGTATATAGTATATATAGTGGGGTCTAATCCATGAATCTTGGGGGGGGAATAATCCTTCACTGATAAAATAAAGTTTTGGGTTGCGTTTAAAAAAACACCCTGTATAAAGAGAGAAGATAACCTGAACAAACAACTGAGCGAATGAGAACAGTCTGGATTATATTCCCCGGCAATTACTTCTGGTATTAAACGGACCTATTGATCTGTATACGAATTATTGCCACATCAGTCATGAATTTCCAAGTGGGTCGTTTTATTTTCATCGGATCATTCGATAACCGTTGAGAGATACTATTTCAAATAAATCGTAGAAGTGGATGTTTTGAGATGTATGGAATAATCTGAGAATTCAAAAAGAAAATGAACCTCATCCAGATATTTTAAATTTAGGTACTAACCCACCTTTACCTTTAATGCATAACATTTAAATTAAATCCACAATATGTGCTAATCTAAAATAGGTTTGAAAAAGCTTACTTCTACCATCCAGTTAAAACCGTTTTTAGCCTTGGCACTTCAACCCCGCTACTCCGTTCGGACCAGTGCAGGAGCGGGCGGGGATGACTCCCTTCCTCAGCCAACACCCCTTCGACATCCTCAGGATGAACCACGTCCAGCCGCGGCCCTGGCTCGTCAGCGTCACGTCCGAGGAGGGCCTCTACCCGACCGCCAGTCAGTACTCATCTTCAACATCTTCCACATATTCGCCACTTCTAGATTATTGTTATATGGAGTAAACGAACGTTGAGTTAAATTTTCAAGGCAACGGTCGTTTGTATTGAGTGATTTTTTTTAGGGGGGGGGGGGTGACTAAGAATCATTATTAATCTAAAATAATGATTTTCAAGCTGAAGATTGTTAGATTGTGAACTACTGAAAATTCTTCCCAATGGGAATATACTTTACATTAATTTTTATTTATTTCTGAAAACAATTCAAATAAAAATAAATCAAAATTAAATAATATAGACAGTTATTTGAAAAAAATTTATACATATTGAAACTCATTTTAATAAAACCTAAAAAATCGACCTTTCACTTCATCGTGTTTCTAATTGTTTTCAATTAAGTGCAGTAAATGAGTTGAAAACACGAGCCGCAAAGGTTTTTTTTTCAAAATGGTGGCCGTGACCACGCTAGAACTTGTTAGGGCTTTAGTGTATTGTTTACTATGTTTTCCCTGATCCCAATGCAAAAACTCCGCTTGTACGAAATTTTGCCCTGGAATATCCTTACTTTCCTGAATCGATACCAAACATTAACTTTAATTTTTTGAAATTGATTTTGCTTCAACTTGTAAAAATAATTAAAAAAAAAATCACTGAAGAGTTGTCCTGTTTAATTTACTGACCTATTTCACGCACCAGCTATTGAAAGGTTAAAACCACCTTTTCTTTCACAGATTACGTAGCGAACGCAACTTTGCTCGCAGAAATTGAACACAATTGGCTAAACATCGCTCCAGCTCTCTTGGACTACAATTATACTGTGGTGCCCCACCGAAAAGATGAAACCAGTATGAAAATCAAGCAGTTCTACATGAAGGGACATCCTATATCACGGTCAACTGTAGCACCGTTTATTCAGGTCAGTAACTTTTTTTTAGTTTGATATATCTTTTTTTATTCTCATCTGAAGTTGGAATTACATCATCACAATTTTTTCTTCACATTTTTTCCATAAAGAACCCAACTTACATTTTTATAATATTTTGTATCGCAGTATATTTTATAATATAAATTAATTCGATCTCAACGTTGTTTTTAGCATGACGGCAGGTGATAACAAACTCTGTAATCGTTTATAGTGTATATTGTGCTTAACTTGGGCAACAAATCAGATGTTACCAGCTTAACTGATACAAAAATCACAAAAATAATACTTATCTCATACTATTCAATTAATTTTATTTTGCACAGAAATAAACTAACTGAAACAATTCAAGTGTAGTGACACTCATAAAAATTATTAAGATCTCACACACAAGTATTAAGTGAGATCACACACTTAATAAGGCACCAGAGCATCGAATTGCTTAATAGAAGAATCTTCATTAAACAATATTTTAATTATTTGGTATAAAAACACTATAAACTCTCGGTGCTCTTTAATTCGTTGTTTTATTTTGTATATTTTGAAATTGCAGTCACTTGCAATTATTATGACATATTGTCAATACTATGGTTATAGTCTTACGTCAATAAAGAATTAGACTTGGACTTGGACTCTGTGGCAGATGGTGGGCGACCGGTGGTTCGTGGTGGAGACGGAGCGGTCGGCGCGGCTGCAGGCGGCGGCCCGACTCGCGCCCGTCTACTTCTACCGCTTCTCCTACAGAGGCCGCCACTCGCTGTCCCAGGCCATGACCGGCGGCGCCCCCGACAACTTCGGTCGGTCACCTCGCTCGACACTCGAGCGACGATAATAATTAATTATATTGCTTTAAAATAATAACACTGCTGCATCTTAATGTTGTGGTATTAATGAAGGACAATAGAAATATCCCATGTTAAAATGAATGTGAGAAAGTGATTTTTATCAGGCCACCACTGCCCCACTCGCCAAGCTTGGGTAGGTCCCAATGACGGAAGATGGGTTCCGACACAAAAAGTACCGTGACATGTCTGACAACAGCCCTTAAAAATAAGGTTACAAGTTAACGATAACTTGTGTTACTTGTGTAAATTGATATAATACTGCAATTTCGGAAAAATCATACGAAGAATTACTTTTGAAACAATTTCCCAGACACTATGTGTAATATATTTATCCTGGACTGCATCAGAAAGTTTGTTGAACTTTACCCACAGTTGACTGATTGTCATAATTTTGTTATTGTTTATGTTTACCTTTACAATCCAGTTTTTGTATCTTAATACTTAGAGAAATGTAGAGTTACTTTTGATATTAAAACAATTATTGCTATTAACGTGTAAATACATTTCAAGTGGCGCTGCGGACATGAGAAAAAGACAAACAGATTATGAAATTAACAGATCAAATCCTATACACCGTTTTGTCCAGATTGATCTGTTTAACCCGATGAAGAAGATTGGTTGTACTACAAACAAAGATTCCTATAGTACAATTAAGAATAAACAAAGTAGAAGATGACGATACTAAGCGCGACCTATTATTGTCAAGGATAGGGAACACACACGTTTAAGATCCTAGTTGATTACACAAAGCCTAAAGATGTAAGTTCATTTAACTTTGAAACCCTACTGAACATCTTGGATGATTATTACAAATCAACTCAGAGTATGTTAGGAGAGCGTGTTTCTTTTTTAAATTATTTCCGTAATGAAGGCAATAGCATAAATAATTTGAAGGCTAAAGCAAGAAACTGTAGTTTTGGAGATTCTTTTAAAGAACGCATTAGAGACCAACTGGATGTGTAATATATTTATCCTGGACTGCAACAGAACATATGTTGAACTTTACCCACAATTGACTGATTGTCATTATTTTGTTATTGTTTATTTTTACCTTTACAATCCAGTTTTTGAATCTTAATACTTAGAGAAATGTAGATGAAGAGGTAGATGTAGAGTTCCTTTTGATATTAAAACATTTATTGTTATTATCGTGTAAATACATTTCACTATGTACATAATTTTCTTGGCACTATGTATTCTTTAATTGAATATTGTGACCTAATTACCTAAAATTGATAAACACAATTTACGTAATTCCTTAATTCATTGTAATTCGCTGTTCTGTCATAGGAGTTAGCCACGGCGACGACTCGGGCTACATTCTTGGAGTTGACTATATGAACCCAACTGAGACAGAGGCAGACAGACGAATGAGCAAACTGATGGTTAATATGTGGATAAACTTCGCCAAGACAGGGTAAGCCTACTAATATGTAATTTAGAGAGTTTTTGACCCGGAAGTAAAAAATGTCTAAAGATCTTAACTGAAATTTTGAATTAATGCCTTTACATCAGTATGTATGGTCGATGATGTTATTGTTTACTGAACAATATTTTACGACAACAATTTGTTTACTGTGTTCTCATATATATGAATCAAAATATTAGTTATCCTTTTTTAAATATACCTAAATTGTTACTTAAAATACTACATTTCCGATTAAACAACTTCGGCGAATGTTAAGTGTAGTTGACCAAAATTAATAATAACAAATAATAATAAACAGTTATTAAAACCCTTATGCTACAGAGTGAGCCTAATGCAGATATACAGTGGCTTATATTTATTTAATCTATATAAATAAAATTAGAGTTTTGTCTGTACATTGCTTAGAATTATGAAATTTTCGGTTATTTTTGCGTTTTGAAGGTCAGAGAATCTGAATCAAGCCTTTTCTCAATTTATGTCACGATGTGTGTTGGTAACGCTCAACATCACACTTTAGACCGCTTTTCACGCAAAAACTAGAGTACTGATATGGCTGAAACTTTTTTCCTGTGTAGTATGCACATATGAGAAGGCTTTAGACGACTTAAAACTAGCGTTCGTCTTTTTTAAATTAAATAGCAAGCTTCTAAAAACCGAGTTTTATTTGATTTCAACCAAGTTTCCCCATAATAATTAAAGGGGTTGATGTTTTGTTTACATTTTCAGAGTTCCAAGCAGATGGTAGTTACCTTCACTGATGGATTCGTCGTTACAGATGTTTAATGATTTCAGTCAGTTTTATGTTTTGGTTTATAATATTTATTTTTTTATGTACTATATAAAAGTAGCATTTAATCCATCGTTAGTTTTCGTACATAATCCATTTGCTCATGGAATCTACTCATCAAGTTTAAAATGTTTGATATTTTTAGGCAATTTATTAAATCACAAGTACTTTTGAAATCAAACTGCAAAATCCTAAAACACGATTTTATTTTATCTCGACCAAGTTTAAGTTGTGGCAGAATACAAAATAATTGATGAACTGTTTATATCTAAACAGATGTAAAAAGCAAAAAAAGTAGTATGTCAAATCAGCTGTCAGGAATAGAACATAAAATAAATCACTGACTAGAGATAATTTAAAGACCTTTCTTCCCTGTAACAGCTGTTATTGAAAGAGCTAATTTAAACCATTTATTTTATGTACATCCTTAGAAAAAGACTTTGCTTTTGTCTTTTAGCGAATTTCATTGACGGAATTAACGAATTTCCTTAAAGGAATAAACTATTACCATAGGTCTCATGGCAAGACCTAAGCCCGAGGCCATGATAACTTTTCACTTTGGGGCTCCCAGAAGCAAAAAACACCATTTGAACGATATTTAAAGCGGAAAACACAGCACATTGTCCCTATTTTATCCTCATGGAAAATAAGAAAAATTCTATATCTCGGTTACTACTCAACACACTTTAATAAAACTTGGTATATGTGGCTTTTATGGTTCAGATTCACATGATATTGTTTTAAAACCACAAAATGTCTGTATGTCTGTTGCAGCAGACCTGCATACTCATTCCCTATGTTATTCTTATGGAAGAAATAAAATAAGGTCATGAATAGTCTGGAGGTCTGCTGCAACGGGGGTATTTTTTCGTTCAAGATAGACCCTAAAAACCTTAGAACTTTTTTTGACATTAAATCAAGGGAAAATTCTACGTTTTACGTACATATACTTGCATGAAACAGAAAACTGTATACTTGGTCTGCTGCGACGGGGGTATTTATATCCTGCCTAAGTGCCACTCAATACCATACATGCGAGCATATCTGACGATATTGGGCGTAAGCTTTCCTAGGGCAGTGACACACTTGAGGGCTTTGTCGGCGGGGCGCTGAATCTGCCCGCATGTATAGTACAGGGAGGCCAAATAGAAATACCTTCTGCGGGGGGTAGTAATAGAATAACTCCAGTCGCAGCAGACGTGCGGTCTTTGCAGATTCCTGAAAACATCTTTCTGATTAATGAAAGTTTACCTTCTTTACATTTGTCCAATACCACTGACCTATCACTGCACAGCCCAAACCACTTGTCTTACAACCTTGGACCTTTGCATGGACGTTCTTTACGGCGTAAGCATCCGCTAAGAACGTTTTTTTTAAATTCAAACTTTTAAGGGGTCTTGGCGAGGTCGAAGTTTATAAGTTCTCCTTAGTAAATGGAATGGATGATCTTTTGTTTAGTTTTCAATGTTCATTCAACAAGCAGATGGTTCAAGCTTCACATACGGATACAGCTGATTTACAATTTTGTTACTTTCATAATGGTTTTATGGTTGTTTTGATAATTGATTATTTTGATTATATGTACTATATAAAAGTTAGATTTAGTTTAGTTAGTTAACTTAAAGTTATCATTCGTTTTTGTACCTTATTTGTGTAATCATAAACTCAGTATGTGGCCCTATGTTCATTTAGTCAGCAGGGAGTTACAATTTTTATCGTGAGCGAAGCCACGGGCAACTGCTAGTTAAATATACAATTACATATTTAGTCTCGTAGTTATTCAAAAGGTTTGTATTCTTACATTTGGGCATTTCTAATCTGTTCTCAACACACTCACACACAGCGCGATACAAATTTTGGTTGGACCGAATTTAACAGTTAAATATATAAATAAATTAATATATATAGTGGCTGTTTACTTACATTTGTTTCACTCTGCATATTAAATGCACTCATATAGATTGTGAGGTTTATTTTGGTGTAAATCATTTTAAGTGCTACTCATATCTGGGTTCTCCACCATTCAAAGTGTGTTGCTTTTATTATTTATAGGAATTAGTTTTATTTACTAACGCAATTAGTATTGTTTGCGAGTTATACTCAATAACATCGTTATTGGGTTTTAACGAACACTAATTGCGATTCATTGGACCGCTGGCTGTACATCATATTATAAATTATCATCATTATTATTCTGTATCACTGCCTCTTCTCAATCCCCAGTTATTAAATATATCCCAAGAAGCAAAACAATGTAATTGTTAAAATAATTCAGCTATATTGAAAATCATTGTTTTGATAGTTTTATTGTGTAATAAATATTATTTTGAGAAAAACTTGTATTTTTAGCGAATTTCCCCTATAGGGAAGAAGCTATTACCCTAGGTCTCATGGTAAGACCTAAGCCCGAGACCATGATAACTTTTTGTTTTAGGGCCACCAGAAGCAAAAAACACCATTCGTTCGAATTTTTATATATCTATCTATATATCTATCTATCTATCTATATATATATATATATATATATATATGTATATATATATATGTCTGTCAGCACGATAGCGGCCGTAAATATGATCCGATCTTAATGAAATTTGGAACAGACATGTAAAGTGGTAATCGAATGGACGAGTTCGTGAACCAGCCCGGTCGGACCACCGGAAGGGGGGGTAAGGGGGGATAAACACCCCCAAAAATGGGTTTTTGGGTTTTTTACATATAAAAATAAAATTTATCGAATCTTTGTTGGCACCATTGAATTCAGCTCAAAACAACAAACAATTTAGTGTTTTGAATCATTGCTCTATGTCCATTGGTTACCGAGATATTGAAAGTGGTAAACACAGTTCGTTGTCCCAATGTTAACCTTATGGGAAATAAGTAAAATTCTATATCTTGCTTATTTCTCAACATATCTGGATAAAACTTGGTTTGTGGCTTCATCTAGATGAGATCTAATGTATTTTAGTCTAAAATCCCCGAAATTTCAATTTTTGTGGCAGCAAACCTGCATAATCATTCCCCATGTTATCCTTATGGGACATAAAAAAATTATATATCTTACTTATTTTTTAACATTTCTTGACAAAACTTGGTATTTGGCTTCTTCTAGTTAAGATCTACTAAATAATGAATTAAAACCAACCAGTTTTAACATACCTGTTGCAGCAAACCTGCATAATCATTCCCCATGTTATTCTAATGGAGATTACAAAACATGTAAAATCTCGCTAAGTTGGATTGAAATACCATTTGTTGTGTTGCATCTGAAATTCGCTGAGTATGCAGGTCTGATGCAACGGGGGTATTTTAATTTTTATTTAACATGGTACAATTGTTCAATATTTGATTAATATTGTGAAAATAGTAATTTTCAGCCAAAGTATCACTTTCGCCGAATCTATTGATTCAAAAAATCAGAAATTTTAATCATGGAATCTATTTAGCTCGTGAATTGTTATCCCACACTTGCAAATCCAATTAATTAATTCGCTTTTAGTTGGATTTTAACCTGGGAGGTCGATACCAATAGATCAGACAGGCTTAATGCTTGACTAAATACATTTTAACCTGAAGCTCTTGTAGACAATACGGAAACTATGAATATACTGTATTATTATACATTCTGTAACAATATCATCCCAATCTTGATGATATTGGGAAAACATTGTTTCTATATTATGTCACTTTAAACAACACTTTTATCAATATTTATTCAATATTTTAACAATGTTATTCTACTACTTCGGATGGTTCTGTATATATTAAACGCTGTAAATCAGGAAAAATAGATTTAAATACAAATTAAAGAAATTGATACGACAGACCTAAAAACATGAAGTCCCTAAAGCTTACTTCAAAATACAAGGACTCATGAATGAAAGTCATCCTAATGTTAAAAAAAATATTATTAAAAGACACATAAAAGTGATGATAAAAGATGACATATTCTCTATGATAAATAAATTAATAACAGTACTTAACTCATATTGGGGATCATAAGAATAAAAAAACTCTTAAAAAATGCTCTTAAATACATAAGTTTTATTCTATAATATTAATAGCATTTTACATTCATGACATTCTCGGTGTCTACTAAACAAGTTCGGAGCGTTGGTAGTATTTAAAAAAATGGTTTGGACTATGACAAATTAATTTTAAATGTTTTTATACAGCATAATACACGATGCAACACGCTCAGTTTGTGAATTAGTGTTATGATATAAAAGAAAACTTAAATGGGGCCAGCATTTTCTCTTTGGTCAAATTTGTCAAGATTGCTTTTAGAAACCGGTTTGACGAAATTTCCTCAGGCTTAGGGAATTTCATTAGGAATACAACTACCGGAGACTCTTTTCTTAAATCGACAAACGGAATGATTTCCTTACCATTTAGCCTAAGTTCTTTTTAGCGGTTCTTCAGTTCGTATTAATAGTAATCCACATAAAATATTGGAATCCCTAATAATTTGAATCTAACGCTATCTGCACGGTGGTACTGTTGACAGCAAGCCGGTGTTCGGAGGCGCGGACTGGGTGCCCGTGTCGCCCGCCACCGGCACCGCAGGGCCCCTCTCCTTCCTGCACATCGCCTCCCCGGAGGACGCCCGCCCCGAGACCTCCGCGGACCTCGGCAACCGCGCCTTCTGGGACTCCCTCCCTCTCAACGAGCCGCCCAATCTGTTCGGTGGACCCGGCCGGCACACGGAGTTCTAAACCGACGCTGCATAAAATACTCGGTTGGGATTACCTCACGAAGCATTTAAGTCAGAATATGTACAGGTGTGAAATCTTACCAAAAAATAATGGTTTTTAAAAATATTATCGGCCTGTCAATGTTTAAATATGTCCTTGTTAAAATAACATTTTAGGAATCACACGATATAAGGTTTTTGCAGCCTTAATAACACAGTTTTTTTTTTTTTTTTTAACATTGGGGGATTATATCCAATAATCAACACGGAAAAATTATTTTAACTTTCAAATGTAAGAAAAGTGTGTCACTAAAAATGTGTAAAAATTAATAAATCATCTATAAAATTAACTTTATTTTGTTTTGAAAACCTTAGATTTGTAAGAAAATGTGTCAGCAATAAAATATCCAACTGGCAGGTTTTTCAAACTTAGTCTTAAATTTTCCTTCTCAAATAAAGAATTTGTGATATAATATATATTGTATCACTATTATAAAAACTACTTTTCCGTGAAATTTATTTTGATATATTTTTTCATTTCACAAGATTAAGGAAGTAAAGTTTTTAATTATGATACAACTAATTAAGTAAACGGTATCAGCAAACTGACACATACTTTCTTCCTTAAAATCATTTCGAGCGAGAAGCGAGAAACCCTACAATAAAATAAAACAAATTTACGACCATCTCACAAATAAATACCAAAACTTTATCAAAATCGATTGATAACTAAAGGAGATGTCGGTTTTTAAATATTTGCCATGAGGAATAACATTAGACAATGTACTGCTTTTAACGCCAAACGAAAATATCAATTACCTCTGTAACCAGTTGAGGTAGGCTAATAAATCAAAATACTGGATTATTTACTAGTTTAAGCCAAATTAAATGGTTGCAAGTATATTTAAAATAATCTTTATTTTTAAGGTTAACATTTCTTAATTTTTATCACTTCAATCGCTATAACTCTTAAGCATTAATTTTTTAGGATTCCTAAAAATTGAAAAAAAAACGACTGGAGATATCACGGTTTTATATGTAGGCTCTACAGGCTAACATCCACACGGACGGACAGACATTACTCCGGAAACCATTTTTTTGGATTCAGGGATTACTAAACCAAATATATCCACTAACAACTCAATTTCGAAAACGTTGACGAAAATCAGGACCTGGACGAAAATAATACTTTCTTCATATACTGTACTATGTATAGGGCGGAGAAAGTAAAAACTGATGTTGGTATGGATTGTTTTGTTTTCTTAATCTTAATCAAACTCATCTTTATTATAGTTTGTGAGAGTTCCAAACCATTTATTTTAAATAGCATTATAAATCGTTGCATGATGTGAGCTTCAAGCGAATTGTTCATCATTTATCTCGGCCAGGTGACAGCAGGTCTAGTTTCAATCAGGTCGCCGTGTTACCCAAGGGTGTGTTTCTCGGTTACCGAGCAGATCCATCACTGTGCAGCGGCATGCCTCCCTCGAGGCCCCTTGTTATCGTCCCTTAACATCATCTAGATTACTTTTCTTCAACGAAAAGGTGTGTTTATTTAAACAATGCTGTATAAGAAAACATAAGTCGGTTCCAAGCTAAGGTACTTTTACATTTGCTTTTTACTTTAAAAAGTCATGTATATGTTTAATACAATTTATGATACGGTGAATCAGTTGATACTATCTTGCAGCTACGTCTACATGTTTCAAGATCCCTGTTCGATAATTTTATGAGTTATCAAAATGTCCTCAATAAATTCACCCAAATCCTAGTTTTATTTGTTTTTGGTGTGTGTATGTGGTGTATGTGTGTGTGTGTGTGTGTGTGTGTGTGTGTGTGTGTGTGTGTGTGTGTGTGTGTGTGTGTGTGTGTGTGTGTGTGTGTGTGTGTGTGTGTGTGTGTGTGTGTGTGTGTGTGTGTGTGCTTGCGTGCGTGCGTGCGTGCGTGCGTGCGTGCGTGCGTGCGTGCGTGCGTGCGTGTGTGTGTGTGTGTGTGTGTGTGTGTGTGTGTGTGTGTGTGTGTGTGTGTGTGTGTGTGTGTGTGTGTGTGTGTGTGTGTGTGTGTGTGTGTGTGTGTGTGTGTGTGTGGAGAGAGAGACCGTCTATATGTACAGTTGTGTATTATTCGTGTGGAATTTTGACGTGTCCGTACAGCCAAGAAAACAATATTATGCAGATTGCATAATCTAGAGTGTAGGAAGTAAGGTGCTGAAGATGGCCTACCGCCGAAACATGTTCAACGATAAGAAAATCAAGGTTGCAAAAGACATAAGTACACACATTATTTATCAATCTGCAATCAGAGTTACGTTCAATGAATTTCAGAAAATTCACGTACTTGCTGAGCACTTACGGCGTTATCTAGGTTTATCATACGAATACATTGTGCTGTGTGGGTACGTGTTTGATGCTAATAATACAAGCCAAAGAGCAGTGTTTTACAAAATAAGGATAAAATAAAGTACTTCTCCAAATAACGGTCTACTTACACAGTGTATAATATGGAAATATAATACGCTATATTTGAAGCAAGCCATTAGCAAAAATTAAAATATTCCTTTCACTAAGTTTTTGTATAAAGGCTAAATAAAAGCTCCTCGTAAAACAGTTTCGCTGATGGGAGCAACCATTTGGCACAGCAGGTGGCAGGTGTTATTTTGCTATTCAATAACTTGTGTACCAAATTATTCATTTTTAATGTCTTATATTGATACATTTACAAACGCCGTTGTATCACCACCACTAAAATGCCGAAGAACACAAAGGTAGTTATAGTAAGAAAATTATTTTGAATACAAAAATGGTTAAAGTTATACAAGTTTACTTTGTTTTCCTCCAACTATTAGGCATTTTTAGAATTTATTAAAACATTTTTAATTCCACTAACTGTATCATATAATTGTAGAATATCAGACTGCACTTGTGTGATTTTAAACTATATTAGGGGTCATTTAATATTTATACACGAAAATACATACGTTCAAGATTATGTTAAGACATTGAACATCCTTTCTTGGGTGTGATTATGTTAAGAAAGCTATACTCTATATTTATTTATATCAAGTATTTCAAGCTCTTTTAACTCGTTAATTCAACAGGTTAATACAAACATACCTAGCATTGTTTTATTTCCAGGCTAATGCAATTGTTAAACATTACAGAACCTATTTTTCTAGACTCTATGGAAAGGTGGGTCCATTGGGGATCCACATAAGCGGTTGGATCCGCTTAAGTCGGTTTATTAGTGGACCGGGCTCATTGCCAATTATTCGGCCGAGAGTGGGCAATATCAGTTCTTCTCTTGACTTGTCCTCTTTTATGTATTTTATTATTTGTTCTATTTATTATTTTTAAAAGTAGTTTTGTATTTCACTAAGCTCGTCCTTATCGTCTTCAAATATAACATATAGGACTTAACTGTCTATTGTTATTTATTTTGACGGGGAAAGCTATGATGTAAACAATCCAATAATTTATTAGTATCGGAGCCACTTTAAAAAATATATTTATGAGAACTGTACCGAAAACAATTGTTAACATATACAGAATGTAATAATTTGGAATAATTTTCATATATTTTGCTTAAGGAATCAATTGATGCAAAATTATGAGCACTTACTAGAACTCATATATTTATAAATATAATAATTTAAACTAAATAATAATGGAGGTTATGGATTTTACGCTACTATCAGTTGGCCGTGGCTTCGCTCACATTAAAAAAATTAGTTACATAATGTTCAAGTATAACAGTCAAGGCAACGAATGCTCAAAAAAAGGTATAGAGGGAATTTTTTGGAAGAAAGTTTTTGACTTTGCAGCTTTGTTTGGACTAGTTAGGAGGTGAACATATCAAAAGTCCCCGTCCGTAACCCTTGAGCTGGGGGAGTGAGGGGGTTCTAAAGGTACAATTTTTTGGTTTTTCTAAATATCTTGAAAACTATCAACTTTAAGTATTCCCTATTAAATTTGAAAATTAAAGAAAATTAAATTTTTGTAAAAAAAGTATATAATATGTCTACTTTGGTCCAACCACTTACAAGGTAAGCACAAATTTTATTAATATTTAAAAAGCTATCCCTTCCATAAGAAAGACATGTAAATTTGTGGGTAACATACATGCCCATTGGGGCAACGCTTTATTCACCTAAAGGAAAACAACATTCAAGAGAAATTTCCAGTAATTTGGCGCCTCAATTATAAAAATTTGTCTAAGATAAAGGTGTTGGCAACCTCACAAAAAACGTTATTTTTAAAGGAATTATAAAAAAATTAATATTTCCTTGAAAAATAACGTTTTTTGTGAGGTCATCAACACCTTTATTTTAGACCAATTTTTATGACTGAGGCGCCAAATTACTGGAAATGTTGCCAATATTTCTTGAATGCTGTTAATTTTCCTTTAGGTGAAAAAAGCGTTGCCCCAATGGGCATGTATGTTACCCACAAATTTGCATATATTTCTTATGGAAGGGATATCTTTATAAATATTAATAAAATTAGTGGTTACCAACTAGTGTAAGGGGTTGGACCAATGCCGCAATCCGTTTTTTTAAATATTGTTTTGTTCTCGAGGTATACTCAACTAAAAATTCTTCCCTTTACATTTCTTATGGGCGTTTCCTAATTCAACAATTTTTTTGTGAATTTCCTCTATAGGGAAAAAGCTATTACCGCAGGTCTCATGGTAAGATCTAAGCCCGAGTCCATGATTCCTTTTCGTTTTGGGGCCCCCAGAAGCAAAAAACACCATTCGTTCGAATTTATATATATATGAAATTAATTGATTGGTTAGGGCTGTTATAATAATTATTAATAAAAACATTTTTGTAATAAAACACCCTTGTTTATTCAAATTGTTTGAAATTTTTTGACGACATATTTCGGCAATTTATGCCATCTTCAAAGTCATCATAACCTCTTTCTTCATATCAAGATGTTTTTATACATATTTGGAATGAAGAAAGAGATTATATGTTGACTTTCAAGACGGCATAAATTGCCGAAACATGTCGTCAAAAAAATTATAAAAAAATATGAATAAATAAGGGTGTTTTGTTAAAAAATAATTTTATCAATAATAAATAAATAAATAAATAAATAAATAAATAAATAAATATATATATATATATATTTTCGTGTGTGTGTGTGTGTGTGTGTGTGTGTGTGTGTGTGTGTGTGTGTGTGTGTGTGTGAGCACGATACCGGCCGTAAAAATGGTCCGATGTTAATGAAATTTTGTAAAGTCGTGTAAAGTGGCAATCTCTCAGACGAGTTCGTAAACCAGCCCAATCGGCCCACCATAAGGGGGGGTACAAGGGGGTAAACCACCCAAAAATGGGGTTTTTGAGTTTTTTACATAGAAAAATAAAAATAATCCAATTTTTGTTACAACCATTAAATTCGGCTCAAAAAACAAACAGTTTTATATTTTGAATCAATGCTCTATGCCCATTGGTTACCGAGATATTGACAACGGTAAACACAATACGTTGTCCCAATGTTAACCTTTTAGGAAATAAGTAAAATTCTATATCTCGCTTATTTCTCAACATATCTAGATAAAACTTGGTACATGGCTTCTTCTAGTTCAGATATACAAAATATTGAATTAAAACCACCCAGTTTCAATATACCTTTAGCAGCAAACCTGCATACTCATTCCCCATTTTATTCTAATGGAGCTTACAAAAACATGTCAAATCTCGCCATGTTGGATTGAAATATGTGTTTTTGTATTTGAAATTCGCTGAGTATGCAGGTCTGCTGCTACAGGGGGATTTTTATTTTATCTCCGGTTCTATTTACACTGTAAAGTTCGTATAGGTCTTAAAATACTCAGTAAGTTAGTGGCTTTAATTGGAACTAATAATCATTTAAATACGACTAGTCAGAGATGAGTTACAAAGTAATATTGAACATACAATGCTGATTATTCAAGATTTATTTTTTACTTAAAGGTTTATATCTTAGATTCTAAGTAAATCTAAATATCAGGTTTGGTCTTAAACCACTCATCTGTTCTTTGGCTTTGATTTAAGATGAAAACGATCTTTAAAATGTGATAAGAACAGGAGATATAAGAACAAAAAAACAAAAAATAGTTTAATTTGGAAGATTGCATGATCACTGAATAGGCATAGCTCTTATTCCCACAGTCGGATTAACATTATCAATGGATCAAATGAAAGCCAAAGATTAGATGAGGGTTATAAGACTAAACCTAATATTTAGACTTACTTAGAACCTGAGATATAAATCTTTAAGTAAAAATAAATTTTGAAAAATGAAGATGTTCAATTTTGCTTTGTAACTCATTTCTGAGTAGAGGTATTTAAATGATTAATATTTAAAATAAAAGCCATTAAATCACTGAATATTTTAAGACAAAAACGAACTTTACAATGTAAATTGAATGGGAGATAAAAGAAATACAAAACAAAAATAGTTTAATTTGGAAACGCTCATAAGAAATGTACAGGGAATAATTTTTATTTGAGTATATATCGAGGACAAAACAATATTTTCGAAAACGGATTGCGGCATTGTAATCAACATGAAAATCTAGTCTGTAATGATGCGTCACACCACATTCATATTAAAAAAAGTCTTGTATCCAGTATGGCGGATCCAAGAAGGCGACTGAAAATTAATACCAAATCAAAATGAAGTGTTACCACCCAGCAACAATTGGCGGTGGTTTAAAATCAATACCTTGTGGTATATTTGTTTGGATACCATAAATACAATTTTTTTGCTGTCTGTTTATGTATTTTCGGCTCTTTTAACTTTGACCTTCGATATTCGAAGTTGCCCAATGATGCCAGTCTGGCATCCGCCATTTTCTTGTGCAGTGCATTAAATAGTATTAGAATCAGTCAAGAAATTTGAGTCAGATCCTACTTCGAGGTTCATACGTAATTTCTTATTTGGCGGCTGGACTAAAAGCTTTTGGCAGAATCAAATAACTTTAAATGGTAAATGTATGTTAGTTACAGATAACCCTTGGAGATAACTTCAAAATAATATTCTTTGGTTTAAAATAGAGCTACGGTATGATTCATAATGTAATTATATTTTAATAAAATAATTTTTAAAGAACACTGATGTCCTAGATGTCGAATTTTATTTCTATTAAATATCTTAAGCGACTACAATGATGTGTGCTTATTAGTACAAGAAATGTGCTTCTGCGGAAATATTCATCTGAGGATATACGGTAACAATGTTTTGTCTGTCAACAATACCGGTGTTAATGTGACCCGCATTTCGCATTTCACCATTGAATGCACTGGCTCATCTAAAGGCAATGTACGCTGTAGGCGATCGGGGTATTGGTAGTGACAGGACGATCAAAGGTAATTATGAGGGTGCTATTAGTCACGAGGGTAGGAGGGATGCATGACAAATGAGTCGCCAAAGTCACATAGGTGGGATAGACTACTCGGCAGAGCGAGTGGAAGCGATAAAAGTGTTGAAAGTAGGCTACTTAAAAAAGCGGATCTTTTCCGTTATACGTATACCACCATTCCAAATTTACCCTTGAAGCTTGATTTTTGACCGAGCACCATAAACTAGGTCAAATTATTAATCGTTTTAAAGTGGAAATTCCTCGTAAGAATATTTTACCTGCGGTTTCGTTGTATTATCTACTGTTATATCTCTGTCTAGACGAGAGAAGCCAGCGTCTGGCCGTCTAGCGGTACCACTTCCAGTTGGTTACGTTAGGTTAGGTTACGTTAGGTTACGTTAGTATCCTAAACAAACTTACCAAAATTAAGCTTAAAAGCAAACCCGAAACAGTGTTATACGTATAGCGGAAAAGATAAAAAAATACATTAAAGATTGACTGTATGACACAGATCTAGGGTGTCCATATTTAATAACCAGGGTTTGTATATCAATATGAATACGATAAACAGGTACAGTGAATAGTATTGCATCATAAATCACCAACATGTAAAGATTAATGAAAGTTGATTTGTAATCATAAAAACGAAATTGTGAAAATAAGAAGATGAATGGAGTAAATATTATCAAGACCAAAGCGGATTGATATCGAGAAGGGGCCTACAAGACTTATGTATTGCACGTACAGTCTAATTCCATTATCTCCCTGCAACTTTATATTTCCACTATAAAGTAATATTGTCACTAAAAGATATCAAGGCAATAAGAGATGTAAATGACAAATTTGATGCTTAGGCTAGGTTACCTTTTTTGGACTTATATAGTTCGTACAGCTTAGAAATATTTGAAGGCAGATCCATTGCAACCGAACACAGCACTGTCTCTGGACGAGGTAGCTCTATTTGATATAGACTGATTAGTTATCTTCGTTACCAGCTGCAAGTCACGGCTAGTGCGGAGATGCGTCGCGCGGCGCGGCGTACCGTCATCTGCGTGTTCTACCAGCTGCAAGTCACGGCTAGTGCGGAGATGCGTCGCGCGGCGCGGCGTACCCGTTACCAGCTGCAAGTCACGGCTAGTGCGGAGATGCGTTGCGCGGCGCGGCGTACCCGTTACCAGCTGCAAGTCACGGCTAGTGCGGAGATGCGTCGCGCGGCGCGGCGTACCCGTTACCAGCTGCAAGTCACGGCTAGTGCGGAGATGCGTCGCGCGGCGCGGCGTACCCGTTACCAGCTGCAAGTCACGGCTAGTGCGGAGATGCGTCGCGCGGCGCGGCGTACCCGTTACCAGCTGCAAGTCACGGCTAGTGCGGAGATGCGTCGCGCGGCGCGGCGTACCCGTTACCAGCTGCAAGTCACGGCTAGTGCGGAGATGCGTCGCGCGGCGCGGCGTACCGTCATCTGCGTGTCCGTCAAGAGCAACAACAGTGTTTCGTTGTATTATTGAGTTTTAATTGCTTAAAATTTGTGAAAGACACAAATGGTGAAATGGACATATCCTAAATACAAATTTCTAATTTACAAAAAAAAATCCACACACACACACACACACTCATAAGCCTTGTGGTTTTAGAGAAACTTAATTGAGTGAATCAGTCAATTTTATATTATATAACTGACTTATTCACTCAATTAAGTTTTTCTAAAACCACAAGGCTTTGGGCCATGAAACTAAAATACAAATATGCTTTATTATTTTCTACACGCTTACGGAGAAAGGATTTTAAAATGTCTTCTTTTAACAGACTATAATAGGGTACATTTCAAAATTCAAAATGGTCGCCGTCAGTTCAAATTGTGGGGCCCTTCAAAACCATAACCTAAAATAACCTAACCTAACTTAACCTCATCTCACCTCATCTAACATAACCTGAT
This sequence comes from Flexamia atlantica, assembly GCA_035578135.1. Taxonomy (NCBI): domain Eukaryota; kingdom Metazoa; phylum Arthropoda; class Insecta; order Hemiptera; family Cicadellidae; genus Flexamia; species Flexamia atlantica. The sequence continues at coordinate 181,983,820 of JAQJVK010000001.1, forward strand.
CTTTCCATTTTATGCTTTTCGGCCCTAAACAGAGGACTTTTAGCACAAAACAATCAACAAAATCCTTGTGGGGCTTGTGTATGACCCCACAATTTGGAATGGCCCACAGCATGGTTGAATGCACACACTTGACCCTAAAAATGTTGATGGCAGTACACACACACACACACACACACACACACACACACACACACACACACACACACACACACACACACACACACACACACACACACACACACACACACACACAATCACACAAAGAGAAGAAGAGAGAGAGAAAGAGAGAGAGATAATATATATATAATTCTGATGTTAAGTTTATATTCACTAGGCCTATTTATTTTCATTTTAAGTTTTATATCCCAGGTTATGGCTTATATTCTCATAATTCTAACCGCACGATAGGATGTAGGCGAACACACAAAGCGGGAAGGATTATTGCCTCCATTGGTGAAATGGAATGGCGATTATATTTTTTTACTGAAACACCTAATTTTATGTTAAATAATAGATCAATTATGACATTTTATTATTTTAGGCCTTAATCGTATAGTCCTATACTCTAAAATAATCACTCGTACGGAAAAATTCCTTTCTCCAAGGAGTTTTTGTTTTATTTAAAAAAGACTGTAAAAAGACCAGTCTCCGTCCTACAGCCCTTCAAAATCTCTCGTTATTGTTAAGGATAATTTTAACCAAAACAGCTGATTGATATATTCAGGTTGTTTTTATTTTAGCCCAACAGAGCTCGGTCTTCTGGTACTAATCACTTAAAATAACCAAATAATAAACAAATGTATATTTATGATGATGATGATTTATGATAATGTATTTATTTATTATACCGTATGAACCCTAACGCTGTCGGTGATGAGCTAGGAGATTTATTATTGATTTTGCTAATACGATATAAAACGAGAGCTTTAAACTGTTAAAAATACAAAGCGCTATAACTACAATTGTTTTGACCTGCTGAAAGGTATTTACATCATTTTGCATTGTCATTTTTTCTATTTTAATAATCCACATTTACAACCTTCTCATTTAAAATGTTTACCTTGGGGTTAATGGTGAGGAGAAGGTTGGAGGGGATGTAATGTTTTATCATGAAAAACAATCAACCCCAACAATGAAAGAGGTTTTCCGCAATCAGCAAGCCGAATATCTTTTAATTTTTAAATAAATAAAGATCTAACAGAAGTTTCAATGGTAAACACAAGCTTCTTTTGACTTCTGAAACATATCTCAAGAACGCAAGCATGAAACGATTTTATTTTCATTTCAAAGCAATTTTTTGAGCTATTAATTTTAATGTATCACAAATAGCACTTTGATATTAAAACCTTCTGAAACAAGATGGTGGTGGTGGTGAGACGGGGGTTGATACGGGTACCAAATTTCAATGAAAAAATACTCCCCCATTGGTGATGGACGTTTTCAGCAATCTTAATAATACAATTTATTTTAGGTTGCAAATAAATAGAGATGTAGATAAAAGTTATTACAAAAATATATATTATTAAAAAAATATTGAAATATATAATGTCTTAGAAAACGTAGAATAGATAGAATGGATGATTACTTTTTTACGTAGCGTTTAAATAAGTAGCGATTTAAGAAACTTTATTTCACGCTTGTTTTGAACACAAAGAACACAGCGATCATTATATTCAAAAACCATATTGGAATAGATAATTTCTGTGAAAAGATAGAATAGATAGAACAGATGTTTACTTTTTTAAGGTTGTGTACAAACAAATAGCGATTTAAGAAACTTTATTTCAAACTTGTTATGAACACAAAGAACACAGCGATCATCATAAAATATTTCATATGACGGCTATGATATCGATATACTTCATATAGAGTGTTGTTTGTTACAGTAACCTGCAACATGTTTCCTGTCATGAATGTGATAATGTTTTAAAAGTACAAACTTAAAAAGAGAAAGTATTTATCATCCGACTTTTACCGTAACAACTGTAATATAGTAATAAATATAATGTATGCAATCATATTAGTAATATTATTAAGCGTTGTGCGATTAAAAATTATTTAGTTATTTTTAATCATACATAATTTACAAATAAAGTATAAAAGAATAAATAATTTTTAAGACTCAATTCAACGATTCTCCTACAGTATAATAATAGTGTATGTTCAAAGGTCAGATTACAACAAATGTTTTTAACTCAATCCCTTGGAGATTTTCTTAAAGTTGTGAGGCAGTATTAATCCTTGCATAATTAGACTCGAGGTTTTTCTAATTAAGTTTATTAAGCCTGTGTAATTCAAGTTTTTTATGTATTTGTATGTTTTTAATTTTGTTGTAAAACCATTAATAACAATGGAAGAGTGCTGGTATAGGTTGATTTATGAATTTTGTATTCATATTTGTTAAAAAACATTCTTAGATTAATCCAAATAAATGCTTTATAAAGTGTTAATAATTGTAATCAAACACTCAAACGACAAAAACAATAAATTGTTTAACTAAGTTTTAGCAAATTTTCCCTATAGGGAAGGAGCTACTACCGCAGGTCTCATGGTAAGACCTAAGCCCGAGACCATGATTACTTTAAGTTTCACCCCCCTCCCCCCAGAAGCAAAAATATTCCCGTTGCAGCAGACCTGCATACTCAGCAAATTTCAAATTTTTAAAAAATATTTCAACCCAACATAGGGATATATGACATGTTTTTCTAATCTCTATTAGACTAACATGGGGAATGAGTTTACAGATTAGATGCAACAGATATGTTAAAAGTGGGTGGATTTCATTCAATATTTAGTAGACCTGAACTAGAAGAATCCACATACCAAGTTTTAACAAGATATGTTAAGAAATAAGGAAGATATAGAATTGTTATTATTTTCCTTTACGGATAACATGGAGAATGAGTAGACAGGTTTACTGCCTCAAAAATCTAACTATTCGAGATTTTAGACTAATATACATTAGATCTCATCACGATGAAGCCACAAACCAAGTTTTGTTAAGAATAATATGTTGAGAAATAAACGAGATATACAATTTTACTTATTTCCCATAAGGTTAACATTGGGACAACGTACTGTATTTACCACTTCCAGTACCTCGGTAACCAATGGACATAGAGCGATGATTTCAACATACTAAATTGTTTGTTTTTTTCGAGCTGAATTTAGTGGAGCTAACCAAAATTGGATTGTTTTTTTTTTGGCTTTGTAAAAACCCCGAAACCCCCCTTGAGTTTATCCCTATCCCCCCCCCCTTCCAGAAATACGATCAGGCTGGTTTACGAACTCGTCCAATTGATTACCATTCTATATATCTGTACCAAATTTCATAAAGATCGGACCAAATGGTGTTTTTTGCTCCTGAGGGCCGCAAAACAAAAAGTTATCATGGTCTAAGGCTTAGGTCTTTTGTTTTGAGGCCCCCGGAAGCAAAAAAAACACCATTCGTTAGAATTTTAGCGAATTTCCCCTGCAGGGAAGAAGTGAGTTTGGCAACTTTTTGTTTTGAGTTGTTTACATAAAAAATAAAAATTATAATCATCTAATTCTTGTTAGAATCATTGAATTCAGTTCGAAAAACAATCAATTCAGAACCTTAAATGGTTGTTCTATGTCCATTGGTTATCAAGATATTGAAAGCGGTAAACACAGTACGTTGTCCCAATGTTAACCTTACGGGAATAAGTAAAATCCTATATCTTGCTTATCTATTAAACATATCTTAATAAAACTTGATTTGTTGCTTTATCTAGGTGACATCTACTGTAGATTACACTGAAAGCGCAAAATTTTTCATTTTCGAGGACGCAAACCTGCATAATCATTCCCCATGTCATCCTTATGGAAAATCAAAAAATTTATATCTTCCTTTATTTCTTAACATATCTTGATCAAACTTGGTATATGGCTTCTCAGATATATACTAAATTTTGCATGAAAACCACCCAGATTTAACATATCTTTTACAGCAAACCTGAAAACTCATTCATCATGTTATCCCTCATGGTGCTTACAAAAACATGCCATAGCTCGCTATGATGGATTGCAATAATGTTCTTTTGTATTTGAAATTTGCTGAGTATGTAGGTCTGCTGCAACAGGAGTATTTTTAAAGACGTATGTCGCAGCCACGTGATGTTATTTGGCATTTCATTAAAGTGCCCAACGCTGCCCGGGCACATATAGTAACTCGATTATTTAAATTACTGTAACTATTGAGGCATGTTGGTCAACTAATACAAAATTTTTGTTAATATAAATTGTAATGTTTTCATTTGATCCTAATGTCTGTGTTAAAGTAGTCAATGTTAATGTTAATGTTTTCTATTAAACCTTTCCAATATATTTCAAATCTAAGAGTTTTAATATTGGTTTTTAGTTAACTACGCCTTTTTAAAATATAATTAAATTACGTAGTATCAGGGTAGTGAATTTGTTTTTCAGTTAAGTTCTTTATAAAATAAACAGTAGGAATATCGTAGTAAGAATAATAAGAAAATAGTAACCACTTTTTCTAGAAGAAAACATAATAAATAATTATTACTGTTCAAAACTTCAAAAACATTATTATGGGCTTGAAATAGTTATAAATTTAAACATTCGTATAACATAATAGATAATGCGCTATAAAAAAGATGGTTTAAAATTTAATTTATTCTAGTAACCCTTTACCATTGAATAACTTCTAACATTCATAAGGTTATCCCTTTAGACAAATTCTTCATATGAATTTCTAAATATAAGTCTTTGACTTTCAAATATAATAATATAAACTTCGACTTTTAAGTTACTGGTGTCAGTAGGAATATAATAAACGATTTTCATCGCTGAAGTATATAACTGAAAAGCTGTTAACGTAAAGAGGACACTCCTTATAGATTTTTAATGATTCCACAAAACAAATACATCAAAAAAATTACAATGAATTAACATAATGTAATTTTTTTTTGTTAATTCTTTCTTTGCAGGGATCGCCCAGATAGACATTTGTCGATGAGGAGTACCAACATAAATCTTCTTAGTTAAATTAATAGTGACCTTTTTAGTTTCTAGTAGTATTTTGTTTACTTTACTTAAAACTGTCTTTTTAATAAATAATGTTAAAATTGTGCCCGAGCATAAAACTGCCTAAGTAGTCCCACATGCAGACCTCGTACAACTTTTTCAGGCTGCGTGAAAAATGTATTGTTCATTATTAATCTATTATACTGACAATAATTAGGCAAAGAAACTATGTGAACTATTAATAAATGTGCGATGCAACTAAAATGGTATAACAACGGCTACAATGAACATTACGTCTAATGTACTGATGTAGTGATTTATTCATGTCAACTCTAGCAGTAAGCCTTTAATTAGATATATTACAAAAATATCTGAACCAGTAATCCAGTAACTCAGCCTTAAAAGGTAAGTAACGAAAATGATTTAGTGCTAAATAACTTTCCTTTTTTACTATAGAAACGAGCACGCTGTTTTAACATCAACGGCAAACTGAACAAATTGTAAAATTTAATTTTGAAACTCAGGTAATACGTTTTAAATAAATCTATGATCACTCCGTTGAATTATAATTTTTCAAGTGGTTATTTCAATGATAAAAGTATAAACTTCGCATTTCAAACAAAAACAACAAAGACAACAATTACTTATAAGGCGTTTTAGCGAATTTCCCCTATAGGGAAGAAGCTATTACCGTAGGTCTTATGGCAAGACCTAAGCCCGGGACCACTATAACTTTTCGTTTTGGTGCCCCCAGAAATCAAAAACACTATTCGTTCAAATTTCTATATATATATTAGCGAATTTCCCCTACAGGGAAGAAGCTATTACCGTAGGTCTCATGGTAAGACCTAAGCCCGACACTATGATAACTTTTCGTTTTGGGGCTACCAGAAGCAAAAAACACTATTCGTTCGAATTTATATATCTATATATATATTTGTCTGTTAGCACGATAGCGGCCGTAAAAATTGTCCAATCTTAATGAAAATTGGTACATTTGTGTAAAGTAGTAATCACTCGGACGGGTTCGTGAACCAGCCCGATCGGACCACCGGAAGGGGGGGGTAAAGGGGGATAAACCCCCCCCCCCAAAAATGGTTTTTCTTTTGAGTTTTTCACATAGAAAAATAAAATTTATCGAATTTTTATTGGCACTATTGAAATCAGCTAAAAAAAACAGTTTAGTATTTTGAATCTCTGTTCTATGTCCATTGGTTACCGAGATATTTAAAGTGGTAAACACAGTACGTTGACCCAATGTTAACCTTATGGGAAATAAGTAAAATACTATATCTCGGTTATTTCTCAACATATCTTGATAAAATTTGGTAAGTAACTTCTTCTAGTTCAGATCTACTAAATAATGAATTAAAACCACCCAGTTTTAATATACCTGTAGTAGCAAACCTGCATACTCATTCCCCATGTTATTCTTATGGAGCTTACCAAAACATGCCAAATCTCGCTATGTTGAATTGAAATATGTTGTTTTGCATTTGAAAGTCACTGAGTGTGCAGGTCTGCTGCAACGGGGTATATATATATATATATATATATATATATATATATATATATAACCCACAACCCATTGACTGACAGACTGACTGATCACAGTTTTTCAAAAACTATAAGGCTTTGAGCCGTGAAACTTGGCACAAATATTCTCTACAGGCTCTAGATGTGTACTAAGAAAGGATTTTGCAATATTTTCTCTCAAGAGGCTTCAATTCGGTATATTATAAAATTCTAAATGGCGGCCATTTTTAGCTTTCAAAGCTTACTTTTACAAAAAATACAAAACTTTGGGCCATGAAACCTGGCACAAATATTCTTCATGGGCTCTACATGCAGAAAAGAGAGGTTTTTAAAATATCCTGTCTCAGATGGCTAGAGTATATTATAAAATTCAAAGTGGTGGCCATTCAAGTTTTCAAAACGAGACTTATAGAATATTTTTAGGGGGGTAGAAAAGGGATGAGATCCAATACGCTAAAAGAATAAAAATACTAAATTGTTTGCTTTTTTGAGCTGAATTCAATGGTGCCCACAAAAATTCGATAACTTTTATTTTTCTATGAAAAAAACTCAAAAAACCATTTTGGGGGGTTTTATTCCCCTTTACCCCCCCTTCCAGTGGTCCGATCAAGCTGGTTCACGAACTCGTCCAATTGATTACCAATTTACGTGTTCGTACCACACACGTATATATATATATATATATATATATATATATATATATATATGTATATACATATAAATTCGAAGGAATAGTGTTTTTTGCTTCTGGGGGCCCCAAAACGAAAAGTTATAGTGGTCTCGAGCTTAGATATTACCATGAGACCTACGGAAATAGCTTCTTCCCTATGGGGAAATTCGCTATGTTGGATTGAAATATGTTGTTTTGCACTTGAAATTCTCTGAGTGTGCAGGTCTGCTGCAACGGGGATTAACGTGTTCCCCTTTCTGAATTTAAAAATATTATATCTCACAACATTTATTAAAACGGGCTTCATTTTATGGTTTATTTTAGTACAATGTGATGATCCGCTCCTGAAAAATTGGGTTTCAAACTCAGCGCCAACATTTTCCCAGACTTGATGATTAGCGCCGAGCGCGAGCGGCTTAATCCGTAGGGGGTTTGTTACACCTAACGGGCCGTCGACGCTCTGGGGACAATCCCCAACTGGACTCAGCCAATGGCTGAGTCCGTAGGGGGATTGTAAATACGCGGGCGGGGCACGTTGATGCCGGAATTTAACGCAGCTCAGGTTGAATGAGAGTGTGAAATTGGGCAATTTATTATATTTACTTTTATAAATGTACAAAAGAATGCTTCTAATATACAGGGTGTCCCGAAATTATGGTAAAATATTTTAGTGTATGAAAGTACAGGTAAAAATAAGAAAAAAAGTTCGCATAAACATAGGTCCAAAAGTGCTTCGTTTTCCGTCTGTGTGTCTGTTTGTGATTTTTACATATTTAATCATATCTCATGAACCTCTTAACGTACAAACTTCATACTTGGTACATGGATGACCACTATTAAGACCTATTTTTGTATGTAGTATCAAATTTCTACTTTGTACCATTTCAAAATGGCGACTGTTTTTGTTTTCAAAGCTAAATATCTTAAAAACCGTAAATTTTAGAAAAATTATACAAGAGACAAAAAAGTTGTGAAATTTAATCCAATTAACGCTGATATTCAGATTATGATGATCGGATTACTAATAACGGAGAAAGTTTAATTTTTCCAAATAAAAACATGGAAATTTCTGACAGTTTGTTCTAAAGGACCATGTTTTTATTCAGAAAAGTTAATATTTCTCCGTTATTAGTAATCCGATCATCATAATCTTAATATCAGCGTAATTGGATTAAATTTCACAACTTTTTTGTCTCTTGTATAATTTTTCTAAAATTTACGGTTTTTAAAATATTTAGCTTTGAAAACAAAAAACAGTCGCCATTTCGAAATGGTACAGATTAGAAATTTGATACTACATACAAAAATAGGTCTTAATAGTGTTCATCCATGTACCAAGTTTGAAGTTTGTACTTTAAGAGGTTCATGAGATATGATTAAATATGTAAAAATCACAAACAGACACACAGACGGTAAACGAAGCACTTTTGGACCTATGTTTATATGAACTTTTTTTCTTATTTTTACCTGTACTATCATATACTAAAATATTTTACCATAATTTCGGGACACCCTGTATAATTGAGATACATTTGGTACTCTGAATTCTAAAAAAAAACAAATATGATGGATATCGACGATTTTTTTGTAATGCTACTTCAGTTATTGTTTTGGATTATAATATCATGTGGGGAAAGACCGGTTCGAAAACACCCTTCCCAGACTAAGATACCATACTGAAGAAGTAATTGAATGCAAGCATTGTACACAGTTCGCAATAAATTTATAAGAAATATTTTGTTGATTTATGGGAAAATAAAAATAAACTTAAGGAGTTTATTCTTAAAAAATTAATACAATCAGTCCAGTTCAGGCCGTTATCAAAAATGACCCCCAAATATTTATAACACCAAGTGTGATAGTAGTAGTGTGCTAGTAGTGTGTGTGATAGAAGTGTGCCAGTGTGTTTGTGGACACACTGGCTGAACACATTCACACGACACACAGTTCTGCTGGCCGACACGCACGTATGAATACGTATGAATGAAATAATGTTTTATAAAAAAAATACAACAAATATACATTTTTTATTTGGAAAAAATCTTTACCAACTCTATCCAGTTCTGTTGGCTGCTAAAAAAAAAACAAATTCATATAAAACTAGTCTACCTAAAATAACACTTCACCTAGGACTATGTGGTGAGTTACAGCAGGCTATACAAACTAATACTAGTGACGTTGAATTCAAACAAGTGACTCAAAAATTCAACCGGTTATTACATTGAAACTAAAAAGTTAGAAAAACAGAAGAGATAGAAACCAAAAAGGGTTTATATTTTAACGTATAACTGTAAAAAGAGATGTTATGTCAATTTATTCTAAGCACCATATCTTTAACTTTCTCTTTAAGCCCATTATTGTTTTGTATTTTTATTTAATTTGGAAGGCTATTACAAATTTTTGGTCCTAAAAATACAAATGATCTCCACAGAATAGTTTTTGAACTTTTGGTTTTTTAAATTTCCCTGCTAATCGACTTCTAGTACTGTAAGTGTGAAAAATTAGATTTGTATGTGACCGTAAATTAACATTTACAGGGTCATGTTCGGCTCTCAAAGAAATAGGCAAACATTTGGTTTTAGAAATATTAACTGTAAGCCGACTCTTGACAAACCAACGTTTGATGGTGAGCAGCCCGCGCTCTGCCAAAGCAAAAGCCTCCTCCCAGCCGACCTAATAACGTAATGTACTATTAAGATACGAAAAAGCAACATTAAAAAGTTTCTTTCCGAAGGGATAAGGATGTGAAAATATATAACACAACAATTTCTATTGTACATTAATCCCTGAAATATTAGATAGATGGAGTCAAGAATTGTTACCGGACTGGAAACTTGTAAAATAATGCCCAATTATTGACAAAAATGTATTCTATCTCTACACAATCCATGAATTTATTGTTTTACAAAGTAAAAAATTAACACTTACTAACTTTTATATCTTAATCTAATGTGCCACAATATACATAGTTGTGTCTCAAACTCGGTCTGCAGGATTGCATGTTTTCGTGTGAGAGGTTGTCGGATGGCCTGCATAACAACGAGCATTACAAAGGTCGTGTAATGCTAATCTTACGAGAGCTGGGGATCCAAGAGTTCAAACTGTAAGATCAGGCAGAGTTGCTGGGGCTAAAACTTATATAAATCTGTTCAACAATTCTGTTCGGTCATTATTCGGCTTTTATAAAATATATGTATTTAGTTTATTCATGGCACATAAAACCTCATTTAGTTTATTCTGAGCTGTCCCCAGCGAGAACAGACCCTCGTCCCCCCCGATCCCTTTAATCTTATGCAGCTGAAAGGTATAGGCATGACTTAAAAACATTTTGTAGATAATTTTAGTTTTCAACAAACTTTTTTCGGGCCAGCAAAATAGTTGGGTCTTTTTCTAGCAGTTTTAGCGGGTTTACACTATAGGAAAGAAGCTGTTACAGTAGATCGCATGGTACGACCTAAGCCCGAGACCATAATAACTTTTCGTTTTGGGGTCCCCAGAAGCAAAAAAACACTGTTAGTCCGAATTTATATAGTGAGTTAATTTTTTTGTGTACACCTTTGTGATCTCGTAAATTATATGAGATACAAGGAAGATCAAGTTAGCAAAGTAATGCGTAATAATAAGAGAAGTAAGATGGTGGTGAGCAAATGACAATATTTTACCAAACTCGTTCGCAGCACTAAAAAAACCCAAAAACTAACATTGCATTCACTCATATTATCATCTTATCTCATACCCTTTCCGCCGTACACTCTCTCCTTTAATTCATTCCTTTTCTTATTTTCAAATTCTCTTCCTTCCTTCCTTCTTCCTTCTTTTCTCTCCTTTCTCCCTCCTTCTCTCTAATATCCCCATCACATTAAAAAATAATATTTTACCGATTAAGTTACCTACCAATAAAAACCAAATTTGAATGTATGTCCAGTCGTACAAAAATTATAAGTTAGTTGGATGGTTGAGACTTGGAGTACTTTTCTCTTTTCCTTTCATCATTATAAATTTTTATTTCTACATCTTTTTTAAGCTAGGAAATGTTATATCTCAAATTTTTCGCAATTCCTCTTAACTTCAATCAAATACTCATTTCCACTCCATGTCACAATATAACATGCAATTGGACATATTTTAGAAATTTGAAATTCAAATTTTGTATTGTAATTGCTTTTATATGTCAACAGATGATAGAAAAACAGCGTACATTTCTTGCTCACTTTTTTCTAGATTATATCGTTTCAAAAAGAAGCAGGTGATAACAGCTACACATGATAACAAATGTTCTTTTCTGCTTTGTTATTCCATCACCAACATGGCAGCTCATAAAGCCAATTTTAAATTTTACGAAATTTTTAATTTATTTTTTGCATGTCTCTAAGATTAAAATAATCCAGGAAAATATTATAATCCTATCGGTGTGCTTGGATTTGTATTACAGTGTCCTAAGGCTAAGAAAGAGGGATCACGAAAATCATGTTGCCTTTAATTATGTAGATGTAATCACCTGACATCTGAGAATCACTGTAAAAAAATTACATCGTCTTTATTGTTACATAGTCTAGTAACACTTGCGTATCTTAAGGAATTACTACTGTAAAAAGAAACACAGGAATAGGGAAAATTATCTATTTTATAGCATTCTCTTACATGTAGATAGCCTGCTTTACGATTAACCACTTTACCTACACTTTTGGCCAAATTCCATGCGTCTTGTTCAGCTGTGGGTTTGCATTTCACAGTTAAATGCCGTTGTAAAGTACGTGCATTTCAAAAAAGCTGTTTTGTGTTTGGGAGGCTATTCCCAAGACTTTGTTATTATGGTTGAAAACGAGTTTTTTAGTAAGAAAATGTCAAGCAAATATGGTAGTAGATGGGCGATTCTCTAGAAAGTGGGATATTCCATGTCCCAACCGGAAAAAAAACATTTACAAATAATTTTATATTAAATCAAATAGCGTATTCCGATTAAATTAATAGTAAAGGATCACGTGGTGAATTCCATATGCCTTAGTAATTTAACATTAATTAGCAAGAAAATATGAAACCCGCTTTGTCATTCCTGTGGCATTTCCCTACCTTGAAATATGACAGAATTTGATGATTATTATTATACACTTTAAATAGCCAAATATAATTTTATTTTTGTTAAAAATATTTTACATATAATATTATTTTTCATTCAGATACACTTGTTCTACCTATTTAATAATTTTATAAAACATTTACTTTTATCCCTTGATTTTACTCATCATTCCTCTGGCAAACTGTTGCTGTCAGATATAAAAAGAGGGAAATTTAGTAGGTAGAAGGAATTCCAGGGATATTTTGCCCAAAGGTTTGGCAAGACTATTTCCTTGATAGCACATGTTCAGTAGCTTTCTGAAGTTAGTGAATGGCGGATGTCTGGCCTCACCTGCTGTCATCACCCTGACTGTCATCATTCCTCTGTTATGTTTTATTATTTAAATTCATACTGTATTTTTTATTAAAAGCTACAAATCTAAACGTAGTAGATAGTTTATCACAGTTGTATTTTTTTAATTTAATAAATGTATTTAATAGTGTAAAACCTAACTCAAAGCTGAAAACATCATTCCTCTGGCAAATCTTTGTCATTCCTCTAGAAACCGTCATTCCTCTGGCAAACTGTCATTCCTATGGCTACAAAATTATATTAATTTTTATATAAAATAATCTTAAGTCATATGTTAAGGACTAAATGGTAAATAGATAATATTCTCGGAAATTTTAAGTCATAAATATCGAATATAGATCCTCTGACAAGTCGCATAATTCCTCTACTAATGATTTTTTATTTTTCGGTGATAAATAAGAAAAAATTAATTTTTCAAGTCTTTCTTCTGGAAAAATAACACTTGAATATAAATCAATTGGAAAACATCAAGAACAGACATTAATTCGAACAATATTTTTTGCCATTTATTGGCATATTATATCCCACTTTTCAGAGAATCACACAGATACGGATGGAAAAGTAATAATGATTATTCTCTTAAAAGAGGCTGACAGTACAGCATAATTTGAAGACGGCTCTCAATGCTTTCTTCTTTATTCGGAATGTTAACTCTTTTTCGGAGACTCTCGCATCCCCAGACAGAATCTACTTGTAAGGGGTAAGGACAGACACATCTATAATAGGCGGCAAGAGTCACTCGAGTGTTGGCAATTTTAGAAAGACTTCTAATGGCTAAGATTACGCAACAGTTTTTTGCAGACGTGCTTTATGTGGTCATGGAATTTGAGTTAGCCGTCTAAAACCAGGCCCGGAAATTTGGCGCTGTCACAGGAAGAAAGCACCTCGTCACCCAGCAATGCAGTCAGTGGGGGTACATGTTTAGAATTTTTGATCTGAAATTGAATTAACTTTCCTTTTTACTTTGTTTAAAGCAAGATTGTTCTGCTGAAACCACTGTGAACCTTTGTTGGGGCTGTCCAATGCAGATGTGTCCGGATTCACTCGATTTGTTTCAGAATCGGTGTCGACACCGAAAAAGCAGAGTCAACATTTAAACGTGGGCCTGCTACAAACGCGGTGGGTCGTTATTGAATAAGAAAGGGAACGGGGCCCAGAATGGAGCCTTGAAGAGCAATTGCTGACGTCTCAGAAGGAGCCGGGGTAGCAAGCTTGAGATTTTCTTGGTATCAACAAAGAGCAAGTGGGCGGTTTGTGTTCTATCTCGAATATATCCAAGCGTGAGACACGCCTGTAAAACTTTTGTGCTCGTTAAGAAAACTGAATGAAATAAAATATGAATTGGGGAACGCTTGGCTAGCGAGAGCTCAGGAATGTTAACTTAACTGTACACAGAAGAACATTAAAACCCCTTTTAATAAACACATTTCATGTACCCATATATTAAACAAACTGATAAATTATATATTTTAAATTAGCCAACAATAATTCCTTTATATACTTGACAGTCGAGAAAACTAGTCCTCCTGTGGTTCTGTAATCACACACACACTCTACAGTAATGACACAAATGAAAGTATGTCACTCGTGCTTTCAAGTATTCCCCATCGATGTATTTACATCGATGGTATTCCCTAATGACTACAACTATACAAATGAAATTAATTTTAAAAGGCCATTTGAATAAATATTTTGAAATCAGGGCTTTCTATGACTTGACTAAAATATATATATATGAATTTAAAATTGGAATTTAATTCGCTAAACACAGAGTTAAAACCATGTTAATAAACATCACTACAAACAAAATAATTACATGACAAGTCCTCAAACTTCAAATCTGAACTACTTCAAATGGCTTTCGTGGGAGTTTTACCTCACATTAACTTACATGAATTAATCCTCAAATATATTCATATTAAAACTTAAATTTCTTTACATATTTACAGAACTCAGCGTTGCTAAATGCAGACACGAATTCTATAGACTCAAGTGAAAGTCCTAGTGAAGGAGTCAAAGCTATGTATGGGCGTTTACTTTTTTTTAATATTCCATTTCCCTTTTTTTACCTTATCATATTAAATTTTCTTTTTGAAACTTCTAACCAGTTTGGCCTTTTCCTTCGCTTACTATAAAGTTTGTGACATACCCCGGGATGTTCGGTGAACTGCGGGACCGCGTTCTCAACCTTGACCGATCGCCTCCCTTGATGTGCCGTGGGCCGCACGCGTCGTCTCCGCCGGTGTCTCGGGGTCGTCTCAGGTAGTGGCTCTGGATCCTCTCCCTGGATGTTCCCCGGAAGTCGCTGCCTGGATCTTTGCTGGGGTCACCTCTGGACCTCTTCGCTGGAGCCGTCCCTGGTCCTCTTCAGTTGAGCCGTCTCTGGTCCTCTTCAGCGGAGTCGCCTCTGATTGTATTAGAAGAACTGTACTCGTCACGTGTGGCGGTAGGTTCCCTAGGTAGCCTTGTCGCCGGTCTAGGTTGTCATTCCTTCTGTCTTCCCGTCTTCTCTCTTCCGTGTATCCCCTGACTCTCCCCTTCTTTTCGTTTTCCTTTTCCCTTTCCGAATATTGTTTTTCCCCATCACCGGTGTGCCACACCCCTTCCGTCCATTCAGAGCGTAGGTGGACTTTGTCTGTTTCTTCTTTGCTTCAGTCGCCAAGTGTTTGGTAGGGAGCCTAAGCGTCACGTGGACGTGAAGTTGCCTATTAACCTGTCATGACCCCCTTGGTCATCATTATTGGAAATTGCCTGTAATATTCCACGTTGTAGGTGGTTTGGTTTTACGTTTGAATCCGTACAGATTGGTAAGTAGATTATGTACATTTTATTATTATTATTTTCCGAATTATTTTAATTTTTGAGGTTGAGTTTACACGAATTGTTACAACTGACGTTTGTTGTATTTTTATGGATTGGTATGGATTGGTAGGGAACAATGAATACAACCTGCTTGAAAGGATAAATTGATCAAAAGAGCTAATGGTCAGAAATGATGGTTACAGCAATCTTAAAGTGCTTGAAATAGATGCCAATGAATGACTTTGATTTAAGGGAAAGATTGACTTTGGCTACCATAACCTTTATTAGAAGGAACTAGAAAGAAAGAGTTTCCTATAAAAATATGACAGATTGGAATCCACCAATCACTCATCGGTAACTCCTACTTAAAAAGAAGTTCTTAAACCTGTTTGCTGATTACTGGGTTCTTACTCTACCCTAACACCTTCATCAATCAGTGAAAAACCGTCTCCATCTTTGGGTCTTTGAGATTTATTGTAGATTAACAATATTAAGTATTTGACCTGACTTCGCCTTTAGAACAGTTCACGTGAACTCACGCCTATCTTGTTTACACTTTAGTCGAATTGGGTGAAACGCATTAAGATCCATCTCAATATCAAGACAAGATCAAGATCAGGATCAAGATTTTGGGTAACATGGAGTGTGGGACCTGCAACCTGCATTGACTATTAAGGAGGAGTTTTGATGTAATGACTGGTTTGTTTGTGGATTCATGTCGTATGATTTTAGGCTGAGAAGATGTGCCTAATATGATGATCTAAATTTATGGATAATATTGAACAGTTTTACAAAATACTTTGACAGGTTTAGCGATTGGTCCGGTAAAATCTGATAACGAATTAACTTTAGCTTGCTATGTAGGCGTTTCCGGTATCCACGATCATACTACCAACACGATGATCCAAGTCTTCTTGGAGGGGCAGATAGTGATTTAAGGCTCATCTGAGACCCTGAAATTGGAACGAGCACACTTTATATTTCTTAAGGGGAACCTATGAGAGGACAAGTCTAGTGTCAGCAGCCGTGGTAATTAATTCCAGTTCCAGTTCCGCAGTAGGCTAATTCAAGTTGTCGCGGTAATGAACTTTTTATTGTTTTTATTTGACATAAGTTCCAATTTAGACCTGGTTATATCGATGGAAATATAAGCTATCTATATTACGAATATAAAGCACAGTACTGTGAACATAGTTTGGGTACACTTAGCATTTTCACAAGTGTAATATATCTTACAGCACGTAGTATATATAATAGCTGTCAGTATTTTTTAGTTTTTATGTAAAACAACAAACTTGTCACAGTTGAACAAATCTGTACAGTATATAGATGAGAGGCCTAATTTTTTATGATATAAATGAATGTCAGTTGAAAAAAAATTGATCTTACTATTACTCAACCACCACAACTGATAAAACATCCATACAAAATATCGTTCCGACTTTTTACTCGACTAAAAATTGAGTAAGGTATTTGTATACATGAGTAAATAATACTGTAAATGCCCTAATCCTACTAATATTGTAAGTGTAAAAGTTGTGAGTTTGTTTGTTTGTCATATTATGTAAATCAGCAGCAAACATGGGTTAGGCTAACTATCAGCTGATTGATTTTAACAGATATAAAATACGGGATGTTACACGTAGCTTTCCTCTACGTTGAAAATTAAAGTAAGATATTGTCATAATAAGAGTCGACTTACATTGGTTATTTGTACATGTAAAATATTCATTATATATTTGATAAGGAACCAATTTAGATTTGTTAAAAGCAAGCAGCTGATAAAAAGGTTAACAAATGGATGCAAACAAATGGATACGTTGTAACAGCTGACTTACATAATATGACAATCACCGTTTATTTTCATCGATGATGACAAACAAACTCACAATATTTCACACTTATATTATTAGTAGGAGTAGTATTCTTTAAAATATTATTAAGAATATTTTACATGTACATATATTCAATCTGTTATGAGAATATCTTGCTATTATTTTGAACGTGGGTGAGACCACGAGTAACAATCTAGTACTCTATAGGTGAATCAATCTTTAAGCCCTAACTTCGAAAACTGTCGTGTAAGGTGTGTGAGATATGTATACCTAAAGATACTGACACATTGTTCACTAGCATATGTTATCACTAAGATAGCCATTGTTATTCAGTATTGTTAAATCATCTACCACCAGCCTCTGCAACCTTATGATGGATAGTATGTTGTTTTATTCAACAGCCATGACACCTATTGGATATTCCTTTGAGTAAAATCGTTGAAGCTTCTTGTGAGACAGTTTTGGCTTCTTTTATTCTATAACAGGGTGGTCGCAACCTAGAGTATAAAGTTTTAAATGTTGGTAGAACATCATAAATGGAACTCAAAAACGTGGTTTAAAAAATTATATCTCATACACACCCTCAAAGATAAGTTATTTAAAGTTTTTTTTTTTTGAAAAAAATGACATCGACGCAAACATTTTGAATTTCTGGGGTTGTTTCAATTTTTTTAACAACATTCAAACATACCATTGTGTTTTCCATTAAATTTTGAATAAAAATAAATAAACTTTAACTTACCTAAATCTGCATAGCCTCTTATTAAACTGAAGAGAAATGCAAAATTGTGATTTCCAAAAAAATATGAAAGAAAATGTATTCATAAAATTTTGTTCTAAAAAGGTTCCAAAGAGCAACAAATACTTTTAAAAACTGCTCCATAAGCTAAGCTTTCAAATAATACTATAAAACGTTATATTTGATACAGTTTAATGTTAGCTATTCAATGGCGTAAAACACGGATTAACAAAAATCGTTTTTTATAATTATTTAAAGTAACATAATTTTAACGGATTTTGAAATAAACGTTTTGACAATACTTTTAACAGGGAATCAATAAACTGAGCTTTTATTGATTCCCAAGCAAATATTAGTCTGCGATTCAAGTAAGGTAAATACGATATGATAGTATAAATTAATAATAAAAATCCACTTAGTAGACAAATCATTATGTTTTATTTACAGCCATGATATAAATTTAAATACAAAAATTGTAAAGACAAGGCACTGAACCATTAAAACATTTACAACTAAGACATAGACTTTTGATAAACTTGAAATTAAAAAATAATAATAGCCTTAAAACTATCGTAAGTGAAAAGATTACAGTTATAGATTAAAATGAACATAAAATTACGAATCATACAATTAAGAATGAATCATATAAATTTTAAAATACTTTGGAGAAGTGGGAGTTAGGTGCATGTTTGAAACTAGAGGTTTGGGACTCACATGAGGACATTTTCGAAGTGGTGACCATTCTGCCTTATACAGGCTCTGGTTCTCTTTCTCATTGCCTGAACAGTTACGCTGTGACTCACCTTTCCCCTAACCACTTCTGCTGCTCTTTGGATCCTGTTGAGAAGCTCTTCCTCGGTGTTTACAGGGGTTGAGTAGACTATAAACTTCATATATCCCCAAACAAAAAAATCCATAGGATTTAGATCCGGAGATCTGGCTGGCCAGGGAACAGAGCCTCCTCGTCCGATCCAAGTGGGGAAGTTGAGATAAAGCCAATCTCTATCTTCATTGTTGAAGTGGGGCGATGCTCCATCTTGCTGAAAAATTAGTTCTTGACGGAGCGCAGGGTCAATTACATCTAAAATTTGAGGCAGATCATGTTGTAGGAAATCTAGGTAAACATCTCCGTTCAAATTGCCTTGAAAAATGTGAGGACCTAAGAACCTATCACCTATGACTGCCACCCATACGTTTATACTAAATCTATTTTGGAAGGACATCTCTCTTACTGCATTTGGATTTTCTACTTTCCACAAATGCATATTGTGGAAGTTGAATACACCTTGCCTAGTAAATAGGGCTTCATCTGTCCACAAAATCTTCTTGAAAAAGTGGTACTGTTCAATGTCACAATTCAGTAGGTAGCGACAGAAATGCTAGGAGCGTAGGAGCGTAATCGTTAGGTTCAAGGCCTTGAACCTTTGTAAAATGGTAGGGATGAAACTTATTTTTGTGTAAAACTTTTAAGACTGCAGTTTTACTAACCCCAGTGGCACTAGCAAGATTCCTACTACTGATCTCCGGGTCTTCCCTTACTCGATCCAAAATATCCTCCTCCACGAAGACATCCATCTGGGCTGCGCCTACTTCAGTTTTCTCCCGATGTACATTACCCCGTTCCACTAAACGCTAATGTAGTCGAGTGAATACGTTTACACTTGGGACACGCCGGTCAGGATAGTGAAGAGCGTACTCTCTTTTAGCCGCACTTGCGTTTCCGTGGCAGAAACCATATACAAAATGCATTTCCGCATATTCTTGATTAGAAAACATCTTGCAACCACTACCATTGAAAAAATATCTCAAAACAACTTAAAATTTACATAAGAATCAACACATGTTTTCCTCGTCATATGGTGACGCCAACTCATTGTTGGGGTCACCAGCTGTTCATAAAACCCTAATAATTTATGATGATGAATAGGGCTATGGTCAGTGATTATTTTTACTAGTACTGTAAAATTTTTGGATAACCCGTGTTTTACGCCATTCAAACTTGAATAGCTGACATTAAACTGTATCAAATATTACGTTTTATGGTATTATTTGAAAACTTAGATTATGGAGCAGTTTTTAAAAGTATTTGTTGCTCTTTGGAACTTTTTAGAACAAAATTTTATGTATACATTTTCTTTCATATTTTTTAGGAAATCACAAATTGCATTTCTGTTCAGTTTAACAAGTAGCTATGCAGATTTAGGTAAGTTAAAGTTTATTTATTTTTATTAAAAATGTAATGGAAAACACGATGTATGTTTGAATGTTGTTAAAAAATTGAAACAACCCCAGAAATTCAAAATGTTTGCGTTGATATCATTTTTTTTTCAAAAAAACTTTAAATAACTCATATTTGAGGGTGTGTATGAGATATAATTTTTTAAGCCACGTTTTTGAGTTCCACTTGTGATGTTCTACCACCCATCAAAAATTTATACGCTAGGTTGCGACCACCCTGTATATATTTGTATATCAATAATATAAAAACTTAAAATCGCCTGCACTTGAAAACGAGTAAATTGATGAACACAAGTTGGTTTTTATTTTAGTACTGCTTCTTTTTTTGTCTCAAGAAGTAAAAAAATACTCGTTTTTTGTTTAAAATAATCATCCACATTCCTTCAAGTCAATCTACAACGGATACGTAGTCATTGATAGAATAATATATCATTCAGTCAGCGGATATGATATTTAAAGAACCCTTGAACCACGAAGACACAAACATTCTTTGTGCGCTCTTGAAGCGTAGAAAGAATTTAAAAAAATTGTCTCCCTAAAAGTTAGAAGATTCAAAATGGCGACCATTATTCAGTTTTCAAATGTCATTCAATTGGCTTCTTTGACCATGTAACATGACACAATAACCTGTCGATTGTGGATCTTCACCATAAAGTATGATTTACCTATCTCAATTAGGATACGATTACCAATAAAAGTAGCCAAAATCCATTTTCATAAGCTGTATCGGATCTTGTTTACAGTTGCTGACAATCAATTTTGTTTGCAATGTGACTGGTTGTAAATTCGTCTTCAGGTAAATCAGCTGTCAAATTACAATCACATTTTAAAACCGTTTAAAGATATCAAATACATATCACAAACCTTACATGGTTACCTTACATGTACAGTGCGTTATCGAATCACTTGACATAAGGAGACAGCTGATAGAATATCATACAAAATACTCACAGACGCCGGCCACCCTAGTCATGGTATTCTATATTACTTGAAAATACTTATAGATACCAATGGTCGAAAAAAGAAAAGTCCTATATATGTCCATATCATATGTAGGATATATGACAACTTACTTCAACTTATATGATAACTTATTCCAAGAAACAAATCCTTTCATTAAAGATTAAGAGGGCTGGGTAACCTACACACTTTGGCATGCAACTAGAAATGATACATTGAAAGGTTACAACTAACACACAAATATGTTATGAAATATAAGGAAAACTAAATACAAATGAGGTACCTATACTATAACAATATTTTAATGAACCTATAAACATGAGACAAACTCAAGACAAACTGATAGTTTACACTGACGGTTCTAAACGTCAGAGGGTACATGCGCGGCCTACTATATGTCAGCGCTAGAAATCGGAGCCATATGTATCCTAGATTCCAAAGTATCAAATCATACTGCACAGTCATATGCTATATATAAAGCCGTAGAAACTATCGACACAAACAAAGGTATATTAGTATGTTCCGATTCTCAACTGGGATAAAAGTGGATAGGCTCAACCCCAATAATTAAATAGTGGATAGGCTAGCAAAGGAAGCATCTGGTCTGAATGACCCATGTTTTGATTTTCACTTGCCTCTTGGTGATTTTAAAGCATTCCAAACCAAAAGAAATAAGGGAATTGCGACTAATCGCCTTTTACATACCAAAAAAACAATCTGGTAAAAAATTGCTATCCATAACAATATACCAAAATTCCCAAGGCTTAATCTATACAACGGTGCAGAAAAGACACCAACAATATTATTATACTTCGATTGGGCCAAGCAAATGTTAATAGTCAACTCTTTAGAATGAAGATATCTTTCATACCGTTATGTTTTAACTGTACCATGAATGTAAATGAAACTCTAGGTCATGTAATACTTGAATGTTACACGAAATATTTTGAAAGAGAGAGATACTTCAATAATATCAAAACAATTTTATTCAGAAACCATGACATAGGCTTAACAGAAATATTGTACAGGAGCGATATCAAGGAATTTTATTAAATCAAAAATTTTCTTAGAGCAGTGCAAAGAATCCTCTGAAACAAAAGCTTAAACACCAGACTCCACCACTGATTACCTTAATTATTCACAATTACACATACATGCAAAGATTTTAAACACATGTACACAAATACACGATTTTAAACATGTTGTCTTTCCAATCCTGGGCTTCTTCCGTGGTCGACCCTAATTCGGGTTAGGTGCGCCGGCGTGTTTCGCCAGTGCGCTACACTATAAGCTTTAAAATGACATCTCAATCATAAAAATCGGTTAAGTCAGACGGGTGATAGAGGGATGAAATAGAAAAAAAACCTTTTGTATTAAGTATTACCTGGCAGACCCCTGGCAGAGAAGACACCTAAACCTAACGTCCCATTATAATCCTGTCACTGTTTGGTTTTCCTTATCTTTCTCTTAACTCAAACATTAAACACAAACATAAAATCTTCACCGTTATACTCATTCATAAATCATTTCACTAACCATTTACTATTTCTTTTCTTTCATTTCACAGATAAGCAACCAATAGCCAACTCCATACTGAAAAATAACTAACAACCAAGGAATGGAATGAGCAACAGAAAACCTCGTGGCTTCATGGATACATTCCAAGCCGCCAAATTTTGTCAGTGAAAAAACCGTTCTAACGCTAGTTGGTCAGCACTAGAGCGTTGAAAGCGGCCTCTAGACATGAATCAAAGGCTTGAGGGCCGAAGCCGTAAAAGAAATGACCATTTTAATTATCAGTCGCCGGTACGCTAACCCTTTAAGCTTTGTAAATGACGAATCAATCTTAAAAATCGGTTAAGTAAGACAGCTTAAAAAGGGATGAAACAGAGAAACCCCTAATTGTACAGGGTGTTCCAGAAAGGAATGCACTTTTACTTTAGGGAAAGCCGAATGTCCAAGAGAGATAAGATAAGGAGCTTATCAGGGCTTTGTAGCCATACCCGTGGAAAATCATTTGCCATGGATCGCTTTACCGGTGAGCAGCGTGCTTTTTGTGGACGCGAGTATTACAAAACCCTTTCTTATGTAGTGAACTGTATTCCAACAGGAAAAGTGATTATATTTTCAATGTAAATTTGATTAAATGAAAGTGAATGAATGTCATTGTTATAATTTTGAAATAACTAATTATAATTCACAAAATAATCACAAAGACTAACACAAATGCACTGACACTCAAACACCAGTGGATACGTTTTACACACTCCTCCAATCAAGTGAGCAATTTCCATTATGAGAATAACGCTAATGGATGTAGGATTAAGCTAGGAAAACACTAAAGAGCAGCATTCCATGCAGTATAAGCCTTAGTGACAGTTCGACGACACTTCCGCACTCAATACATACATCATGATCATAACCAAACGCCATCAGTTAACATAATTAAATGCTAGGTGCGCAAATTTGAAGCTGCGCAAATTTGAAGGGTTCAGGATCAACCATGAACCCTCGTCCCATTGGCCGCCGTAGAAAAGTGCGTTCTGAAGAAAATATCGAGCGCGTTCGAGAAGCTGTGGAGGATAATCCAAACCGATCAGTAAATAAACACGCTGCTGCTTTAAATATGCCCCGAACCAGTATTCACCGCATTTTGAAACAAGATTTGAAGTTACATCCGTACAAAATACAGTTAGTGCAGGCATTGAAAGAGACTGACTACCCACTTCGGCTAAACTACGCAAATGAGATGCTTCGTCGTTTTCGAAATTACAATAACATAACCTTCAGTGATGTAGCACATTTCCATCTCGATTGATATGTAAATAAGCAAAACTGCCTTTATTGGTCTGCAGAAAATCCAAGGGAGAAACACCAACGGCGTTTACATTCCCCGAAGGTCTGGGTGGGTATGACTCAAACATGCACATAACGCTATATTTCTTTGAGGATAACCAAGGGAACACTCTGACAGTAAATTCCCTGCGTTACATTACAATGATTAATGATCATTGAAGCCCTTCTTGCAGACGTTACCTCGAGCTAACAGGCGAAAAATGTGGTTCCAACCGGCCGGAGCTGCGTGTCATACAGCAGAAGACTCCATGACTGCAATAAGGCAGCTGTTTCCTGGGAAATCCAGATTTTGTGACATCAACTTTCCTCCAAGAAGCCCTGACCTTACCCCACTAGACTTTTTTTTGTGGGGATATCTAAAAAGTCGGGTGTACAACAACCCTCCTGCTACCCTCGATGAGCTGAAAGAAAATATTCGTGAGGAAATCGAAGCCATCCCACCAGAACTCTGCCGCCGAGTCTTCGCAGATGTAAGGTTTCGTTTGGCGAAGTGCCGGCGCCGGAGGGGTCTACATCTGGATGATGTAATCTTTCACAAATAATTTCCCTGAAGTGTACTACCAGGTAATCTTGAAAAATTTTCTGTAAATAAATCCATTTTTCTGTTTTCATTGTTTTAAAAGTGCATTTCTTTCTTGGACACCCTGTATTAAGTATATAGTAATTGTAATCAGTCATTACTAAGGGCATAATATTATTTAATTGCGCTGCATAACTGACCCTCAGTTATATGTTTTATTACATATAATATGATTAATAATAAGTCGACTTTTTTTTGGACATTAAATTACAATTAAACATATAGGTGAGTAAAACATTTGTTATCCTCTCAAAGGGGAAGCTGCGGGTATCCGCTAGTAAAACTATACATTTACATACGATATCCTTGAAAATATTATTCATATGGCTCATATTACTATAACAATATTCATTATAGTAAATATTCATTTTCACCACACTACGACGAAATCACCTGTTTTACAAACGTCAAACGCGGACCGAAACACACCGTTTGCCGCCACAGGACCGAAAACGTTGGGGGCCCTAGGGCCGAAAGTCAGCTGAGATAGTTTATTTGCTTGAAACAACGTCAGAACATCACAAAATTATACGGCATTCAAGACAGGATAGTTGCGATCATATGATTGTCATAGCTGTGTTTTGTTTTCAAGTGAGTCAAATAATAATCAGTTTTTTTTATTATTTTGGGTATATTTCATTGTGTAGTGTGGTGAAAAATAGCGCTCGCACCTCGGCCGAAAGGGTTTTCGGCCCTTGTTGCGAAATATACTGTTGTGAACTGTAAATACACAGTCAGATGATTTTATAACTGGATCAAATAACCTTATGAAACAATACTTTGCCCTATTCGAGGGGTGAAGTTGCAAACTGGAGCTACTTGTGTAGTCAATGCCTCGCTAAAGGGATCAGGGAAATCTTATAACTCGGTTTGTTCTGGCTGCAAGTGTTTGTAAATTAAATCACATTCATCTTTATGGATATAGAAAAATATTTGTGGAGAGTGCTTAAATATTTTATGGTGGAATATGAGAATAGAAAGACTCTATTCTCATATTCAACAGATTCCATTCCACAATCATTACATCAAGGTAACGCAAAATAATTTTTGGCATACGTTATCAGATTTGGGTTGAAATTCAAGTTTATAAATTACGGTGCTTTAAAATAATATTACTTTTACACTAAACTTACTAAGATTTATTCTGCTAGTGAATCATTATATTATTTCTATTATTTTTAAATGAATTCCCCGTAATGTTGTTTCTTATGACGACTAAAAACGATTTTGAGACAAATACAGGCGCTTAATGAAAATTATAATATTTTTTGCAAAATGATACACTTTATTGAAACTTTAGCTTAAAATTAAAACTATTAAAAAAATGTATACAGCTATCGACTGAAAGTATTGTTAAAAGTAAAACATTGAGTTTTAAACATTGAGCTTAAAACATAAAACATAAACATAAAGGGTTTTCAGGGATGATTTAGTTTTTAAAGTATTGAAAATTCCAAATAAATTTTCCTTACAGAGAAGACGTGTAGCTCTCATAGCGAGACCATGATCACTTTTCTTGTTGGAGCCTCCAGAAACAAAAAACGTTATTCTTCGAATATACAATCCTTTTATTTGAGGTATACTGAAATTAGCTTAAAATCAACCTAATGTACATAGATACGTCTGAAGATGCCCGGGGGGGTCTAAAGGGCTCTAGATGGGACTTATTAAAATTTGGAACAGACACGTAAAGAAACAATGATTCGGACGAGATCGGGCTATCGGATAAGGGTTTCCAAAATCACGGAGGAGTTAGATTTTTACATAGAAAAATGTTAATAATCAAACAGTTGCTTCCATTCAGCTCAAACTGTGTTGAATGATTGCTCTAAATCCATTAGTTACCGAGATATGAATAGTGATAAACACAGTACGTTGTTACATGTTAACATTCTGGGAATTACCCCCGTTGTAGCAGTCTTGCATGCATAGTCAGCGAACTTAAAATGCTTAATTAAGTCATTTAGACGGAGCCTTATATCCAGTAAAATAAACTTAAATTGCAAAATAAGCATACACTAATTTTTGCCACAAGTATAACATTTGAACTGAGTATGCAGGTTTGTTACCACTGAAATGTATGTATGCAGGATTTTAGGCCATTATCCACTAGATCTTAACCACATGAAGCATAGCAACCATAGCAATTTTTATTCAGATATGGTAAAAAAGCAAGATATAAGATTTTATTTTTCCTTCTGAGGTTATTAATGACTGACATTAACATTGGGTCAATTTACTCTGTTTTTGTCAGTTTACTGAGTTTACTGATGGGCATAAAGAATGTTTTAAAATGATATTTTTTTAAGTCGAATTCAAGGGTTCAGACTAAAATATAATTATTTGTTTTTTTTTACATGTTTATATAAATATCCGTTTTTTGGGGGATATCCTCGGTCATGAACGGTCACCTCGGGGTACCCTATCTAACACCACTGAAGTGGTGACGGGTAGATGAGTTTTTAAGAAGATATTTTGACCATATATTATATTTTGACGTGGTTGCTTTTAAAAAATCCAAACAAATCCAAGTATTTTGTGCTTGCTCACTGTTTTGTTTACAAATATTAAACTCTGCGGAGCAAAATAATATTTTTTAATAATCTTGTTTGATTATAATTTTTTCAAAGAACTCAAGGTTTAAGTTTACTTTGTATAATGCTTTTCTTTTAAACTTAAATAATAATTTCACGTTCTTTCAATACTTTATTAATGCCGATTCGTTTCCGATTGATAGTCAAGACACGGGATGTCGATTAGGGACAATTAATTAATGGCAGGAGTGGCTTCAACCGTTGGTTTATGCGGATCAGGGGGGAACACTCAAGAGATCCTGGAGCATTAAATTGTTTGTGCAGGGCTCTGAATTGGATTTAAGCTTAAAGCATGGAGTATCTTGTTTGTAAAATTAGCAATGTACTACGGGGTTTTCACGTAGTATATCATGCCTTTTTTGATAAACTATACTAGCAGATACACGTGGCTTCGTCTGCTGTAAGGGAAACAAATTTTTACGGTTATGATATTATGCAATGTGAAATTTTATAAATTACAAAATGGACTGATTACTTCTAACCGCCAAAAATATTTAAGCGATAAACTATACTAGCAGATACACGTGGCTTCGTCTGCTGTAAGGGAAACAAATTTTTAAGGTTATTATATTATGCAATGTGAAATTTTATAAATTACAAAATGCACTGATTACTTTTAACCGCCAAAAATATTTAAGCGATCAGTTACTCCTTTGCTGCCGTCGTTTCCACCCGAGGTTGGAATGAGATTTCCCAATGTGTAACGTTTCCACTGTAGTATGGAGGGAAGGTTCCTCATGTTGCAGAGTCTTAGTGGTCTCCGGGTTGTCTCTGGTGCAGTGTCTGGCCAAATGTTAACTCAAGTGAAGTCAGATTGTTTATTGGAGGCTTCTTTATGAAATGGAACTCAGTATTGCCTTTAACCTTTCCTTAGAAGTCTCCTGCTCCACCTCCAATTTGAATTAATATTCTTTCGTAAAAGAAAAGAAGTCAAACAATTTTGGTCCACGATTTTTAAATCTGACCCAATAATAATTTTTCAACAAAACATTCAAGATTTAAATAGTGGTAAAGAAGCACTAGAAATAGTCATAAATAAAATAATAGATATCGACAGAACGTAATGTTACCGAATGCGAACCAACAAAACTCTACTAATTACTCAATAATCAGCCTATATTCTAGGACAAGAACTTCAGGCGAGGGGGTCGTTATTCTTTCGGGAAGGGTTTTGAAGGCAAAGCAATTAGTTTTCGTGGAGGTGGATGATTTGTGTCAAGACAGGCTTTTTGATTGTTTTATGACCAAGATTACTTTAAATAACCAAAATAATTTTGGCATTGTCTGTATAAAGCCACAGCTGCAAAATAAAAATAGTGCCGTAACATTAAATGGTACACCTATATTACAATGAAAAACTAATGATCAAACACCAGAATATCATGAGTTACCTATAAATTTTCTTGGAATTCAAAAGGTTCTCTCCTCGTCCTGAAAACGTTTGGACCTTAACCCATACAGTAGACTTTCTCTTATCCGGACAATTTTTAACCACTCATCGGTTTAACCGGACAACACTCCACAGAAGTGACATCTTGTAAACCGGATGATTTTTACCAACACATTAGGTTAACCGGACGTGATCGGTAGGAAATGTACAATATTGTATCGACGATTCTCGCGGGAAAGATTTGAGACCATTAATCATGTGTCTAAATCAGAGTTTTAGCTTATACAGTATGAATTAGAGTAATAATTTAAGTTGTTTTAGGAAACATCGGTTTAACCAGAAAACTCGGTAACCGGAAAAGTCTCGGTCCCGAGGTATCCGGATGAGAAGGAATCTACTGCACATGTAATCAGCATAGTCCTTTTACTCCTAAACAAGATTGAATTTAAAATAATTTGTATTCATTAGTGTTGTTTAACCCATTACATTATTGATTCCATCATTAAAACAAAATGACAGATAGGTTTCAAATTAATTGTTAATACTTCCCAAACCTATCTGTAAGCCACTGGAAGTTTGGAATGGGATTTTGGACACTAAATAGTAAACTGTCAAGTATACTAGAGCTGTCTTTGAGGTATGAGCATGTTTTTTATACTTTCACACTTTTACTTTCAATGGAAATGGCGACTTACAACTTAGTTTAAGTATGAATGAGAGACGAGTGTGCGACGAGTGGTGCAAGACTGTAGTCTTGTCACTAAGGCCGAATTGTTCCTTAGACATGGATGTAATGAATAGCACAACAGCCAATAGAAACATCTGCAGTTAGTTTAACGTGGGATCCGAAGTAGGCCTACTATTTGACCAACTTAACTTACGAACTGGTCTAATTAATTATTATGATGGCCTTATGTATGAATGTAGTATTCACAAGTTTGGACGTTGATCCTCACCAGAGAACACTGCACCCACAAGCAATCGCCTCTAACTATCCGCACTTTGTGACTTCCAAGAAACTGGATTGTACATGC
The DNA here is from genome assembly GCA_035578135.1 of Flexamia atlantica. NCBI lineage: Eukaryota > Metazoa > Arthropoda > Insecta > Hemiptera > Cicadellidae > Flexamia > Flexamia atlantica. The sequence continues at coordinate 182,013,489 of JAQJVK010000001.1, forward strand.
TAATTTGCCTTTCTTTTAAAAATTTATTAGTGTTGATTGTTTTTGACTTGGGATTTCAGTTCGTTGGATTGCTGAATGATGTGAAACATAGACTTTATTGTGGATTAAGTTTATCAGTCAAAAGTAGTTTTATTTATTTCCTTTTTTTCTCTACGTTCGTGGCCTTTTGAATACTGAATGGCTGAAATATATGTCTGAATCATGAACAGACTTATATATATATATAAATATATATATATATATATATATATAAGCCAAAACTGTTGACTGACTGACTCACTCACTCACTGATCACAGTTTCTCAAAAACCATAAGGCTTTGGCCATGAATCTTGGGACAATTAATCATTATAGACTCTAGATGCGTTCTAAGAACGGATTTAAAAATATATTCTCTCATAAGGCTAAAATAAAGTATATTATAATATTCTAAATGGCGGCCATTTTTAGTTTTCAAAGCTTATTTTCTAAAACAGTAAGGCTTTGGGCCATGAATCTTGGCTCAAATATTCTTTATAGGCTCTAGATGCATACGACTGAAGGATTTTTTAATATTTTCTCTTGAAGGGCTAAAATAAGGTAAATTCACAAATTCAAAACGGCTGCCTTTTCAGTTTTTAGAGCTATGAACACAAATATCAACAGAAGATCTCTATAATATTTTTAAGAGACAAAAAAATAGAAATTACATTTACTAAAAGAATAAACTGTACAAAACTATTAAGGTTATCTTATATTATTGTCAGAAACTGACCATATACATAGGCTACTAGCGTTTTACGAATCTCCCGAAGTAATCGAACTAGAATCTTGAAACTCTGCATGGACATATCATTCCGTTATTTTTATAGAATCGGGGTTTTTCTGAATTAAAAATTTTAGGAGGGTTTGCGTGTTGGCCGAGAGCGATTTAGGCTAAGTTCAAACAAATATACTATTTCCACCGTAAATTTTCGCCTCAATAAGCTGCTAAAAGAGTAATCCAATCTCCAATACGATTGAAAAGAAGGGGAATAAAGGGGGGGGGGTGGTTTCCTCACTTTTGGCCAACACGTTAGTTTTGTATTTTTTTTACATTTTTTTTATATTAATAACATATTAAATTTATATGTTAGGTCTATATTCTGCTCTTTGCGGAATTTAAATTTGCGACATTTACATACATCAGTTTTACATAATATGCCTCTTAACCTTTTATGTCAAATTGGCCGACAGGTTTTAGGGGACAGTGCGGTGCAATGATAGTCCTGAGTTCAAACCCCTGAAGTGGATACTCTTTTATTCAAACTATTAGAAACTCAATTTTATAGGATAAATATGGATTAACTAGAAATTCCAGTATTCTTAAGTCTAAACAGAAAAATTATAAAGTATTAGCACAAGTTAGCCAATTCAAACCATTTGAGGGGAAAAGGAAAATTTTTCGAGGAAACGTTTCATCGTTTCATTTCAATCTGGGATAAACAACCTTGGGTTTTTAATTAAGCGTTAAAAAAAGTATAGTTTAGATAAATCATTGAATACATCAGTCTGTTTGGAAATTCCTAAAAATTGCACATTAAAGTAACGTATAATTGAACCAAACATTTGTTTTCCTTTCAGCGAGCGAAGCCGCGGGTAAAGCTACTAGTTTTTAATAAACTGGTTTCATTAAACTTCATAAACAGGAAATATAATAGCTGACACGCAAAGTTTACTATAACCAAAAGACTTTACAAATAAAAAGAGACTGCTCATGCTTACAGATGTTTTAAAGCCAGAAATTGAGAACTCGCGAAGTTAGTTCGGCACTCGTCACTCGAGATTACGCCAGGAGTGTGATTTCACGCTTAAGATTTTTTCCCTGAAATGGAACATAAAATACTTCTACTGGGCTAAAATATAGTACTGGGTTATAAAAGTGATTTTATTTTAAAATCGTAAAAACTAGGAGTGCAAATTGAAGACAAAAAAGGCATTTTTAGCTAATTTACTCCATAGGGAAGAAGCTATTACCGTAGTCTCGTGGTAAGACCTAAGCCTGGGACCATAAAAACTTTTCGTTTTGGAGCCCCCAGAAGCAAAAAAACACCATTCTTTAATATATATATATGTATATATATATATATATATATTTAAAGTTAACATAAGTACCCTTTTGTTTGAAAATAATTTTATTTTATTGATGCGTTTCGACTATAATAGTAATTTTCAAAGTGCTACATGTTTACATGGCCTCTTATCAACTATTACTAAATACAATTTTTAAACTTAAACAGTACTTATTTATTTAATTAATTAATTTATTTATTTAACAATACAAATGGCTAACAACCATAAGATCATTCACAAACTGAAATACATAACTTTGAGACATGAATCGTAAAAGAAGATATAAGATTCAACAAAAAATTTATTCAAGAAAATATTATACCAATTTATGTACAAATAAACGCAAAATGTAAAACAATAGCAGCTACCAAAGCAGTAAAAACAGGTAAAAGAATATGGATTAAAGAAGAAATTAATTTCCTATTATACAAAAATTAATTCTTTAAAAATGAAATAAAATCAATTCAAGAAGAGATTAATACTAAATTCCATCCTGATTCCAATGAAGGATTTAAAGAATATATAAATGGTGTAATCTCATACTGAAAAAGAAGATAGAAAAACATAATAAAAAGATCAACTAATTAATATCAAAAGAAAGGTCTATTATAAATAAAGACAACATATATAATGCCAGTTCAAACGTTGAAAATCTGACAAATATTACATTCACTAAAGAAGAAAGAGAAATGTTAAGTAAATCAATCAGATATAACGTCAATTTAGATTTCCAATCTAGTGTGTTAAAAGATCAAACTGTTTGACGTTGAAGCAGCTATCAGGAATAAAAATAAAGACGATCAAGAAGTTATAAGACACAATTTTATCCATGAACTAGAGAAAACTACCGATTTTACAAAACAACAAACGAAAGTTCAAAAAGCGAAAATAGAAATGAATACGATAAGAAGTATTGCAAATAAATTAAAATCAAATAATTCAATGATTGCAAAAGCAGACTAGAGCAATGCAACTGTGATACATAAAAAATAATTTTATGATGAAAAGGTACAAGAATTCATTAATAACAATCCATTTCAAAAACTCATTTGCGGCCCTACGCAAGGATATAATAAAGAAACGAATAAAACTATATCGAATACCAAATTAATACCCAATAAAGAGGAAATGAAACTAAAATGATTAAATCACAAGCACCAGAACCAAAAGGCCTACCTTAAACTCACAAAACAAATTCCTATTTGACCTGTAGTAAATTATTGTAATGCACCATGTTATAACTTATCAAAGTTCCTAAATAATAAAATAAAAATAACATCCGTATACGAGAAAACTATTGTTTAACAAATACTTATGAGTTAGTTGACAATATCAAAGATATTGATATACCAGAAAATTCTGTTTTTATATCATTTGACATTACCAACATGTACTCAAACATACCAGTTAATGAAACAATGAAAATTCTCGAAGACAATTTATCAAAAAATATCAATCTATTCAAGATATCATGTCTCTTACAAATATAACGGTAAAACAAAACTATTTAAAATATAAATCAGAATTCTACCGACAAAAAGAAGGATTAGCCATGGGATCACCTTTGTCAGGTCTGTTAGCTAATATTTAACATACTTAGAATCAACTAAAATAATGAACTCAACAAATCCTCTAAAATAAAATAATATACTGGTACAGATACGTGGATGACATTATTTGTCTATACAAAAATTATGAACAAACTCCGAATGACCTACTTACATACTTCAAAATACCATTTCTAACTCCATAACATTTACAGTGGAGGAACAAAAGACTGAGAGCAACTTTTTGGATATAACTATAAAAAATTAAAATAATAAACATACATTTAGAATTTTTAGAAAACCTACACAAACGAACCTAATTAATTAGAACCACAAACCCAGCGAGTTCTAACCATCCATGGCAACACAAGATGGCAACTTTTCACAGTCTTATTAATAGAATGATTAGAATTCCTATGAATAAAAAAGACTATAATGATGAAAAGGAAACAATAAAAATGCTTGCAAAGGTTAATGGTTATAAAACAAATTTAGTAGACAACATGCCAAAAAAGAAAATTAAGAAAAACAATCATAATAACTTAAATTTGAACAAATCAAAAAATGATTATGTCTACCTTATAGCACAATTATGAATAAAGCCATAAAAAAAATTGAGAAATCAAATTTTAAGATAACGTTTAGAACGAGAAACAATGCCTTTGAATTAATCAATAAATTTTCAAAAACAAACGACTGTACAAAAAAATACGAAAAATGTGGCATTTATAAAATAAAGTGTAGTGATTGCCCAAAATATTACATAGGCCAAACTGGCAGATGTTTTAAACAAAGATACAGGGTGTTTTTTTTAATGCAACCCATTTTTAAGATTGAATAATGCGCATATGAATGTGTAATGAGTATTGTTTTATTGATTTTTACATTTTATACAGCCTATTATTTACGTTTGATCACATTTAATTTATATTATGTGCTCAAATAGTCCGCCATTGGCATTTGTATAAAGTTATGCTCTTTCAATCAAATTCCCGATCACGTGTTGCAAGGTGCCTCTTTAAATTTCTTTCATTAAATTTTTTATGTTTGTTTTGAGGTGCTGAATAGCTTTTGAACTGTTTTCGTAGAATAATTACTTCTTTACAATGTCTAAGGCAAATTTCATTCAGATCAGACCATTTTTACGCTAGTTATCGTGCTTAAAGACACACACATTAAAAACGCACCCCAAAACTTGATTTTATCGGTGAAGGATTATTTCCCCTCAAGATCCCTGGATTTGACCCCACTATATTATTATTTTCTTTACGGATACATACAAAGTAAGGGCTAAAAGAACAAGTCACAGAATATTCAGTACCTCAAAAAAAAAACAAAAAAAAACAAATGTATTGTAGGAAATTCAAACAGGTACCGAGCAACACGTGTTCGGGAATTTGATGGAGAGAGTATAACTTCATACAAATGCCTCTGGCGGATTTGTTGATCACATAAGGTGAACTAAATGTGAACAAACTTAAATAATAGATTGTATAAAATCTAAAGAACCATAAAACAATACTTATTTCATATTTATGTGTGGATTATTCAATCTTAAAAATGGGTTGCGTTTTGAAAAAATACCCTGTATAATGAACCATAGCATAAGGAAAAAAGAAAGGTGTGTGCAGGGTCAGCTGATGTGACGTAGATGGGCTCAAATAACTAGCGCTTACGACAACTACGATACAAACCAGTTAATACAACTCATTCAAATTATTTTGTATACAGTCTTAATTCTGCAGTCAAACCGCTAGGTCTGCTTGGTTCTCAAGCCCAAGTACGTCATACCCTGCTGGCTGTGCACACACCTTTCTTTTTATTTACACCATGATAATTAACACATACAGGCAATAAAATCAAACAATAGAACTACACAAAAATCTACTTTTGCTGACCATATATTAAAAATAGAGCACAAATACAAATACCCCCGTTGCAGCAGACCTGCATACTCAGCGAATTTCAAGTGCAAAACAAAATATTTCAATCCAGCATAGCAAGATTTGACATGTTTTTGTAAGCTCCATGAGAATAACATGGGGAATGAGTATGCAGGTTTGCTGCTACAGGTATGTTTAAACTGGTTGGTTTTAATTCAATATTTAGCAGATCTGAACGAGAAGAAGCCATTTACCAAGTTTTATCAAGATATGTTGAAAAATAAGCGAGATATAGAATTTTACTTATTTCCCATGAGGTTAACTTTGAGACAACGTACTGTGTTTACCACTTTCAATATCTCGGTAACCAATGGACACAGAGCAGAGATTCAAAATACTAAATTGTTTGTTTTTTTAAGCTGAATTCAATGGTGCCAACAAAAATTTGATAAATTTTATTTTTCTATGTGAAAAACTCAAAAAACCCATTTTTGGGGGGTTTATCCCCCTTTACCCCCCCTTCCGGTGGTCCGATCGGGCTGGTTCACGAACTCGTCCGAGTGATTACCACTTTACACGTCTGTACCAAATTTCATTAAGATCGGACCATATTTACGGCCCCTATCGTGTTAACAGACATATATATAGATATATATATATCTATATAGATATATATATTTATATATATAAATTCAAACGAATGGTGGTTTTTGCTTCTGAGGACCACAAAATGAAAAGTTAACATCGTCTCGGACTTAAGTCTTACCATGAGTACTACCGTAATAGCTTATTCCTTTAAGGAAATTCGCTAAAATTACGAAAATAACGTGTTTATTCTTGAAATTGTGCAAAAAGGTAACAAAATGAACATCCTAGAAGAGTACCATATATATGAAAATCATAAAGAAGATAGTTTATATTAAATGCCATGTTAATAGAAAACAAGAACTCCATATTTTATAAAATCATGAATATAAAACAGAATCCAATAGCACCACTATATAATAATAGTACGTGTGGTTAGCGTAAAAACCTTGCACTTTTTGATACAGCTTAATCCACTTGGAATGTGTATAGAAGATATCTGTAGAAGTATTTTTGTCCGAAGATCCAACCTTGATTCGTGTAGAACACCCCCATATCAGCCATTACATTCATAAATTACTCTAAAACTCCAGTAATAGTATTCCGATCTTGATAAACCTTTTTTTGTTTGAAAGATAATTTTAAAATTAAACTTTTTTGCATTTAACATTTTTTTCTAAAGTTAATAGTTTTCATTGTATATTTGAAAAACAAAATTTTCCATTTAATTCCATGGAAAAGTCTAATTCCTGAATAAACTGCGTTTTGAGGGGCTCAACAAGGCTATGGCTAAATTTAGAATATTCTCTAGGTCGAAAACTTATACGCACAGAAATTTTATTCCAATAGGTCAACTATTATCAGAATAATGGCCTCGAAAAGATATACGTACAGGCCATTTTCCGAGTTAGCCTAGTTTTTTCAGTATTTTATGGAGTAAAAAAACTATTATTGAGGTGAAACCTGAATAAAAATGGAAGAAAAATAACTAAACGACCGAGAAAAATCGATCATAATAGTATAATTCTAGTTTTTCATCCATTTTGAAGGTCCAAAAGAAGTTTTTGGTCGCCCCATGTTAAGCATAGGGAAAAAGGACAGGCTCAGACTTTTAACGTAATAAATACTTTATCCGTCGATAGAAATGAATAAAAATTCATTAACATATTTAACATAAACATTTGAACGATATGGCCTAAAAAAAATCTTAGGTAAATAATCGCTAAACAGAATTTATACGTATTTTAAAATGAATTTTAGTGGTAAAATTAAGCCTCGCTGCTAGCGCCCACTGGAATTCGGTACAAGCGTGGCTGGTGCTAACCATACGTATTTGAGAGAGCTACGCCAAATCCCTTCAATTAAAAAAGCATAATAATTATGAAAATAAATTTTTAAAGTCTTGAAAATGTTTAACTTAAATATCGTAAAGATATAAAACAAAAATATCTAAAATAAAAGTTATTTTTAGCAGTTTAATTGAAAAGATTTGGCGAAGTGCTCGCGAACACGCATAGTCAGCGCTGGGCTCGCTTGCGCCAAATTCCAAAAGAGGGCGCCAGCAGCAAGGCTGAATTTCAGTACTATATACTGTGTTGCGATTATTTTCCCACAGGGGACGCTAGTAGCAGAACATAATTTTGCCACTAAAAATCATTTTGAAATCCGTATAAATTCTGTTTAGCGATTATTTATCCAATATTTTTTAGGCTATATCGTTCAAATGTTAATGTTAAATATGTTCATGAATTTTTATTCATTTCTACCGTCGGATAAAGTATATATTACGATAAAAGTCTGAGCCTGTCCTTTTTCCCTATGCTTAATATGGGGCGACGAAAAACTTCTTTTGGACCTTCAAAATGGATGAAAAACTAGAATTATACTATTATGATCGATTTTTCTCGGTCGTTTAGTTATTTTTCTTCATTTTTATTCAGGTTTCACCTCAATAATAGTTTTTTACTCCATAAAATACCGAAAAAACTAGGCTCACTCGGAAAATGGCCTGTACTTATATCTTTTTGAGGCCATTATTCTGATAATAGTTGACCCATTGGAATAAAATTTCTGTGCGTATAAGTTTTCAACCTAGAGAATATTCTAAATTTAGCCATAGCCTTGTTGAGCCCCTCAAAACGCAGTTTATTGAGGAATTAGACGTTCCCATGGAATTAAATGGAAAATTTAGTTTTTCAAATATACAATGAAAACTATTAACTTTAGAAAAAAATGTTAAAAAAAAGTTTTATTTTAAAATTATCTTTCAAACAAAAAAAGGTTTATCAAGATTAGAATACTATTACCGGAGTTATAGAGCAATTTATGAATGTAATGGCGGCCATCTTTAATGACTGATATGGGGGTGTTCTACACGAATTTAAGGTTGGATCTTCGGACAAAAATACTTCTACAGGTATCTTCTTTACACATACCAAGTGGCTAAGCTGTATCAAAGAGAGCAGGATTTTGGTGAAAATTTACGCTAACCACACGTACTATAACGAACAGCTTACTGTTAAAAGTTTAAAAATGGATTTATTTATAGTTGCTAAGAGGTTATTAAACATGTCGCACTTTGAAAATGACTATTATAGTCGAAACGTGTCAGTAAAATAAAATTATTTTCAAACAAAAGGGTACTCATATTAATTTTAAATATTTATTTAATAGTAGCCCTTACCAGTGATCTTTATTTAACAATATATATATACAGTAGACGCCCTCTAGTTCGGCCACTTCGGGAGGGGACCACCGGCCGGACTACAAAATGGCCGGACTATCCGGATGTACTATCAAAATGTAAAATAACCCTATTAAAATCATTACCTATGCTTAAAAATCAAAACAATATACGTTATTTAAACATGTTAAGTACGTTATTTTAAACAGTACTTAATTGCCGAAGAAAGTATTTTGACGTCTCTTATGTTAAACTGTCATATTGCGTGACTCGTGATAGGTAGGTTTTTACCGATACCGTACTGAGGATACAAATTGAACAGAAAAGCTCGTTATGTACTGTAAAAACACGATAGAAATTCATTTGATCAAATTAATTTACACGTATTACTTGAATCATAACCTATACAAATAAAAAAATCTGTTATTTACTTTTGTTATGCAAACGAAATCCCAGATCAAATCTTACTGTACAGTCCTTATATTAAAAGGATAACAACATCGTTTGTAAGTTGGATTGTTAATACCAAAATTCTTCACCAGAATTTGCTAGTTTTTGTAACATTTCATAAAATGCGTGGCTTTGAAATTTAACTTTGCTTGGACTATCTAGTATTTCATTATAATCAATGCTATAGCATATATTAAATTTTATTCATTTTCAAATTCACAACTAATCAGGGTAATTTTTTTATGTACAGTTAATTATGTATTCAAGAAAGTAATGCAGAGTTAACAAATACTACCTTGCTTTTCCTTAATAACGGCTTAAGTTTGGTTGTGAACACAAAAATTTGCTGGTCTCAACCCAACTTAGCACTTAACATTAAATGTCACTCAAGAAACTATACCAGGGAGTTTACAAAACTTATTTCAACTTTGTAATACCTTATCTCAATAATGCGACCAAGTTTTGTTTCAACAGAGCTTCAGACATTTACTGGACTCGTTCGTGAGTAATAATTGCTTATACGATCAATGTAACAGTCTATTGCAATGCACAGTGAAAAGGTTCTTTAGCCTCCTAGTGGGAGATACGGTAGTTCCAGCACCGAACTAATTCATGTCGTTATTTCCGAGTAGGTCCAGCAGCTAGATTACCGTATGAAATATTACTTTAGGATAAATGTGTTCAAATTATGGTTTACAGGTATTACTGTCTCTGGCGTTGACTAGTCTCATTGAAAATGTTAACAGGCCAAAGAAATATAAACAGTGTGTTCATTTTTTGTGCACATCATTGAGATCTTGTAAACAACAATAGATCTCAATGGCGTACACCATAAGAGATACAAGGAAGGTTATATTGGCAAAGAAGTTCGTATCACTTTTTAACAAACTCGTTCGCCATGCTCAAAAAAAGTTTTCCCTAAAACCTAATTTGTTCATGACTTGCTTATTTTTTAAGGTACAGGAATATGAGTCAAACATACATAAAATTTTACGTCGATTTTAAATATTTAGATAAAAAAGATATATAATTCATGGTTTCCAAGAAATATTCCCAATGTCCACGATTTTATATACCAAAAATAGAAAATATTGTTATTATTTGGAAAGAGATTTTCCTCCTGAAATACCATTGAAATACCACACATGTTATATTTTACTCATTATGTGCGTTTGCAATGTATTCTACAAAATATATATTTTTTACATTTAACGGGTTACAATGTACTGGAGTTTTCATAAAAATTATTAATATGGAAGACAGCTCATTGGTGTTGAATAGCTTACAAAACACAAAAATCCATAGAACATTCGTTTCAAATGTACCCAATTACTTTACCGTTGCTATAATTTTTAAGCCTTTAATTAAAAACATAAACATTAAATCAAAGGCACGAAGCAGACATTTAACATACTTAATTTATTATTGTTAATGCTGAACTTAATGGTGCCCAACAAAATTGGATTTTTATACGTTAAAAGCTACAAAAACTATTCTTTGCTCATTTTTGGAGAAAATCGCTTAAATACTTGTATTTTTAGCGCCTTATATCTCGGTGAACGTTAGGAGTGCAACAAAATGGATGGTACCACTTTTGTAGCAAAATTTTCAAACTTAATTTTTACACAGAATTTGTTATCCCCGACCGACGGTTTTAAAGATTTGTACGAAAATCCAAAATAACTGCCCTTTTTCCGCCAACTGACATTAGTTCTCGCCACATTTTTACAGGGACTTGAGGAATTTTCATTCTTAGGTACTTCTAAATAAATAAACATAGTTTCAAATTTTACGGATTTTTTTTACAGGCTAGACCTTGGTTTGACTGGATTATAGATGAAAATATATAATGTTAGCAAAGAGAAAGTGCAATTAATTAAACACTTACTGTTTTTCAACCTCTTCTTTTCCTGCTTAATGTCGATATAATTTTGTACACGTTATTTTTAACCACTATTTCATAATATCAATACTAACTAAAGTTATAAATTTAGTTTAAAAATTGAGAAGAAAAATAGCCTGCACCACAGTCATGAATTGTTTTAGCAAACTCGTTTTAGTTGATAAACTAAATAAAATACCTTGTTACAACCAGGCAATGCAGATATTTCACACAATTAGGTTCAGTGCCTCCAGCATGATGTATTTCAAACAAGTCTGTGATCTTACTCTAATATTTATTCTACTCACAGCAGCGTTACTTGGCTGTCAGAGCCGTCATTTTGTATTCAGGGCTTTACACGGAGTAATCGTTTCTTTTTCTACCTTATTTTCACCTTTCACAGAAAGTTTTAATATTTGTGGAAACGCTATAGTATTGGGAAACAATAGATATCCATGTGAACAAAATAATAAGAGTATAGTTTTTAGCTCAAATTAAGTTTTGTAGAATAAGAAACAACTGTTATTCTTAATTTTCCAAAAACATTAATCAAAAATTGATTCTAAATTATTTATTCAAAAAAGGAAACAATAATTTGAACTACAGGTAAATATGCTGAAATTTTTGCCATTAAAACCACACCATTAAAATCTGTTTGCTAAAGCAGCTGTCCTTACTACTGCACTGCGTGTATATCCACGGATATGTTTATTTAGAAAGGGTTTATTTACAATATACTGCAACGTAAACTTAGAACCTTGAAGAAGTCCTCGAGGCCGGTGTTCCGATATTCCGCCTCCTAACAAACTGACTGAAAGGGTTCACTAATCCCCTAACCGATACTCCACCTCGAGGGTGGCAGGTACCTGAGGACTACAACACCGCGCAATGACTCAAGAATGGCACCGCCCGCCCCCGCACTAACCATTGGAGGCACATGTAGGTGAACCAACAAATATTTATACCCAATAATATTTGTTTGGGGTATAACATATTTGTTATACCCCAATTTTGCATAAGATGGCTAAGGGACTATGATTAGAAGGGGTATGATTTAGGATTTGTGATTTTTGGAGGACTTTTTGTATTGTGTTTGCCTTTATGTGTCATTTTATGTAAACTATCGGGTTTTTCATTGTTATATAATTTTTTAATAAAAAGGAAAAGGCCCTAGGGCTACTTTGTTTATAAGGTTTGATTTGTAATATTTAACCAGGTAATTCTTTGATATACATGAGTGGATATTAAAAAGACAACAATGTTTAACTACAAGTATCTCAAAGTTGCGGTTGACATATTTGAAGGGTTCAACAATTTACGACAGAGCTGGTGCAATCGTCTTTTTACTAACCTACACGTTAATAAGCTTGCAAAACTCGAGTCATTCTGCAGGTCAGAAAGTGCTGTAAAAAACCATAAGAACTTTCATATTTAATTTTGCTGCTCCCTCACCGCTTCCTCCCAAGGGACGATAAGGAAGAGTTTTGAGGGAATTCTTTCCTCCCCTCTTCGAAGACGAAAGGACATTGGTTCCCTCCCTGATCCATTAAAAACGAGGTCAGCGATTGTCAGCGATGGTTTAAGAACTCGTCTAATTGATTATCAAATTTAATTACGATCGAACCATTTTTATGGCCGCTATCTTATAACAGGCAAAAATATTATATTATAAGTATAAAAGAGGATGCTACATGAGGATGCTATGCTACATATGCGAGCAGATTCAAAGCCGTCGAAAAAGCCAAGGGTGCCATGCCTTATATCGTGCCCCATGATCATCATCAGAGCAAGCTCAGGTACAACGACCATAAATGCTTCTCGGCGTTTGTCTCGGGTGAGCCAGTCTCCGTAAATTCGCTTCTTGAGTGTGTGAGCGCAATCCTCTTCACCTGATAGCAAGATCGACTGGACAGCCGATACAAGCAAACAGCACTTGCAAGAGGGAGGACCGCCGACATTGGGCATGAGCCTACCCAGGGCAGCAACACAATTTCGGGCCTTGTCGGTGGGGCGCTGAATATGGTCACATTTTTTATATAGACAGGCACTTAAGGCAGGAATAGAATAGGCCCTACCCCCGTCGTATGCGTACTAAGAGCAAATTTCTAAAACTTTTTTTGTTTTATTTAAGTACATTTGATATGTTTAAAGAAGTAGATTTTACAACAAGAAAAATAAATGGGAAAGTAAAATTATATAATTGATGGGTGATAGTGTATGTTTAATTGTTTAATTTTCATCGTGAGCGAAGCCACGGGTTCTTCTAGTTATAAGTATAAAAGAGGATGTTGGTATATATATATATATATATATATATATATATATCTATGGGGTGATAGTGTATGTTTAAACACACACACACACTAACACACTGGGTGTGTGTGTAGGGGTGTTGTGTGTGTGTCGTGAGCTAGAAAGCCACGGGTTCTTCTAGTAAACTATAAATACGTGTATGTAAATATCCAAACGAGAGGTGTTTGTGCTTCTGGTGGCCCCAAAACGAAAAGTTATCATGGGCTTGGGCTTAGGTCTTACCATGAGACCTAAGGTAATAGCTTCTTCACAACAGATTAAATTCCTTAAGTCGTTATTTGACCATGTAATGTACTTTCTGAAGTGGTTTAAGGAAGGGATCGGTCATTGTAATGTCAATCCGTCAAGTGGGCTTATGTATTTTTTTCTATGTAAGTAAAAATTTAAGGTGTTGGGAAATCAAGGCCATGACATTACACAAACCTTTTTCCAAATATAAACTTTCACTTAACATACACTATTTTAATCATGAAAATTTTATAAAATGAACTGCCATAATAGGAAATTATTATTACACAGATGAATATCGTCCATATTGATATTATTGATTTCATATTACGAATAAAAAGGGATGTCACGTTTAATTAATGAAATATAATATGGTTTGTGATTGTGAAATAAATATGATTGAACTATTTCATAATAGACGTTATAAGCGACCTCTGTTATAGTATATGTAATTGAATAAATGGTATTTTTGGTACCTGGGGCCCCGAAACGAAATGTTATCAGTCTCAGGCTTAGGTCTTGCAATGAGACCTACGGTAATAGATTCTTCCCTATAGGCGAAATCCATTAAAACTGAGTTGCTTGATTATATTTCAAAATATCTCAATGATACGTCGCGCACCACATATCGTGGTATCTTAACCTAGTTGAAGTATACTGAGTTATGGCGTAAAATCTCCAATTTTACATTTCGGTGTCAGCAAACCTATCCTGACTTCTCATGTTATTCTTAGGAGAATATTTTTTCATACTTATTTATATTATTTTACTTCTTCATCTAAATTTGTTGTCTATGCACTTGAAATTCAGTGAGTATGTCGGTTTGCTAAAAGGGGAGGAATTTTCTTCGAGAAGTAAACCATATTACTTGGATGTTCATTTACATTCAATTCTTAGACATAGTTTAGTTATGAACTAAACATATATATAAATACCGGACCGGTTCACATTTATATAAATAAATAGAACTAGAGGGCCCATGCGCAAATTGCGGATTTTAATATTATTTTTGTTTATGAGAAACTCGCTAACAGTTAAATTGTATAAAGCCATTAATAATCAAACCACTTACCTTTAATAATCAAATTAACCTTTACAATTTAAATTTGTGGGTCTCACGTAAATAAACAATTGCCTAACCGATCAAAACACACACACATTATTCTTTACCGCATTTGAATTTGGTTGTCTAATCGCACTGCAGTAGGATAACGGAAGTTTTTCTAGGGTCCATGAGCGAATTGCGCATTTAAATATATTTGTCTGATTTTTAATTAGTCTTTGTCTCTCAGCAGTTCTCTGTTCATGCCGAAGGTTACGTATATTTTCCCTAATCTCGACGAATCATTTTTCTCTTTACCTTCTTCTTCTTTCTGTTTCAGGGTTCAGTTTACAATATTATATCTATGGGAGAAATATTTTTCGAGAAGTAAACTTGGATGTTTATTTACTTGGATGTTTATTTACTTGTTAGTTACTTGGATGTTTATTTACACTCAGTTCTTAGACATTGTTCGGTTATGAACGATACCAGACCAGTTCTCGTATATCAATAAAAGAACTAGGGGGCCAGTGCGCAAATTGCACATTTTAATATTATTTCTATTTGTAAGAAACTCACCGACAGATACAATAAATTTTACGGCTTTAAACTCACCTTGATCAATCATAATTTAAAACCGTTGTAACGCCAGATGGTCAGCACTAGAGCGTTGAAAGCGCCCTCTATAAATATATCAATAGCTTGGGGGTCGAAACCATCGATGTAAATAAGTACACTGGATTGGTAACTCAAGCCCCGCGACGCGAGCCGCCAGCAGTGGTTGCGTTTAAGATTTTGCAGGGGCGATGGGGGAATGGATCTTTTGCCGGCCAACTTGTACTGACTGTATAGTTAAATATGAATTGTAAATACTTAATAGTTATAGCAATACATCTATTATAGCAAGCTTTACCCGTAAAACTGCTCCCAAATTGTGCGGTTGCAATACGGTTAACAATACAGTTTCGCGCTTTTTCCCCCAACGCCCCTTCAATTCGGCCCGGCTGCAACCCCAACGCACAGCTGTGAAGGCTCGGAAATCACTACACGAGCCTTACGGGGAGCGCGCTATCCAGTTGTATTTATTAACATCGATGGTCGAAACCGAAAAAGAAATGCCCATTTTAATTATAATTCGCCGGTGCGCTATATATAAGATTTAAACCGTAACCGTAAAATTAGGTACGGCCGTGTAGTAGGACGGCTGTAAAAGGATGGAACATAGAAAACACTTAACGTATTAAGTATATATATTTTGTTATGTTTTCTAGTCTCACGCCAGTACTTTATAGGATGGCCCAAATATATTGTGTTAATTTGATCAATTTAAAGTGTATGTAATCATTTTCAAGAAAACCTTTTCGGCTTTTCTACTATTCCGATTGTTTGTTAATACACTTGAAAAATGTCTAAGCTCTGAAAAGCGTCAAGAGAATGTTTTTTTAGCTCAGTTCGCAGACTTAAGATCTATATCCAAATCTACAATATCTAAATCTACAATATCGATACTTTGGTTTATCGACAGTTCGTTTTACCGTTGTCGGTTTGTAAATACCCCCTTAACAACTGTTGTTGGAATGCTTTAATTTAGTTAACGTTTGAAGACCCGACTATTTTTTATTAATTCTTCCTCAAAACACATATTATCTTCAAAATAATTGACATTTCAGAAGATTGTTCACCGAAATTGCATTACGTATGAGTGTGTCAGAGTCATAGAAGGCGATTAATCTGGGCGAAACAATATACTGTACCATTACATGGCAAGAAGGGGAGAATGTAAGCTACTTATATGTATTCCACGCCTCGCGCCGCCTCTATTACATTACCTTTCATAACTAAAAGAACAATATCAAACTGCTCTCATATTCTCGGTTGTATGATACATAGACTGACTTTATGTTGTTTTATTTTAAAATGCATGATTTGTTGTATTCTAACTGTTCTATATTCAAGTGCATGTACAATACAATTTTAGGTCTTTGAGTTATTATTATCAACACGAAAACTGAAAGAAATATAATATTTAGTAAGCCCGTAGTACATTAATTATATTTCCGTGTTTACTCGAATTGTTCCTTAGGGCACTTAACAAAACTGTATCATGTTACACGAAAAGGGCTGATATAGAGTCTACAGTTGGTTTTTCAAACCGCCTGCTACATTAAAATATGCCTTCGAGAAAAAAAAATGCTGTGAATGATTTTAGTACAGCAACCAAAAATGTGTTGACACTTTAATTTGTACATACCAAAAGCATCGTATGTCGTATTAGAAGATTTCTTAGAAACAGATATCTAATATCGTAAACAACGTTAAGGGAACCTCAAAATTCCTCCCTTAGTCCAATTATTTAAATGATTGAAACCGACCAGTTTACATATTGTTAGCGTAGCGGCAACAGCAATTACATACTGCTAGTCATAGCAAAAAGTCATTGCATACTTTGCACAATACGATCGCGAATGATGTAAAAAACTGATAATAGGGAGGAAAAAGGTTTTTTAATTAATCGTTTGTAATCGTTAACACGATTGTGCACGAAAAAACCCCTTTTGCCGGTTGTTATAAAACAACTCAAACTATACCAAAAATGGTGGTGGAAATTATGGTTAACGCTACACACAGTTCATACCTAATTTTGAAATATAGATAATTATGTATTATCTAAAAAGTGTTTTTATTTGAAATGTGACGAATGTTCCGCTCTGAGCTGTGCGGCGGCGGCGGCGGCGCGGCGGTGGCGGCGGGGACAGGGACGCCGCGAGGTCAGGGTTCTCTCACCGGGTCGTTACACGGCAGCCCCGGGGAGAACACCGCGTGCCGATTCTCTCCAATTAAAAATTTATTTGTTTTTTGTTAATTAAAGAAATAATTGGATGTGTTGGCAGACAAAGCCATTTGTTATACAAGTTTTCAGGTACTTTTATGACAACTTTAAACTTAACTCATGCTTGTTGTTTTGTAAAAACTTATACTCTAACTACATTTATTTGTTTTAACAACCAATGAAATTCAATCGAATGATAACATATTTTTTATATTATTTGTAGGATAGTTTATTTAACATTTTTAAAACTTTCTTAGAGCATTGATAGAGATTAGGGAAATCCTGATTAATTATAAACAATACGAAATATGAGTTAAAAATTAGGTAAACATTTATCCACGTGTCAAGCAAATCGCACCGTTGAACAGTTTCACGATAGTAAAAGTTTGTATCTTATCATATTTCTTTACATATCGACACATTCGACACTTAACGCATATTGCGCTGTAATTACTTCAGTTGCATCGGAAACGATGGTAATTGGAACAATCAGCCACGGAAAATTCGTCAATCGGAATTGACGAAAGGGTGAGTAACGCCCGGGTTCTCCATCACTCCACCAATGGCGGCTCGTGAATAACACATTGTTACCATGTGACACATTGCCACTTTTATGACGGTATTCTTTGAAACGGTCGAATGTATTATTCGAATGGGTTTACACTCCGCAGGCTCATCGCCGGAGGCCGAAGCACTAATGCTTTATAAGGGGGAGGTTAGGAGGGGTCTCACCAAATACTAAATAAATGTAATGCTCTTTCTCTCAATATCGTTATTAAAATGATATGAATTAAATTTTTAGCGAATAAATATTTTAAGAACCATATGAAATGGATAAAATGTTGACAAATTGAACAGAAGGAAATTTGCTGTATGTTATACAGGGTGATTTTTTTAACGGAACCCATTTTTTAAATTTAATAATGCACATATATAGATGAGATGAGTATTGTTTTGCTAATTTTTACGTTTTATACAACCTATTTTTTAGGTTTGATCACATTTAACTTACATTTTGTGTTCAAACAGTCTGCCATTGAAATTTAAAAAAAAGTTATCCTCTCTCCATCAAATGCCTGAACACGTTTTGCTAAGTTCTTCTTTGAATTTCTTGTGTTAAATTTGTTGTTTGTTTTCAAGTGGTGAATATCCTGTGTTCTTTTTTGTAGGCCTTGCCTTTTCTGTATTCCCAAAGAAAATATAATATAGTGGGGTCAAATAAGGGGACCTTGTAAGGGAATACTCCTTCACTGTTAAAATAAAGCTTTGGGTGAGTTTAAAAAACACCCTAGAGCATCATAACTAAAGAAAATTAATAACTTTCAACATTGCAAAATAATTAGTTATTTAGTTAATTGTTTAAATTATTTACCTAAATCCTAAAAATATAATTTCAGCTTAATACACAAAAAAGTATTGTATGAGTTTAATGTTTAGACAGTATTCTTATACTTGGCAGGTAGACTCGTTTTGTGGCCGAAAAGTTCCCAACAGGCCGACAGTAGGAGTCTATCGGCGCGGCGGCCGGCACATGAAGGCCTCCAATTTTTTAAAGTGTTTTTATAAAGGAGTCTGTATAAAACTGAACGATGTTTTTAATATAAAACAATTTAAATATGTGACAAGTTTATGTTATTGTTTTTGTTTAATCCGAAGATGGTATTTTACATCCCGAAATGTACATATATGTGTGTGTGTGTTTTTTTCAGCTTAATAACTCTCGTAAAAAATATTGTATTTTTGTTTTCCACATAGAAAAATTTAAATAATCAAATTTTGGTGTACTCCATTGAATTTAGCTCGAAAAAGCAAACAATTTGGTTTTTAGAATCATTCCTCTATCTCTATTGGCAATGTATACAGAACTCTCTGTATGCCATTGGTTACCGAGATACTGAGAGTGATATCTGACCCCCCAACGTACGTTCCCAATGTCAACCCTCTGGGAAACTTACAGATTGCTCATTTCTTAGTATATTTGTATAGCTAGTTAACAATAGTATGACGTGTAACTTAAATAATTAGATACAGAAACGTCCGACATGATGATCACAAATCTTAAAGAAAGATATTAAATAAACTGAATTCAAATGAGTTCATGATTTTAATTTGAAATACGTTGATAATATTTCAGGAATGTCACCCCCCCCCCAAAAAAAAGAAAGTTTTTGTGTTGCTTACATAGAAAATGTAATCCAATTTTTTTTAGCCTCATTGAATTCAGCAAAAAAGAGACAATTAACTTTGCATTTTGAATCATTGCTCCATCTCCATTTTGTTACCGATATAGGTAGACCAGGAGCTGGGAGGTCAAAAATTACGACATAAGGTGAACATGTAAAAGCTATGCCGATTTGAAGGGGCATGCTGGGGGGTTACAAAAATGGGTTTGTGGGCCCTCAATCTAGGGGCTCTCTCCAGGGTGGACAAACTTGATTGATAATTTTCGTGTATTCTCCATAAGAGTAACATGTAGTTGAAGTATTCAGGTTCATTCAACAGGTTTGTATAAATTGGATGGTTTTAAGTCAATACCTAATAAACCTCAACTATAAGAAGCCATATGCCATGTTTTATCATTATATGTTGGAAAAATAAGGATGATATAGACTTTTATTTTATTCCCATAAGAATAACATGAGAATAATGTATGAAGGTTTGCTGCCACGGAAATGCAAAAATGGGGGATTCCAGGCTCCTATAGTTTATAATAGATCTTAACTAAATGAAGCCATATATCAAGTTTCATTAGGATATGTTGAAATAAAAAAACGCGTTATACAATTTTATTTATTTCCCATGAGGTTAACATTGGGCAACATTTTGAGTTTTTCACCCTCAGTATCTCGGTAACCAATGGATATAGTGCAATGACTCAACATACCAAATTGTTTGTTTTTGTAAGCAGAATTCAACGGTGTGAACTAAAATTTTATTATGTTCCCGATTTTTGGGTCGTTTCAATTTTGTTCACCTTGGAGAAAAACACCCAGATTGAGGGCTCACAAACCCATTTTTGACAGTCCCCAGGCTGCCTCTTCAAAACAGCATAGCTTTTACACGTGCATCTTATGACGTAATTTTTGACCTCCCAGCTCCCCGTCTAATAGAGAGTGGTAAAAGCAACACAATGTCCCTACGTTATCCTTGTGGGAAATAGAAATTCTCCACCTCGCTTACTTCTCATAATATCTTAACAAAACTTGGTTTATGGCTTTAATCTGTATGAGGTATAATGATACTAAAATTCCTGATATTTTTAATTTTTGAGGCAGCAAACCTGCATACTTATTCCCTATTTTATCCCTGTGGGCATTAAAAATATTTCTCTATATTTTTAACATTTCTCGATAAAAGTTTGTGCATGGCTTCTTCTAGTTCATCTATACCTATAAAAGGCAAAGCCCTCACTGACTCACTCACTCACTCACTCACTCATTCACTCATCACTAATTCTCCAACTTTCCAATAACCCAGAAGGCTGAAATTCGGTACACTGTTTCTTTCGGCGTAAAATAGGATAACTAAATTAAATGGTTTTCTTCCTGATCTGACCCTCGGACTCCGCCACGGTCCCTCTCAAAGATCCCATATTATCCTTATGGCAGAATATAAATTGATGAAGAGTTTATATTTAAACAGATGTTAAAAGCAGGAAAATTGGTAGAATGTCAAACCACCTGTCAGGAATAGAACATAAAATAAATCACTGATTAGAGATACTTAAAATGCCTTCCTTCCTTTTAACAGCTCTCATTGAAAGAGCTCATATAAACCATTTATTTGATATACAGCATGTTTCAAAAAGTGATGGGGCGGCTTTGTATTTTTTTTTTCAAGAAAGACCCTAAAACCTTAAACATTTTTTTTATATTCATTCAAAAGTTCTACGCATGTTCTAAGTTCTACTTACAAATACTTTCATGAAACAGAAAACTGCTTTATGATTCGTTAAGTGCGCAAGGTATCCTGCGACAGGGTATTTTTATTCCTACCTAAGGGCAACTCTCTACTGTACATGCGAGCAGATTCGACGATATTGGGCATAAGCCTTCCCAGGACAGCAACACTCTGCTCGCATGAATAGATAGGAAGGTAAAATAGAAATACTTCCTAGGGGGGGGGCAGCAATAGAAATACTTCCGTCCCATCAGATATGCGGACTTAGTGGATTCCTAAAATGGTTCATGAAAGTTTATCTACTTCATATTTGTCAAATACCATCATCATACAGATCAAACTACTTGACTTTAGAACCTTGAAACATTGCATGGACGTTGCTTTTAGGGCGTAAGCATCCGCTATAAGAAAGATTTTTTTTTTAATTCGAAATTTTAAGGGGTTTTTGTTGGGTTGACGATTTGAAATTTGTAATGGATGATCTTTTGTTTATATTTTCAATGTTCATTCAATCAATCAGATGGTTCAAACTTCAAATACGGACACGTTTTGACAGCTGACTTATAATTTTGTTCCTTTCATAATAGTTTTATGATTGTTTTGTTGATTTTTTTGGTGATATGTATAGTCTAAGAGCCAGTGGCTGGCTGACGATACATATTTTAAGAAAGCCTATAATTTTCTCATTTACTCTATTCTACCTACCATTCATGAAAATGGGGCCCGTTAAGTCCACTTGCGGTAGGTTCGGGCTCACCCATGGGTCAAAGGGGTGACAATTTGACATGAAACGAACATATTTTAAGAAGGCTGCCGTTTTGATATGTCACAGTATACACTTAGGGTAACTCGAAAACGGAAACGGCAGACGTCTACCGTGGTTGTGACGTCACGGCAGACATTTAAAAATTTAACATAGTATAATGTAAAAGTATATCGCCATAATCTTGAAATTATGCTAGATAATAACATGTGACTACCGTTGGTCATTATTGAGACATCTCCAGCTGGTTTTGACAAAAACAAAACTTTCGGCCGCCATCTTGGATCCGCCATATTGAAATAAGAGACGCTATTTCAGATGTAAAGATAGTGTTGTGACCCATCATTTAGAACTAGTTTTTAACGCTGAATTCAATGCTACAACTAGTTTTCAACAACAATATTTATTTCTTTATATATTGCCATTTTTTGAGGTTATATACAAATAAAATGCAATAACTCAAAAGTAAAAGGTCATAATTGAAATTGGGTACCAGCATTGAATTCAGTGTAAAAACTAGTTCTAAACACTATTTTTACATCTGAAATAGCATATCTTATTTCAATATGGCGGATCCAAGATGGGGGCCGAAAGTTTTGTTTTTGTCAAAACCAGCTGGAGATGTCTCAATAATAACCAACGGTAGTCACATGTTATTATCTAGCATAATTTCAAGATTATGGCCATATACTTTTACATTATACTATGTTAAATTTTTAAACGTCTGCCGTGACGTCACAACCATGGTAAACGTCTGCCATATCCGTTTTCATATTAAAATAGTGGTATATTTTGACATATCAAAATGTCAGCTTTCTTAAACTATGTCAGGAAAAAATTGATTTTTTTGGCCATTTATATAGCGTCTGCCGTGACGTCACAACCACGGTAGACGTCTGCCGTTTCCGTTTTCGAGTTACCCTAGGTGTATACTGTGACATATCAAAACGGCAGCCTTCTTAAAATACGTTCGTTTCATGTCAAATTGTCACCCCTTTGACCCATGGGTGAGCCCGAACCTACCGCAAGTGGGCTTAACGGGCCCCATTTTCATGAATGGTAGGTAGAATAGAGTAAATGAGAAAATTATAGGCTTTCTTAAAATATGTGTCGTCAGCCAGCCACTGGCTCTTAGACTAGTACTATTTGAAAGTTAAATTTAGTTTAGTTTGTTTGTACCTTATCTGTTTGATCGTTGACATTAAAAATAAAAGGAGACTGATCATGCTTATGGATGTTTTGAAAACAAAAACTGAGCACTCGCGAAATTAGTTCGGCTCTCGCCACTTCAGAATGGGCCAGGATTGTGATTTCACGCTAAAGATATGTATCCCTAAAATTGGTGATTTTTGCCTCTACCGAGCTAAAATAGGGACTAAAAAGGGATTTTATTTTCAAACATCAGAAGTTAGGAGTGCAAAAGAGAGAATAAAAACTAGCCCAGTCAAATTAATGTTATAAAAATACAAAAAATGATATAGTTTTGCGAAATGGCTTAAAATATGCGTTAAGGCTTCTAGTTTAACATACTAAAAGTCCCCTAACGTAAGACTTGAGCTCGCGCCGCCATATTGGATTTTAGGTACAATTTTTTGGTTTTTCTTAATTATCTCTGTAAATATCAATATTTTACATACCATATAGAATTACAAAATTAAAGTACACAAAATTTGTAACAAATAGTGTACTTACCATTTGAATGTAACCCAAACCGTTTCAGAGAAATATGCACTTAAATATGTAAATTTTTAGATTTTTAGGTACAATTTTCTTATTTTTCAAAATTATCTCAAAAACCATTCATATTTTACATAAATATGCAATCACAAAATTAAAGTACATAAAATTTTTTACAAACGTGTATTTATTTTTTTTTTGTAACACTATCCGTTCAAGAGAAACATAAAATTTAATAAGTTAATTAAAAATTCCAATCATTTTATATCATGCATTTTGGCTATTAAAAAGTCCACAAAAATGTTCTGTGTAAGTAACAAATTATATCCATTCATACTTTTGATACTCCTTATAACATTATTACCCTCCCTCTGGAACCATTTTTTTATATACATTATTAGATTAAGTGCAGGTTCATTATTATTTTTATCATATTGTTTGAAGTTCATTCACAAACATACTCAGGATTGTATACAAAATATATTGACGAAGTAAAACTAAATACTACGTACATTGAACTAGTCACCACAATGTTTTAATTAACAATACTTAAATTGTAAATTAGATATATTTTGTATGTTATAAACTAACAAAATGTTTAAATGTAATATCTGGTATTTTCGTCATTTATGGACTGGCTAGTGGAATGTTAGTGGAACGGTATAGGACCTTACCTTAGTTTAAATTTGTTTAAACGCAAGGAAAAATCGTTTTTCTGCCTCAGCAACAGCCTCATGAGTCGAGTTTGGATTAAGAAAAACCTGCTGGGACATCCTGAATATTCTGATTTAATTTTTAAAATGTTGAACACCATTTTACCAGTACTGTTAAACACCGATGTACATCCACTAAAAGCATGTAAGAAGAATGCTTTCACGAAATCCCGGTGGCAGCTGCTGTATAGATGAGAATGTTTTTGGTCCTGATTTGAGTTTACTATAGGTTGAAAGAAATGTGTGTTTTTTTCTGGTGGTTTTAAACCCACAAGCAACACTAAAAGGTTCCCCGATAATGACAAAATTATTGTTGAAAAATTATATTTTAATAGCAGTGTTAACAATGAAGTCAGCACTGCCTTCACTTAGTTTTACTTATAAGTCTTTATATTTTCTGATTTTTCCGTTTCTTTTGAGAATTAATGACAGAGTAACGGTATTGATATTCCCCATACAGTGAAATTGCTTATGCTCGTCTATCGGTGAAACATTAAAGTAAGCATTGTCAAAAATAAACTGACAGAATGAACTTTCATGATTTCAGAGTCATGTTAAACCTTCTTGTAAAGGTGAAATTACTGATCTTGGTCTGACCGCTATGACTTTGTCACGAGCTGTCGATATGCCTTTATGTTTACCTTTTGAGTTGTTATCATTTGATTGCTTCTTTAGAATTCATGGTCCAAGAATGCTTGAAGTGTTTTAAAAATACAATTATAGTAACATCCTTGAAAGAATTTGTCACTACCTATTTGGATGTTAATCGGTTTCCCAAACTTTCTGTCTCTTCGCCAACGGTTCCCTTTTTCATCCTCAGTAAAATCTCAACATTATAAACACTTTGTTTTGAAATAAAATTTAGCTTGCGATGATTCCACAGTTGTGCTTGAGAAGGCGTCGCTACAAGGAGTACAAGGAAGTATGCTTTGTTTTGGCTGCTGCAATAGATGATGGTCTGGTATATATTTTACGGCGGTGTGTTTGTACATATACTGAAGTAAGTCCAACCAAAAAAAAAGTTTATTTCCATCTTCCCTTTCTTTGCTTGCTTTTACCGAACCAGCCAAACCATTCTTGTCAACTTTAACTATCACTGTTCACTATACTGTGATCACAAATAACACATTTTTAATGGTTCCCAATTTATCATTAGGTACATTTTGTAAATCGTTTTTAAGTAAATATGAATGTTTAAATAAAAGAAGATAAAATATGAAGTAAAATGTGCTGATTTTATTTGTTGACAACAGGGAAACTAAATTTGTCTGTATGGCTAAAACAAAAAAAATACAGTCCCATAAGAATATGGTAAAAATAATGATGAACCTGCAGTTAATCTAATTATCGAAAATGGTTCCACAGGGAGGATGACAATTTTATAAGAAGTATCAAAAGTATGAATGGATATAATTTGTTTCTTACACAGAACATTTTTGTGAACTTTTTAATAGCCAAAATGCATTGTACAAAATGATCGGAATTTTTAATTTACTTATTAAATTGTATGTTTCTCTTGAACGGATAGTGTTACAAAAAAACAGTAAATACACGTTTGTAGAAAATTTTATGTACTTAAATTTTGTGATTGCATATTGTATGTAAAATATGAATGGTTTTTGAGATAATTTTGAAAAATAAGAAAATTGTACCTAAAAATCTAAAAATTTACATATTTAAGTGCATATTTCTCTGAAACGGTTTGGGTTACGTTCAAATGGTAAATACACTATTTGTTACAAATTTTGTGTACTTTAATTTTGTAATTCTATATGGTATGTAAAATATTGATATTTACAGAGATAATTAAGAAAAACCAAAAAATTGTACCTAAAATCCAATATGGCGGCGCGAGCTCAAGTCTCACGTTAGGGGACTTTTAGTATGTTAAACTAGAAGCCTTAGCGCACATTTTAAGCAAATTTGCAAAACTATATCATTTTTTGTTTTTCTTTAGGAATTTTAAAGCTAAATTGACTGGGCTAAACGTATTTTAAGTATCTTACGTACAAAAAGATTCTCTGCCAGAATGTGATAATTTTTTGACGTATGATCACGTTTGGCTTCAAAATTTAAAATTGCTTTCATTATCTATTTTTATAGTTTAATCATAAACTCAGAATGTGGCACCATCTTCTTTACGCATCCAGTCACAGTTTTATCGTGAGCAAAGCCACGGGCAACTGCTATATAGTATCTACTAAATATTGAATTTAAATCATCCACTTTAAACATTCATGTTGCAGCAAACATGCTTACTCATTTACGATGTTATTCATAAGGAGATTACAAAAACATTTTATATCTTCTTATGTTGGAAAGATGCCGTTATGTTAGATTGAAATGTTTTTTTTTACAAATTTGGAACTCACTGAATATGCAAGTGTGCTGCAACTCTTTTAAAATAAATTGTATATTTAGTAAAATTAAATATATTAATTCATTATTTATAATAGAGTTTTATTATTCATAATTTAAGATTTGACATTTTTATCAAAAATTTCCCATCAAACATATGCTCATGGATTTTTAAGATTATAACAAAAAACTTCAGCTTGTATAAAATTGTTCAATTTAGTACGGGATCGACAAATTGAAAATTTATAAGTTGGCCACCAGGGGCGCCGCTGCGGCGGTGATCCTTTAAGCCGCTACGCGATAACTCTGATGAATGAACCATTACCTCACGGTCGCACGCTGCCCGGAAAACAAATTAACTACCCTTTTTTATTTACAAACTTGAAACCCTCACTATAAATTACAATTAACTGTTGATGGTTATCAAAATTTAAAAAATATATATATATATATATAAAGTAGATTCTTACTTATGTTACTATTTCATTTAATTTATAAAATCACATTCGAAAACCAAAACCATCTAACGATACTTAACTGTTTTGCTGTAGTCTGATTCCTTGAGAATATAAATTAAAATATGGAAATAAATATGTTCATTATTTCTCCCCTGGGGTTTAACATTTTACAGTGTAACCTAATTATAAATGTAGCAAAAATTATATGAACGAAATACTGTTTTATTCATTAAGGTTATGCGTTTAAGGTTTTTATATCATAGACAGAAATATCTGTTTTCTGGGCCTAATTGTTGGCTGGAAAGTAGCTCTTTGCCAGTGCGGAGTACGACTTATCAAAATGTAGTAGAATAACGGTTTTATATAATGATTTATCTCTTTGTAATGAATAATGTAGATTTACTTACCTTCATCCATGGGAAAATTATGAAAATAAATCAATTCTGCTAATTACATTTCTAGATTTGAATTGTAAAGTTATCAGATCTTTCTAGCGACGTATGAATGGATTCAGAGTGCAAGCGGATAAAGAAAAGTGAAGAAACGACCAGTCCATTAATAAATACTGTATTTATTATTCTCTTTTACGGATTAACACGTTTTTTTACCATGAACGTTTTAAAACCAGCATGTTTCCAAAAGCTTAGCATAATTTTATTTTGTACTTGATTTTGCTTGAAATATGTTGAATTAAATTTTTAGTCTTTCATGAAAGAAATGGGCCTTAGAGCTTAAAATACTTGCTTATAATTTGTAAGGTAAATACATTA
Organism: Flexamia atlantica; assembly: GCA_035578135.1. Classification (NCBI taxonomy): domain Eukaryota; kingdom Metazoa; phylum Arthropoda; class Insecta; order Hemiptera; family Cicadellidae; genus Flexamia; species Flexamia atlantica. Next base: position 182,041,661 of record JAQJVK010000001.1, read on the forward strand.
AAGCTCGTTTTGATTAATCGAATAGTATGACTCATGGTTAATGAGATCTTTCCTCCATCCTGGTGACCTCGTCATCGTTGGATGCATCCCCTTCTCATGCTTAAGGAAGTAACGAGAGAAGTTTGATACAGTTTCAACACAAGTCTAAAATATGTAAATAATAATACCTTACCATCCAGCGTTTCTCAGTTCAATACTGTTTTTCAGAACAACTTTTGTCAAATTGTACATTCACTATACATACATTAAAAATGTAAACAAATTCAACAAACAACTACAACAGAATAAATGGCAAAACAAAGTTAACATGTGAACAATTCCTTGACTTTTGCCTTGAAAGTATACAAGGAAAGTGTTTGAAGGCCAGAGGGGAGGTCGTTGTACAATTTAGGACCAAAGTAGGAAAAACTTTTCCTACCGGCCTCAAGCCTGACTTTGGGAAAGTGCAGGAGCTTCCCATCGCGGGAACTGCGCTGTGAGACCTCCTCCCGAAAGGAGAGCTTCTCACGAAGGTACTGGGGCTCTTGTTGGACAAGAGCCTTATGCACCATGCAGCACGTCATCGCCCTACAGATAGACTCTACTAGAATTATCCCGTCAGCATCCCTAAATGGAGAGACACGTTCGAATCGATGAAGTTCGAAAATTAATCGAATTGCTGCGTTTTGCAACTTTTGAATTCGATACATGTCTGCACCAGAGACACTGTTTCCATGGGCAGAAGGTAAAAACTGATAGGACTAGTGACTGCATAAGGTGCAGCTTTGCAGTCTCTGGCAGCAAACTTCTAAGCCTGTAACCTCAGCCTTCCTGAGCACGCTGGGTAGCATGCGTGACATGCTCTGAGACGTCTGAGAAGGTGATATTGCTGTCTAGCACCACACCCAGCGGCTTTACTTTGTTACGTACGCTCAGTCTCTCACCATTGAGTTCAAACTGAACTCCAATTTGACTGAGGGACTGCACCAGGTTAGGTGGTGCCGTATGCAGCACTGAACACTTGCCTATATTGAATTTCAGCCTATTAGCATCTGACCATTCGAGAATGGCCAGAGTTGATAAGGCCAATGGCTGCTATCATCGTGGATGGCTCATGGTCAAGTGCAGCTGTGAGTCATCTGCATAGGAATGGATTTTGCAATTATGTACACAGCTAGGAAGATCTGCTGTATAAATTGAACAAAATAAGCCCAAGACAGCTGCCTTGAGGAATGTCTTGAGCGGGGTCGACGTTTCACTCTCTAAACGCGTCACCTGCAGCCTGGAGTCTAAGAAGGACCTTATCCATTTGATGATATCTTCATCAAATCCATAGTAGTTCATCTTGGCCAAAAGCATCTCATGGTTCATGGAATTAAAGGCTTTGGAGTAGTCAAGCATAATAAGCGAACTACATCTCCCTTTGTCTTTATCATCAATTATGTCACTAAATAAATTTGTTAGGTCTCTGCATGTACTGTGATTGCGTCTAAAACCTGATTGTAGCTTCGGCAATATGCATTGTAAATTCATATAGCTTACTATTTGGTGTATGGCTACTTTTTCTAGTATCCTTTACATAGTTGGTAAAATTGAAATCGGTCTTCAATACTCTCTTGTTGCCATTGGTATTTTTGTTAATGGACGGACAATACTCATTCTCCAAGACTTTGGAAATGTACCGGCTAGCAGGGACATATTTACTAGATGGGTGATTGCCTTGATTGCATATGGGCTCACTGCTTTGATAATTTATATGGAGACTTCATCACTGCCCACTGCTCTTGATTTTATCTCATTCATAGCAGCTATGACCTCCCTTTCTCTAAAAGGGGTGTAATTAAATTTATTTATTACTCCATCTCGTTTGTTTGTTGCAAAAAATTCCCAAATGTCCTTATCAATCTCAGATCCAGCTCCCGTATAAATGAAACAGTTATTGATCTCATCTGCTTTTAGTTCAGTTGGTATGTTCGAGTTATTCTTACCTCCAACTACATCACACTTCTTTAAACATGACCAGAACTCCTGTGGGTTCTTATAAAACGAAAGTTGTCAGAAAAATATGATTTCTTCGCTTTCCAAATCTTATTATTTAATCTATTTCTGACTTCTTTAAAACTTTACCAATATTCTGCACGCCCATATTTCCAATATTTATTTCTCAGCTTATTTTTCTCTTTGCTCATTCTTTTTATCTACTCATTACGCCATGGAGATTTCTTCTTTGCAACTTTCTTGCATACTATTGGAGCATTTTGATCATATACTTTCCTGATGTTGGATGTTATTAATGCTTCTATGGCATCAAATTCACTTTCTTGAAGGATACTACCCCAGTCACAAGCTGCTATCTTAGTTATAACTCGATCTGTGTCAAAGCTACTATAATCTCTGTACCTAATCAATCTTGTCTTAGGTTTTTATTTCGAAATACCAACTATACAATATATCAACTTATGGCCTGTCATCTCCATGCCTCTATGATCTTTTATACTCGAAAAATCTACCACGCCGTTCCTCTTGACCTTAATCGACCTGTCCACAATTATGTGGTCTATCAAGGTGGCTGAAGTTGCTGTCACTCTTGTTGGTTCATTGACAAGTTTTACTGTGTTAAACACAGTAAAGATTCGGCTGTAATATCGCGATTCGTTGCTTGTTTTTTGTATGAGATCGACATCCTAAACATATGACGCCACTCGCTTCGACTGCAAGATCCACAAATAGAGAGTGAAACAAGGAAGCAAGGCAGGTATATCTGACATTGGGCGGTCGGTAGGCCACAGATAATCCAAGTCTCTTACCCCTCAACTTTAAAATGACACAGAGTGCCTCTATGCCAGGATCTAAAGGGCTCAGGAAGGTGTGCCTCTCAAATCTGATTCCATCTTTGATATAGATGGCAACTCCCCCACCTCCTTCCGTATGGGCACATATGTCACGATCGCAACGCACCTCTGATACCCAGGCACATAATAATTTTCAGGCGGCGTTTCAGGTTGGAGCCACGTCTCTGAAACACCGAACACATCACAATCGAAATCGCGCACCACAGAGCAAATCTCTGAAAACCCCGTATTCAGAAATCGCATGTTTAGGTGCGCAACTCTGAGATATTTGCTGCTTCCCCTCCCTCTTAAGTTTCCCGAGAGCTGAGATGCGAAGGGGAACTCCCCTCGGCATCCCCACGGCGAAATTCATCGTGGTGACCGCCAACCACCCCAGCCCCAGAATCCCCAGGGATCAGAGGAGCCGGAGTGACAGATGCGACATCCTCGCTGTTTTGAAGGGGAGACTTTGGTGCTAATTGGCCCAGACACTGTAAAAACTTGTTCAAAATCAGTGATCCAAGACCTGAGGAGCCTCTACGGTTCAAACGAGTACCATCTCGGGCAAGGTCTTTTCTGATAAACAAAGAACTCGTTTAACACCGCATCACTCGAAAATCCCACACATGTATGGGTTACCTAAAATTCATAAAACTGATGTACCTCTTAGGCCTATAATTAGCTCTCGCGACTCATCGTGTAGGGAACTGTCTAAAGTCCTCCTGGACATCCTGAAACCATTGGTAGGAAAAACTGACTCGTACATAAAAAATTCTAAAGACTTCGTTGAAAAGTCAAAGGACATAGTGCTGGCTGAGACGGATAAGCTGGTTAGTTTTGATGTTGAAAGTCTGTTCACGAATGTCTCAGTTCCTGAAACCTTAAAAATGATCGAGTGTCGGCTCGAAAATGATGAAAGTCTAACTGAACGTACTAAACTTCCTGTTAACGTCATTATGGAACTGCTTGAATTATGCACTCAATGTAACTATTTTGAACTAGAGGGTAAATTATACCGTCAAGATGAGGGGATGGCCATGGGGTCGCCATTGACGCCTATCTTTGCTAATATCTTTATGGAGGAGTTTGAGCAAAAGGCTTTGTCTTTGGCTCAACTCAAACCGAAGATTTGGTGGAGGTACGTCGATGACACGTTCGTGGTATTTCCGCATGGAGACGATGAACTAAAAGACTTTTTAGGGCATCTTAACAGTATTTCTCCTTCCATCCGCCTAACAATGGAAGAGGAAGTCCAAAACAAACTAGCATTTTTGGATGTGTGCGTAGAAAAGGATAGGGACACGCTTAGGACAACTGTTTTCAGAAAAAAGACACACACAGGGTAGTACTTAAATTTTCAATCAAACCATCAAAAATCTGTCAAAGAAGGGGTAGCTTACTCACTATTTGACAGAGCAAAGAGCATTTGCTCAAATCAAGATGGATTAAATCAGGAAATCAAAAAAGTAGAGCAAGATTTGGCTAAGAATGGATACCCTCAATCCGTAATAAGAAAGTGCAAAACCCGTAGGGCTAAACAGAATGAGTCAGAAAACACTGAAAAATTCGTTCCTATGTCAATCCCTTATGTGCCGGGATTATCGGAAAAAATTAGAAGAGGTGCTAGGAAGTTCAAAGTTAGAACCGCGTTTAGGACACAAAACACTCTTAGGCAATGTCTCGTAAAAACCAAACCAAAAAATGGCACTCAGGGATCAAAAAACTGTGTTTACAGAATAAACTGCAATAGTTGCTCTAGGCCGTATTATGGCGAGACAAAAAGACCTTTAAATGTTAGAATCAAAGAACACAAAGATAACACGAGGAATGGCCTAGTGGATAAATCCAAAATTGCTCAACACTGCTGGTCTGAAAATCACCAGATGAATTTTGACGAAGCAAAAATAGTACACCGCGAACCTCATTTTTTCAAAAGAAAACTAATTGAAGCTTCATACATAAAACTAGCAGACCAACCAATCAGTCAATCTTCACTTGAAATAAGGCCAGTATGGCTACCAATATTAAACAAAGAATTGAAAGACAGGGAAAATAAAGTGTCAGCAAATAGGGTAATTACTAACAATTCTATTCTTAATTCTCACAACATGTTAACCCGAAGCAAGGCCAAGGGGCAAAATCAGGTTAAAAATTAACTAAAAACACAAACAGACACACGGAATTTGCATATCACATGTCTCTGTTTCAGGTTTTCGCCACCGGTAGCGCGCCGTGATTTGGTTGGCCGTGGCCGCCGCCATTTCCGCCGCCGCCGCCATTTGCTTTCCTCCCACCAGTCTCAGCTCAGCTCTGATTGGGTGTGGACGTGCTCTCTCCTGTCTGGTGATTCTTGATACTTGTGATTCCTGTGTTTTTTTTGTGTTATTGTTTTTTTCTTTTCAGCTTAGTGTTTTCGTGACTGCTTTTACAGTTCTCTGTTTTAGCTGTGTTTTTGTCCAGGTTTTCTTGGCTATGTGTTACTAATCTTGTTATGTTCTAGGTTTTTATCCACCTGAAGACGGGATCAGATTCCAGATCCCGAAACGTCGTGAAACTTGTTTTTTACTAATCAGTGATGGCAAATGTCCGCAAAAATCCTAATCAAAATATAAAATCACCATCACCAACAATGAATTTCAAACAAAGAACTCATCATTATTTTTAACTTAACTCCCTCAACAAACAAATATCGATTAAGTAATTCGGTCGTTGTTACACCTTTGCTTAACGCTTTGGTAGAAAATATGGACACCGTGCTAAAAGCGTCACTTTTGGCAGTAGTTTTGAAATATTTATAATCGCTGGTAAAAACATATTGTCCTAGATACATCTGTCTATGTATGTCTTTTTTATATATACGTCATAATAGTCATTCCAGATTACCTTGTTGATAAAGTTTAATCCTGGAAAACACCAATTCGAAGCAAATCGTCGAGGTTGACAGTTTTTTCCGAAACTACTCAAGCGGACGATATGAAGACATGACGGTTGGATTTCACTGTTCCTGGTGACCTGAATCTCTTTATGAGCTGGATTCTTTTTTCTAAAAGAACTGCAAGTTTTTAGTCGACTGCAATACACCTAGCCCGAATATTTATGTAAGCTAATTTTTTTATTTAATTCTCAAGGTTTTCCATTCATTATTTTTGTTTAAGTTATTGAACTTGTCTTAACATGTTTCATCCCTCACTTTCTTTAATTATAGTAAATAAATTAATAAGTATTCTTCAACACCTCACAGCTTAAAAACTGGGTTCTGCACCTCCCAGGCTGCCGGATAGTACAGGGGCCCGGGTCAGCCCAGCCAGCTGACCTGGCTGCCCTATCAGCCGGCGAAAATCCCCTTGGCCGTGGTGGTGCCGGTTGGCGACCGGATAGGGCCCTGCTGCGGTCACGGGGGGGCTCTGCCGAGGCCACTGCTCGTCCGGGACCGCCGGTGTTTTGGAGGCGGTCGAACGCGGATATAGTTGCTCTGGCGACGGGTCGGTTTTGACATTCACATTGGGGTACTGTTTTGGGGGGTAACAAACGCCCAGTCTTGGGGGCTAATCCAGACATTATGAGCGGTTCACAAGAAAAAACTATTCAAAAGGTGCAGGAACCTTCCCGGGGTACCCTAACCCCAAAAACGAACCAGAGGGAGCAATTTCCTCGCCTACCCTCTCAAAGTGGGGACGTCGAGGTAGAAGACCCCTTTGGCCGGAAGCCTCGTGTCGCGAGGTCGCCACAAGGCCGAGCGACACCAACTGCCTCGGTGACAAGAACACCGGTGCTCACCGAGCAAGCATCCTCCGGCGGCGTTGAGTCGATGCACACCGACCCGTCCCCCTTCCAGGCGGTGATTGCACTTGCCAGGCAGCAGGAGGAGGAGCACCTTCAAAAGTGCTTCGCCACCCTCGCTGTCATGAAGGCCGCGACAGGCAGGCAGAAGAACATCAGCAGGGATGTGCAGGAAGGCATAGTCCAGTTGGAGACTAGCCTTAACCACATCCTTCAGCTGAGGAAATCTTGGCAGTCGTGCGAGTCGGTGACTGCTTCGACGCAGACGACCCCATCACTGCGCGTTAAGGCTCAGCCGGCCGGTGGGAAACGGGCTGCTTCCAGCCCCGCCCAACCGGAGGCTGAGAAGAAACCCAGAGGTGACGGTCCAGGGGAGACATCGGACCCCGAGAAATGGACCGACGTCGTTAAGAGGAAGGGGAAGAAGAAGAAAGTCCCACCCCAGCAGCCTGGAAGCCAGCCCGGCCCTCAGGACAACAAGAAGGCGCCGAAGAAGAGGTCACGTAGGACGCGGCCAGACGCCCTTCTCATCAAGCCGTCGGAGGGGAAATCCTACGCCGACGTGCTGGGCGAGATTCGCAGCAAAGCGAAGCCCGATGAGAAGGGCGCCGTTATCAAGGCCATGAGGAAGACCCGAGCCGGCGATCTTCTGGTCGAACTCGGGGACGCCTCCGAAAGCAAGTCCGCCTTCAGCGAAGACCTGAAGAACATCTTGGGGGCGAACGCGACTGTCAGCGTTCTCGAGCCCAAGTCGACGCTGGAGGTGAGGGACCTCGACGAGCTGACGACCGAGGCGGAGGTGACTGCAGCTGTCAAATCCGCTATCGGCGAAAACGTCGAGGTGAAGACTTTCGTCTCGAAGGCGAATGCTCGAGGCCAGAAGGTGGCGATCCTTACGCTGGGAGCCAGAGCAGCTGCGAAGCTCCTGGAGAAGGGCCACCTGAAGATCTGGTACGTGAGCTGTCGGGTACGCGAGAAGCTCGTGGCCTCCAGATGTTTTAAATGTCTGGGGTTCGGTCACGTCGCTAATCGCTGCTCTGGACCCGATAGAAGCAAGCTCTGCTTCAAGTGCGGCGGCCAGGACCACAGGGCCAGCGCGTGCAACGCAGCATTGTCCTGTGTCCTGTGTACAGAAGCCGGTTTGAAGGGCGACCAGGTCAAGCATTCCGCTGGGTCTGGTCGTTGCGGGCAGTACAGGCGGGCCATCCAGGAGCTTCGCCAGAACCAAGAGAAATGATCAGTGTTCTGCAACTTAATATGCAGAGGAGCAGGACAGCAAACGACTTGCTGTTCCAATTCGCCACGGAGCAGGGTGCTGACCTACTGCTTCTCAGTGAGCAGTACCAGAACCGACGCTCTGCGCAGTGGTTCTCGGACCCCTCCGGCACTGCGGCGATTTGGATCTTGGACCTCGGGAAGGTGCCTGTTCTCGATTCCGGATCGGGCAACGGCTTCGTTTGGGTGAGGAGCAGGGGTTTCACCGTCTTCTCCTGTTACCTCACGCCTAACCAACCGATCGCAGACTACCGCCACATGGTCGATTCCATCGAGGATAAGATCATGAACACCTCTGGCGGGGTCATAGTCGGTGGCGATTTTAACGCCAAAGCCGTGGAATGGGGTTCCCCGCGGACCGACACTCGAGGACGTTACGTCCTCGAGTCGGCTGCCAGGTCGGGCCTCTGTATCCTCAACACGGGCGGCATTTCCACCTTTCGCCGTCCGGGGTGCAGAGAGACGATCCCTGACATATCTCTTGCCTCTGAAGGGATTGCCCAGCGGATCTCCGACTGGCGTGTCTGCGAGGACTACTCCTCCAGCGACCATCAGGCGATCCTTTTCAAGGTCCTTCCCGAGGGCGCGCGCTTGCGCGCTGAACCTGCTCCTCTGGCTCGACGCTGGAACACCAGTCGTCTGAGCAAAGACACTTTTAAAGAAGTAATTAAGGACCAGAGCATTGTGAATTTCACAAGTGCCGAAGATCTGGCAGCATCGACGATGCGACTCATCGCGACCGCATGTGAGCAGTCGATGCCCGGAGTTTCCCGCCGCCACAGGAAGAAGCCGGTTTACTGGTGGACGCCTGAAATCGCGGAACTCCGGAGGAGATGCCTTGGTCTCCGACGAGCTGCGCAGCGAGCCAGGAACCGCCCTGATGCAAATGCCAGATCGTCTGAGCACAGAGCGGCCCGCCGAGAGCTCCGTGGTGCCATCAACCGGAGTAAAGTCAGGTGCTGGAATCAGCTGTGTCAGGATATCGACAACGACCCCTGGGGGATGGGCTACAAACTTGTAACCCAGAAGCTAGGGGCTCGCTCACCACCTGCGGTCATGGAACCACAAGCCATGGCCGCCGTCGTCGACACACTGTTTCCCAGCCACCCAGTTCGGCCAGTCAGGGAATTCGGAGAGGTAGGCGCCTTCCCAGCTTTCCGGGAAGAGGAACTCACCGCCGCCGTCCGATCCCTACGACCCAGAAGAGCGCCCGGTCCCGATGGCATTCCGGCGGAGGTGCTCAAGCTCGCTGCGGAGGTGAATCCAAGGCTTCTGCTCGACATGTTCAACGCGTGTCTGGCGGAAGGCGTTTTCTTTTCGTCGTGGAAGGTTGCCCGCCTTGTCCTTATCCCGAAGGCGAAGAGCACACCGGGGACCCCTTCTTCTTTCCGACCCCTGTGTATGCTCGACACGGCCGGGAAAGTGCTTGAGAAGCTCCTGCGCGTCAGGCTGACCCAGGCCATCGTCTCTGCGGGGGACTTGTCCCCGCAGCAGTACGGCTTCAGATCCGGTCGCTCTACCATCGACGCTATTCAGGAGGTAGTTGAGGCAGTGCGGAGGGCGGAGGACCACAACCACTGGTCGCGCCGCGTGGTCCTTCTTGTCACGCTCGACGTGAAGAACGCTTTTAACTCCGCCAGGTGGAGCGATATGCTGTGGGCGCTTGAGCATACGTTCCAAGTTCCCTCCTACCTCCTGCGTATGATAGAAGCGTATTTGTCAGACCGCGTTCTGTTGTACGACACGACCGAAGGTCAGCGGCGCATTCCCATCACTTCCGGGGCTGCGCAGGGGTCCATTCTCGGACCAGATCTCTGGAACGTGTCCTACGATAGCTTGCTGAGGCTAGACATGCCCGATGAGACCCGCCTCGTTGGCTATGCTGACGACGTCGCTGCCTTGATCGCTGCGAGGAACGTCGAGCAGGCAAAACTGAGGCTCAGCGTAGTAATGGCCAAGGTCAACGGGTGGATGCGAGATCACGGCTTGTCCCTGGCTATCAGTAAGACGGAGATCGTCGTCCTCACCAAAAAGAGGATAAACACCGTGTTCCCGGTGCAGATAGGTGACGTCACACTCGAGACTAAGCCTGCTGCAAAGTACCTGGGAGTCATGGTCGACAGCAGACTGTCTTTCGGCGAGCAGATCCAGCGCGCCGCCGACAAAGCCGCTAAGGGTGTCGCTGCCCTTGGTAGGCTTATGCCCAATGTCGGCGGTCCTCGTTCCTGCAAGCGCCGTCTGCTCATGACTGCCGTCCAGTCAGTCTTGCTGTACGGGGCGGAGGTATGGGCTCACGCACTCGAGAAGCGAGTCTTCCGAGACCGGCTTGCCCGAGTCCAGCGTCGAGGAGCTCTGCGGGTCGCTTCGGCCTACCGCACAGTCTCCGAGCCTGCTGTGATGGTGATCGCCGGAGTCATCCCCGTCCTCTTCCTCGCGAGGGAGAGGCAGGCGATTTACCGGAGGAGGCCTGAAGTGGGCCGGGAAACAGCTGCCAGGGAAGAGCGCGATCGCAGCTTCGACTCCTGGCAGCGCGACTGGGAAGCCGAGCCGAGGGGACGCTGGACCTTCCAGCTCATACCATCCGTCCGACCATGGGTGGAGCGGCAGCACGGCGAGGTCGATTACTACGTGACCCAGTTTCTTTCTGGACACGGGTACTTCCGAGCCTACCTACACCGGATGGGCAAAGTCGCCAGCCCGGACTGTCTGTATTGCCCCGGCATCTCAGACACGTCCGAGCACACCTTCTTTCAGTGCGACCGTTGGCACGTCCGCCGAGCCTCACTTTCATCTGAGATCGGCGTGGTCGTCAGCCCAAACAACATCGTCGGAGCTATGCTCCAGGGAGAGGGCAACTGGAACTGTGTCCAGCACTACGTCCAGGCCATTCTTCGGGCGAAAAAGGTCGACCTCGATCGGCCTTAATCCTCAGCATTTCCCCACGGAGGTTGCCCTAGCGGCGTAATATCAAAGGCCTAGCCCGAAGTAATGTGTGAAACAGTTCCAGGCTAGTGTCCTCGGTGCCGAGGGAGGTGGTTTAGTCGGTAGTTCACGGGACATCGAGCTCGTGGGAGTCCGACACTACTGAGGGGACAACGAGCCCCTCAGTGTGCGTAAACGCATTCCACCTCCTACCCAAAAAAAAAAAAAAAAAAAAAAAAAAAAAAAATCTTCAACACCTCAATCGTAATTTGTAAGAATATTATTTGTAAATACGAGTTCAAGCTTTATGGAAAATTTTGGATCTCCTGGATACAGACGTAAACAATTTTGGTTCGCTGAAAAATCATTGTTACTGCGCTGGGTTGATATTTGTAGCATAATGACAAGGTAATAGTAAAATAATAATATAAGTAAAATTAGAGTTTCTTCTTGTAAGACAAAAAATAGGTATGACAAAAAATTCAACATTAACAGTGTCTCGGAAAACAAATGAACCCACCCAAAACATTGAGGGGGGAAAGGTAGAAAATAAATGGTTTTTCTGTAAAAAGAGTAATATAAATGCTTTTCAAAATTACAGGAAAGCTTCGATGGATAGCTGGAATTACAGCTGAGATTACAAAGAACATTTTACACTAACTCGAAGCCATATAATTGACAGCAAGGCCCGTCCATTAATAGTGGACTCCAATGAGTCTTTCGCCGATTGTGTGGCTTTTGAATTCAGTGGACTGTATTCGTCCTAAAATCGTGATTTAATGTAAGGCTTTTACAATTCAGATTACATCGTCGACTCTAAAGAGGCAAAACAAATGCTTTCTGCTCTTTAAATTGCCATTTTCGTCTTCTGCCGCTTATGCATGCAAATCTAAATAATAGATTTTGTTTTCTGCCAGAACAAACACTACTATCTGATAAATAAAAGAAAATATGTAAAAACACTACTAATCCTGGTTAGTTATTACCATCTACAACATGATGAACACCGATGATTCACTTTTATAGGAGGAAGATTTTTTGCACGATGCACGGTATCTGATCAATTAGAGAAATGTGGGCATTGACCTTCATGAAGGTTAAACATAGTTCAAAAAAATTAAACCAAATTCCCAGACATATATTTATGTTGATAATTAATTTTCACTATCACTCATTATTTCTGTTTGGAAAAAAATCAATATCACTTGCTTACCAACCACTGGCATTATTGACCTACATAAATAAATCATTTAGAAAATCAGGAGGGCTTTTCTCTTAGCCTTTTGTTTTCTTGGTTCAGAATATAACGAACGTTAACTGATCAAAATTAGAATTATTGTGATACAAATTTTATATATATATATACATATAATAACCATATATAATATGTATGTACTTATGCTTAAAAAACTGCCTCAAACATGCGAAGTGTGGCTGAACTTACAATTCTTTTCCCTCATCATTCTGATCCTTTCATACTTATGTATGCGTTTGGTAACATCAAGTCGGCAGATTCATTATTATAACAATCCAATTATACTGATTTATTCGATTGTACAAAATCGATAGAACAACGAGTATTTTTCGAATGCTGCTCTGCTTAGTATTATTGTCGGAAACGATCGATCTAACTACTTTTGTTTGTACCTTTGTTTGTTTCTATTTGTACGTTTCAAGGTTAACTGCTTATTTTTCTACGATCAAAACGTCTGGTTGAAATAATTGGAGACAAACATAGGTAAAAATAAGAGTTTTATGAAATAGCTCTCTTAATGTTTTTTTCCGTACGGCGAAGAATTGATTTCATCACATGGGTTTGAGATGGCTTTTCGACCCTTGCTCGTTTTCCGTTGAACTTGAGGTCGTATCGGAAATCGTTTTTTGGTTCTAGAAAAATTTTAAAACTGAAACTGTAGAAAGTCTCGCAGGAAATATGAATCGTTAAAGCGTAAGTTACTGAACTTAAAGAAACATTGTTGATTTGAAGTAGAAAGTCGTTGTATTTCAAGCCCCTCTCCAACCTGTTGTTTATCAAAGTATTCTCAAGAGTCCAACATGATTGTTGCGGTGAATAACCAAGTGCATGGCCGGCGCTTCCGCTGTCTTGGTGGGAGATATATGACTAACGTGTTACAACGTACAAACGCGAAGGAAATATTTAGCGTTTTAATAGGGCCCAATCAAACTTTGAAAATATCCCCGCTGCAGCAAATCTGCGAAATCAGCGTCTTTCTAAAGGATTATTTTTTATATGTGAGCAAACTCAACATATATGTAAATGGAAATAATGTCTTGTATATTTTATCTGAATAATTTACATAAACAAATATATTTCGTCATTCATGAGATTTAGAGTCAAATGTCAAAAACCAACATAGGTTGCTATCTCAGTAGTATATAGGTTTTTATTAGAACACAGGTTTTTATTACAGTAATATATACTTTTTGTGTTGCTTAATAATTCTGGTTCTGATAAATTTTAATCGAAATTTTGGCAAAAATATTCTCAAAAGGGTCTAGATGTGTACTGAGAAAGAATTTTGAAATATTTACTCAAAAAAGTTTGAAATTTGGTATATTATAAAAATCTAAATGGTGGCCCTTTTTAGTTTTCCAAGCTTTTTTTATCATTTAGGCTTTGGGCCATGAAACATGGCTAAGTAAGGATTTTAAAATTTTTGCTCTCTTGAAGCAAAAATATAAATGGAGGCCGTTTCAGTTTTTAAAGCAATGATTAAAAAATATAGCCTATCGTATATTTTTGAGAAAAAAAAATAAAAACTTCATCTGCCAAAATATAAAACTATAAAAACTATTGCGGCCATCCACTATGTATTATTAAGGAACCACTTAGGCTACATGTATTTTACGGATCACCCAAAGAAATCAAACTAGAATCTTGACACTCTGCATGGACATTCCTTTCCATTATTACGTTATTTTTTACGTTTTTTTAATACGATATTTTTAATCGGGATTTCAGAACTAAAAGTTTAAGGGGGTTAGCGTGCTGGACAAGGGCGATATAGGCTACGTTCCAAAAAGTAGACTATTTCTACCAAACATTTTCGCCTCTTTCTGCTAATCAAGTATAATCCAATCTTCAATGTGATTGAAAAAAAAATTTGAAAATCAGATTTCTTTATTTTTTTTTTACTTCAATAATTATAACCAATGAAAGGTTATTGTTAGATAATATTCCAGGGCTGATCTTGAGCTTATTTTTATTAGCTAGCCTAAAGAAAAATACAGGTTTTTTCAGTAAAACATCGAGGCAGGGTGGTGCACTCACCCTACTGAGCTGAAAAAATATGTAATGATAATTATACATGTGCAATGTTATTTTATGTGAGATTTTTATATGCAAACTTATCATAAGTACAATAAACACAGTAATTATTTCCGTAAATTCACTTGACAATTACTTTTTAATTATGTGGAAAAACTCCCGAATGTAGAAAAGATCTTCAAATAAACGACAATAAGTGTATAGCCACGTACACAATTGACGATAACAGAGGGACAAACTGTTTTAGGAACCAGAACAATCTATGTTAACAAATGATCAGACAAATTCGGCCCTAGCATTAACAACAGTTGCTGGCAGTTTCAGGGTCTTTAATTAGTTCTGTCTTAATTGTTTCCTCCCTCCCCCGTATTACTTCCGGGTGTAAAAAGGACCACAGGAACTTTTTATTTTTAACTATAATACAAAAATTGAGAATTCTCAATTTACTTGACTTGACTTAATTTTTGCTGTTAGTATTTTTAAAACCGATCCAACATTTCTGGAGTTCCAAGTTACGTGATATAGTATTTTTCTTTTTTTATAAAAACCACTTATAAGTAAATTTAAAATAGAAAAAATATATAGAAGAGTTATATTCATGTAAAAGTGACAATTTTTCTATATATATAAAGCCCAAACTACCCGAAGTCTGACACCCATTGATCTCATACTTGAATGGAGATCTCAGCGAGAAAACCCCAGTAGTTTCCCAAGGGCACAAATATAAAGAAAAGGGCTGAACAGCCGTTGCAACTGTTTTTATTTACGAACATTTGTTTATCTTTCCCACTGAAGCGGGACCCATCAGCTTGTATTTATAAAATCGTTTAAAAATAATGTAATCAAATTTAATAAAAACTTTTATTATATCTATTTGAAAAAATTATATAATAAAAAGTTTCAAGTTTTGAAAAGCAAAGGTCTGAAATTTAATACTGATTATAAATATATATAAATATAAATATATATACATTTCATTCGAACAAGAACGCTGTAAATGTAGGATTAAAATTATAATAAGGACTGGAAACAAAGTTGATCCTATTATTTAAATTCCGCTTCAGTCATGACACCAGTTGAATTAATCTATAACGATCGAAGAAAACTTTTAATTTGGCGTTTAATGTTTCGCTTTTTTGGATTGAACCTCTTTGACTGCCAAATCCTTCTAATGCTTGGATTCATCTTTCATCATTGATTTTATCGGTTCATATTTTTTAATGAAGGCTATTTAGATTATATGTAAAGATTAAATTAGTATAAGTTGAAATTTATTAAATATATGTTACTGATATTAGCGATTATTATGTAAGCAAATAAGTTATTTGATAATTTAATTGAGATTATCTATAATGTAATCTAAAGAACAATGTTCGGTTTTATCCTCAATAAACAAAAATGAATACCGTGGGAATAAGTTTGAAATCCTAAAAGTAATATAATTTTCGTTACAATAATGAAAAAGGGTAAAAAAAACAGGCGTGAAATCACCTGATTTCGATTGTGTTTAAAACCTTTGAAAATTCATCATTACATTGTTTACTGCACAAAAACAATTTTGCAAAAGCAAGGTTTACTATATTTTTTGAGTTTTCCTGCATAATCAAACAAATGTTGTTATTATTGATCCATCAGCCGTTTGGCAAAAAGTATCGTTCAAAGCACGAGTGAAAGTGATATACCTCAACCATTTGAAGTGCTCGATAACATATTAAGTGCTCGCACCTCAAACACACGGGCTCAAATAAGTAAGGAACCACTTTTCTCTCTTGTTATGAAATATACTATTAAATTTGCTGTGTAAATTATCTTACGTCATCCAGCTCAGAATTTAAGGTCTTCGCTGCGACCTTGGTATGAGTACAACAACTGTGTCAGACAGTCTCTCCATAAGACTAATGTTAAATTTAAAAACTAAAAGTCTCACCATCTTAAGCAATGCATATTTTTTTAACAGGGGGCAACAAACTGTCTTGCTCCATTGTCCTTGGGTCACTATCAGTACAGTCTTGAGGTTATATATGTATATATATATATATATATATAAGCCAAAACCAATTGACTGACTTGACCGATCACAGTTTCTCAAAAACTATAAGGCTTAGAGCCATGAAAATATTCTCTACAGGCTCTAGATGCGTACTAAGAAAGGGTTTTGCAATATTTTCTTTCAAAAGCCTTGAACATGGTATATTATGAGATTCAAAATGGTGCCCATTTTTTGCACTCAAAGTTAACTTTCTCAAAAACTACAAGACTTAGGGCCATGAAACTTAGCACATATATTCTTTATAAGCTCTAGATGCAAGCAAAGAAAGGTTTTCAAAATATTTTCTCTCAAACGGCTAGAATAGAGTGTATTATAAAATTCAAAATGGCGGCCATTTCAGTTTTTGAAACTATGGATGGGAAGCCTATAGAATATTTTCTGGGGATAGGAAAGGTACGAGATCCAATCTACCAAAAAAATAAAGTGTAAACATTTATTACGGCCACCAACTATATATATTTGTCAAATGCAACTTGAGCTACTCGCGTTGTACGACCCACTCGAAGTATTATTTTGTATTCCCTCTTTAATAAAATATGTTGCCCGTCTTTTAAATAAAAAACTAAATCCTTAAAACTCAGTGTGGACATTGCATTTCGAGCATATGAATATACACATGAATCGGAGTTTCAAAAGTTATAGCTTTACGACGGTTTGCTAAGGTGATGGGGATTTCAATTCCAAAAACACAAACTATGACCACAATATTTTGCCTTATCAATAGCAGGGTAACCTGACTTCAAATCTGATTGAGAAACGTCTGGGAAGTAGTTTTTGGCCAGTGCATTTATCGTATATTTTTAAATACCCCCGTTGCAGCAGACCTGCATACTCAGCGAATTTCAAATGCAAAACAACATAATTCAATCCAACATACCGAGATTCAACATGTTTTTGTAAGCTCCATGAGAATAACATGGGGAATGAGTATGCAGGTTTGCTGCTACGGGTATATTAAAACTGGATGGTTTTAATTCAATATTTAGTTGATCTGAACTAGAAGCCATTTACCAAGTTTTATCAAGATATGTTGAGAAATAAGCGAGATATAGAATTTTCTTTATTTCCCATAAGGTTAACATTGGGACAACGTACTGAGTATACGACTTTCAATATCTCGGAAACTAATGGACATAGAGCAGTGATTCAAAATACTAAATTGAGCTGAATTCAATAATGCTAGCAAAAATTGGATAATTTTTAATTTTCTATGCAAAAAAACTCAAAAAACCCATTTACCCCCCTTTACCCCCCCTTCCGGTGGTCCGATCGGGCTGGTTCACGAACTCGTCTGAGTGATTTCCACTTTACACGTCTGTACCAAATTTCATTAAGATCGGACCATATTTACGGCCGCTATCGTGTTAACAGAGATATATATATACAGGGTGCGGCAAAAGTCAGCGTACCGAAAATGCAGTTCAACTATAGCTAGTATTAATAGTATTATTTTAATGTACCTGTCAGAAAAGCTGCTCAAAGTGACCACCAACATTGTCTATACATTCGTAGCACCTTTTTGACACTGATTTACAGATTTTTTTGCATAGTTGTGGTGTGAATAAAATATCAAAATGTTTCGTTATCAATTCTTTTAAATGTTCTAAACATTGAGAACATTTAATGTTTCAATGTTTCTCCGAAAACACGTGTTCTTTTAACAAACCCCTCTTACTAAAATCGCACGGCGTTAGGACTGGGGACCTAGCAGGCCAATCAATAGTTCCTCATCTTCCTATTCATTCATCGAAGTTATCATTTAAAAATGCTCGAGCATTAAGGCCGTAGTGCGAACATTAAAACCATTAATAATAGAAGTTAATAAAACAAGCACTAAACTCATTAAATTAACTTCATTGTCAAAAGTGGTATACTAACAAAACAAACATTCATCGATAAAGAATAAACGAAGACAAAATAAACCATAACTAGATGAAGATAAGACAAGGAGTGACACTGATAGATAATATTAGCGCGAGAGATAAACAATGACACTCACCGGCCTGCAGCGGTACGCTGACTTTTGCCGCACCCGGTATATATATATATATATATATATATATATATTTGTAAATTTATGGAAGATGTTGGTCTTGTGTAATGTTTTATATTATGCAGGTCCATGGGACCTACCCTTTTTGAAGAGCTCTAATTATGTTACACAGAGTATATAATGTTTTTGTGGAAATATAAATGATTCTGAACTTTTATATTCACAGAAAAGTGCTTATATTCCATTATTAAAAAAAACACAGAGTTTGTTGGTCCTTTTATATAATTCAAAAGATGTTGGTCCTATATAACATGCCATGTATAATCGTTCTCATCTTGCTGGTCCACCACGTGACAAGAATGTGGAGGGGATGAGGGGAAATGTCAACGGACAAATTGTAAAAATTGTCTCATTATGCTGGTCCTCATGAGAAAAATATGGCGGTTTATGCTCGTATAATTAATCACATTAAGCTGGTCCGACCAGCATCTTCTAGTGCAGCCTTTGCACTATCAGACATTAGCCACTCGAGAGCTAAAAATAAGTTGGAGAAATGAATGAAGTTAAATTAAATAATTTTTATTTGATCATACATCATATAGTACATTATACTTTAGACACGTATATGCTTTGAGCACGCGTGGGCCTAAGGAAAATTCACTTCGACTTGTGTTTACACATAATTTCAACAGTCTCCTAACTTTATCTTATCTCTGTGCAGTACTTCTATGGTCACTCATCCACATTTTTACTGAAACGGTGTGTGTGATCTTGGTTGTACATAAACTGTATGATTGCGGTTTTTGTTAAACCAACACGTAATATTAACTTAAATATGTAGATTAAAAGGTTCCTAGTCTTGCTTATTTCTTTAAAGTGTGTCAGAGTTCTTATTTATGTATTGTTGGGTTTGATCATTGTATAGTTAAATTTTGTAATAAGGAATGTATATTAACTGATATCATTGACTTTATAAACAATGCTAATATATAATATTTATTGTTAGGTGAGAAAACATGTTATTAAAAAGTGTTCAGGCAATCTGAAAATACAATTTATATTAAACCTTCAAGTATTCTTTTTTAGGCCTAGAGTTCATAATTGTACATAGAGTGTAAAATTAAAAAAAAACTTTCGTTACATGAGTATAGCAAAATTAATTTATTTTTGTTACAATTACACCAAACTTTTGAACTTTTTAATTCTTTTAATTGAAATGGCGACCTAACCAGGTAGGTATTTTAAGCCAAGTATGAATGAGAGGTGAGTGTAAGAATGTATAGAAGAGCGTGCATGGGCAAATAGCCTGTACATACACTGCGTTGCAGAGCAGGGTCAAATGAAGTAGAATTTTTAAAACAAATATATAAATCTGATGCAAATAAAATATAAACTAAATTGAAAAAATATGGAAATTGAAATGTATATTGAATTTATTTGAAATTGAATTTTATGTTGATTAATTTGATGACAAACGATGAAAGGTACTGTTGAAAGAAATAAAAAGCAAAATCTTTAACAATGATGTCAGTGCATTGCACGAGCAATGTACATGGGTTGTGCATGGATGGGGGGGGGGTGTGGAGGAATGTCGTTCGGGGCCAGGACTGGGGTAGGAGGCTCTGGGTTCCCAGGGTACACACGAGCGGTTTTTCCACGGTGGCACCTCGGCGGCAACTCCAGTGCGTCGTAGTGCACCAAAGAGACAAATTATTGAGTACAAATGGGCGGTTGGTGGCAGCAGCCTAGCAGCGGTGCCGCGCGGAGTGGCAGACAGCCGCCGCGGCAGTTTTGGGAGCATTCTCACGTGCCGTCGGTTGTTGCTGCAGCTCGACTACGGCGACTCGCCTGGTCTGTCTAAATTCACCTAGTTTGTATACAGGTCGTCCACTGATGTGTGTCCGACGAATTAAATTGACCAATATAGCGGATACAAGATGGCGTCCGATGATTGTAACACTACGGAAAATGTTTAATTAACCGATAGTTTTGAGTGGAAATCTGTTTTCGATATCTGGAGCAATTAAAAATAAACAAATCGATCAAAAGGGATTAGTAACTAATATTATTATTTTTTAATTTCTAATATCTTGAAAACTAAAAAAGATTTAGGAAAACGGATTGCAGCATTGAATTTATAATAAAAATCAGTGTTAAAAAAGGGTCACACCCCTACCTTCATATTAAATTTTTTTTTCATCAAATATGGTGGATCCAAGAAGGCGGCCAAAAATTTTAACTTTCTAAAAATTAAGTACCAACAATTTAACAATGTTATGTGTTTATTAGGCTGTTGATATCTGAGGTAGAATTGTAAAAAATAGCTCTGTATAGCAGAAAATCAAGTTTGAAAACTTGTGCAAAAAGTTTCATAACTTGAAAACAAAAGAGATATCAAAAAACGTATTGCGGCATTGAATTTAAAATTAAAATTAGTGTTAAGAAAGGGGTCACAACCCTATCTTTACATTTGAAAAAAAAATAGTTGTATCCAATATGTTGAATCCAAGATGGCGGCCGAAAATGAGTACCCCCTCAAAACGAGGTAGGTACTTGTTACCCAATAATGTTCGGGTAGGGTCTAGGATAGTTATTTTTAGAAATGTAAAAAAGGTATGGGGGGACAATTAAAACTCACCCTGTAGAACTAGTTAAGAAGCGACCATGCATTTGGAATACTGTATTGAAAGATTATCACGATAGGATTAAGAAGAGGAATGCGTGGGAAGAAGTTAGTATTCAGATGGACTCCGATTTCAGCACAAATGTGACAAAGAAAAATGTGTTTTTGAGAAATTTCCACGCAGCTAGATGTCGCTGCGTAGCGCGCCGCAAGTTGCCGTTCGTGCGTACTGAGATAACTGCCGCCGTGGTGCCGCTGCGAATGCCGTCGCAGCAAAAACCTGTGTACCTCCGCTTGTTGCGGGGAACAGGGGTCAGGCCGGGCCCATAATGATATCGGCCTCACTTTACTTCGGGCTTATAAAGATACAAGTAACTTCACAACTTGTTTCTTAAAGTTGGAAAAGGATGTAACATTAAAAAATGCGGGTTATTAAACTTTTGACCAATACTTCGATAGAAAAAAGTGTGATATATTTAAGTAGTTTCCTTAGAAAAGGTTTTTTTATTTGATTGCAGGATTACGATGCCTACACTCCTAGAAAAACGGGTATTATAATAATGCCAAATTCTTTCAAAAACTATATCAGAATGCTTTCAAAACTGCATCGCTTTTGCTCCAAGGTTAAGGGTCATTTTGGAAACATCGCTTTTGCTCCACGGGTCAGTAGGTAGATTTCAGAACCGCCCGAAACATCGCTTTCGCTCCACGAGAAAGGGGCCTGCGCTCCCTCTCCCCCACATTCTTTCTTTCGATCACCTCCAGGTTCTTACTTGAAAAATGCCATTTTAACGTAAAACTACAAGTTTATTTTTTGTCTAATCGAAAATATTGATTTTTGAAAGAATATTAAACTACTTAAATTGTAAGAGTAGGAGTAAGTATCAACGGTATTGTGTATAAGAAATAACTTACATAATAAAATGTGTTGCTATTTAATACTTATCCACATTTCAGATATTTTTTACAATAATTCACTAGAAATAGAGAAGCCTTCTGACAAAAGATAGAAATTTTAGGCATGAGCATGGAGCAGAAAACCACGTTTGAGTCGAAAGAATATATTTTCGACGGGCATTAAACACTACTTAAATATCCTTATTTCACAAAATTCAAGCTTAGAATAGTTAATTCTTTCTCCCTAGTACAGTACCCAGTCTTCCATCTCGATCTGTTGCTACTCTGTATTATATTAATAAAGCTGTTTTGAGACCAATATTGGTACCTATATAAAGTAAAGTTGAAATCAATTGAAGGTTCAAGGTCACATTATTTTAAAGCTACATGGCGCTTATTAAAAAAAGAAGCAATCTGCAAAAACTACACAATTGAATAAATCTACAATTAATCTATTGTAGTGACCTAGAATCTCATGTTCAGCTTGATGTTGTATTAGAAAGCTTCCATGTTTCTAATCGTGATTTATTGTATGAAATAAATGAAAGATGTATAAAACATAGTAATACTATTTAATTTTGTAAGCTATTGCTCTTAAACATTATTGTTTACTTGTCGTTACTGTTACAATTGAAGTAGTTTAACATTCTTTCAGTTATAAATATTTTCGTTTAGGCCAAAAAAGCAAAAGTTGCATATTAAGTTTAGATGACAGTATTCAAGAAAGAACTTGGAGCTTGTAGGTGAGAGAAAGAGAGAATTTTGGTGAGAGGAAGCGCAGGTCCCTCTCTCGTGGAGCAAAAGCGATGTTTTGGGCGGCTCTAAAATCTACCTGCCGACCCGTGGAGCAAAAGCGATGTTTCCATAATGACCCTTAACCGTGGAGCAAAAGAGACACACGCCAGAATGGCTATATATATGTGGAGAAAATAAATTATAAAAATAGTTTTCAGACTAAAAACGCCATTTCAGAAAAAAAGTTAGTCCGTAGGGTACCTTTTTCATTCTTTAAGGGAACTTTCATGATTTATTTTTTAATGACAGAGTGGTTGTAAAATAGTTTTGAGGAAAAAGACAGCCTTAGTCAGTAACAAGACAACAAGACTGCAAGATCGCACCACGATCATCCATCCTTCACTCATCTGTCATTCATGTTTAGCTTAAAATACCTGCCTGGGTATAGGTCATCATTTCAAATAATGTATCTAATGTATGTACGTATGCACATCCAAACGCAATAATTCCAAATGATAATAAAGATTTTACTTATGCGTAATAAATCGTTTTAATGTCACTATCGTTCAGAATTTCGCTAAGCTGACTAAAGGCACAACCGTATGCACATGTTTTTTACTTCGAAAATTCAGCATGCCATTACCATTCTTATGTCCGAGACAAAACAATTCCCAAATATTCGTATGATCTAGCCTTTCAATTCTTTCACACGAACAAACATTATTAGAGTGATTACCACAGACATAAAAGACTTACGCAGTGATATAGGTATGAATTAGGTTTTTAAAATGTTTAGAGAAAATATTATGACCTAGCCATTTTTAGTACCATTAAATCGTGTTCAGCTTTGTTTGTCACCTCCATCGAGTTATTTCCGGTAAAAAAAATAAGAGTACCGTCTGCTAATAAAAATATTTTTCCAAATGTTTGAAGCTGTTATATGTTATTTTCCATAATTTTAAAAATAGACCCCAAAGTTGATCCTTCAACCTTCACGTATTCCACTGGCTTTACAGCACTGAGGCCATACCACACCGCACATCCATTTATCCACTGAAAGGATGAACGCGCATTTCAGAAAATCGCTTCCCATGTTATCAATGAGTTAGTTCATACTACACTGTGGCTCGTGGCTGCCACACGCCACGAGTGGCTGCTACGGGTCACGTCGTGGCCACCATTCACTCAGTAAGCGATTTTCCCAGAATGTGGCGTCCAAATTTTGAGACCACCCTTGCGTAGCATCGGTACTGGCAGTAAACGTCGCCGGCGGCCGCGACAGTACATGGAGGTGTGCCAAACAGTTCCGGAACGAGAACCGTTCCGACCGTTCCATTCTGGCCTCGGAACGTATTATTTTAACAGTTCCCGTTCCGAATGCCGTTCCGGCATTTCAAGCATGGCTAGGTGTTTCTGAACTCTCGTTCTTTACGATAGATTTTTGTTCAGTAATGATTAACTCATATATTTTGTATGCCAACAGTACAGTATGATTAAATTAGTTTTTGGAGGAATTCATACCTTACACCTTCAACTAGAGTAGTCTCTTAGATACGATTGAGTTTAGATGAAAAAAAACCGAAAGAACAAAAACTAGATTTAGTTTTAGTTCCTTAAATCTTGACGCGGGGTTATTATAAAAAAACCACGTCATTTTTGGATGCTGAAATCAATCTTTGATTTTTCCCGAACTGACTTTAGCCGAGGGCCGCCGGACCGCCCCTGGCCGCGAACTCGCAAGATAAGGTCAATGCTGCTCGAGCTGATTTGAGTTCTAAGGCCCTATTTTAGTCAGTTTGTCAACACACTGAGTAAGGCCTACGCGAAGGAAAGAGTAAGAAATTGTCTCTCTTTTTAACAGGTAAATATGTATATCTCCTACAAAAATAAACATTTTTCCTTTGTTAATATTATTGCATTATGTATGATACGGTATGATATTTGATGAATATGACAGTGAGTCGGTGGAACAGTCGGTAGCGCGCCGGACTTCGGAGGCGTGGTAGTGATACTGTCTTGTACAGCCACTGCCATTGCTGTTAATTCTTGTACTGTATCGGCTCACTTCTTGCCTTGGACGAAGGAACATGTTGAAGCTTGGGTAGAGTATTTACAAACAAAAGCAGTTTTGAACCGGGTTTTTTGGTTAGAGGATAAACCAAAGACATTTAATCTATCTATCTATCTATATTATTAAAAAAAAATTATGGGATTTTGTACAGAGCAAATCGACCCCTACAAATGAACTTTTCTCCACATATTTGGTATCAAATTAAAGCTATTAATCTCTAGATGTTCCTTTTGCGGGTTTGGAAAATATCCTATGAAAAGCCTTCACACAGGAGGCTTTTCAAATTCCAGTGAAAGTGCTACTATCTGTGAGAGAACCTGTTAATTTTTTCTAATTCATATTTATTTGTAACAAAACAGATGATTAAGATTTGAAATAGTTCCAGAGATGCGGGGCTAGCTAAAGTCAGTTAACATAAATAGTTAATTATCATTTTAATTTCTTAAATATTGACGTTTTTTAAGACAACAAAAAATAAGGAAGAGTATTTGACCTATTGAAACTAAGACCAAGAGTCTGTTATCATCTTAATTTACTGTATTAACTTAAAAGGAAACTTAAAAAGGAACATAAGTAAATCAGGAAGTGCTCTAGAGAAGGGACTTTCTAACAAACTGTTGACAGTGAATATACACTGATACATGTTTCAACACATTGATGCATGTTTCAACGTTTAGTGTTCTAAAATATCAATATTAGATGAATATTTAACAAAAGGATTCAAGTTTTGAAATGCAATGTAAATTTGAAACCTGTATTTTTTAAATGTACTTGGAATGCGATGGATATTAAGGTGATAACTGTTAGCCTGCCTATTTTACTCGATTTTGAAATGTACCAATAACTATATGCCTATTTAATGAGGGCATTTCATAGAAAGTTATGATATTTGCTTGAGTAAAAATGTGCCAAACGTGTATTCAAGTTGAGAAACAAAAATGCGGGTAAATTTGAAAATTGAATTTTTCAGCCGTTATGAGCATTGAATAGATAGATTTTAAGGAATATGGCTATTTTATAAATGCATTTATAAATTAGTTCTTCAGTAGATCAAAGGTTTGACAATCTTCTTATCGTTTGTTGTTAAGGCCTAACAAAGATGAATGCAAGGAACTGACGCGTAGATATTATGTAGAATTAACATAGATAATACTTTTGAAAGAAAACTCTTAAACAACAGAGACATGGAGATGCGCCAAGCAATGAAAACTAACCGCCATTTTATGCAAAATGAATTTTGTTGTACTGTCAAAATTTCAAAGTGTAGAAGGTATACATAGACACTTTTAAAGCAGTCTAGAAAATTAGAAAAAACACAAAAATTCACACACTTTCTCATTGAAAGGTATTTTACTCTGAAAAACTCCATACATATAATCAACATGAAACTAAAGCCTATTTTACCATTGTTTTTAAGTCACGAAGTGACTCGGGCTGCTAGTTTAAATGATTGAAAATGTCATTTAATGATTTAATTATGACATTTTATTGTTCTTTCAAACCAAAATAACCAGTTCAAACCGCTTTTGTTTGTAAACATCCAAGCTTCAACATGTTCCTAATTATGTAGTTAAAAACGTCTTATTTTTTCAACATATTCAAAAATCATCATGTTGCATCGTGAATAATTAACGTAAGGTAATAATTTCTTCCGGTCCTTTTCACAACTACTTTCGTAACTGGGGGGGGGGGGGAGAAAAGGGCTTCTGCTCGATGGGGGTTTAGGCCTCGTGTGTGTAAAGTGTCCTCTTTTTCAACCTAGGACAAATGATAACCCTACAACTGATGTATGTAAGCCCCATGGTAGAGCTAAAATTAAAATATTTACTATGGGTGGACTTGGCCACAGCATTTAAATCAGACTTTACTAAGTTCACGTCGTCGCTCGTCCCGTTGTGCGCCAACCACTGGCAGTACGTTATTTATCACTGCATATCCCAGAATGTTACAGATTGCTCGCCCATTAATTTTTGTACAGTAGTACATTATTACACATTTTTATCTTATTTGGTTAGTTTCCGACCGTTTAGATTTGCATTGAGAAAGAACTAGACTCTTTAAAACCATGGGCTAACCACAGGAGTAACAACGAAAAACATATGTTTGTTTACTAGTTGTATTGGGCGGGGCTATCACATCACATGTATTCATCATGGTAAATTTTAACTAATGAATGAATTAATGAGTGAAAACGTGCTTTATTGATGATTTTAACAACATAAACATTGCATACCCTAATACACAAACTAAAACTGCTGTACAAAATAAATATTTAAATCAATACTTTACTAAATCTACACTTCCATGTTTTTTTTTGTTTGTTTAGTCTTTGCACTTATATCAGCAATGGTCACATAAGACCGTCTGATAGGATGATAGCTTGAAATTTGCTATTTCAAACTGACAGCATGTTAACAAAGATATGGTTATAATTACAATTTACTAAGTAGAAATTAAAAATTAAACTCTAGTATAAGCTCCCATCTATACTTCCAAGCCCCTGATAAAAAATTAGCCAAACCACGCCAATTCCTCCCGTTTGAATATTCAGTGAAGTCTGGGTGAGTTAGGTCCCTCTAAAAAAGAATCGTTTTCTTAGGTGAGCTAAAATCGGACATATTGCAATAAAATTATATACAAGTGTTAGTTTTCATTTAAATTACAGAAAGCGCAATTATAATTTATATTTAATATCCAGGACTTGTAATTACGATTGACAGATTCAGTGCGTGCTTTGAAGACCCAACGGATTATTTTACCTGGCATATTATCAGTAAGATAAGCGCTATCGCCAAGGTTGCGTTCCAGCGATCCGTAAGGTGTGTGGTAGCGCGCGGACCTGAACACATGTCTCCCTATTCTCCCCCCGCACCGCTTCAACTGCCGATAGCAATTGCCTTCTAATCTCATCTAACGGTCAATTGTCTAAATTAATTTCAATTCCGTATTTTCTACCTAATAATATCCAATCCTTACTCCAATATATATTTTTCTTTATTATTTCTTTAGCAATTAACTTTGGGCAGACGGTTTGGTTGTAACGCAAGTACGTGCAAAACATACCCCAAATGCATATTTAAAGTGTAAATATATTCCTTTTCTAAACCTGTCTCTAACAATAATACGTAATTTGGGTTGTAATTTGGTAAGCCAAAGACACTACGTATAAAGTAAAAAAGAACCCCATTAACCAAGTCGTTCTCCCACAAACCCCAAACCTGACAATGACAACCATAACACAAGATTGCTCGAACTATAGCAGCATAACACATGATTTTTTTGCTTATCGGTACTACATTATTATTTAAAAAAAACCATGCCAGAGGTAAACATCGCCTCCTCCCCGCACTCAACCTCTCTGCTTATCTGTAACGCAAACTCCACCGACAAGTGATCTGATCCTATCTGATCCGCGACCTTGAAATCAACTACTTGCTGTAAACAGTTTATATATGTTATAGCTAATCTATGACAGAAGTACCCATCGAATTTAAAAATGTAAATTAACCCTCAGCATCTCCTAATGTTCTCCCGTTTAAAATTATAAAACCTAAATTGTCACACATTTCAAATATCTTAATTGAATGACCTGCTGCAATGGAGGAATTATAATTAATTAAATATAATTTTAATGGTCAAAAGTATCGTTTCACATTGCCTCCCCTCTCCATTTCCTCTCTCCACTCCTCCAGACGCAGACCACACATGGATGGACACATGACACAGTTTAGGCATATACTCCCTTGCTCGCAACCTGACGTATTACAACCTGGAATACGGTTGTAAGAGCGCTTATAAGAATGTGTCTATTAAGTCAGCATGCCACATTAATGTGAGTTTGAGCAGTCAAAACAAGTATGTATTTAATTTGACTAAAATTCTAATAATATGTTGTCTGCACATGGACATAGTAACATTATTTACAGTTTTTGTTAGTTATGCATGTGCCACAAGTAAATTATAACTGCATTTCTTTGGAAAAAAGGTTACATATCTGGATAACTGTCGTCAATTCAACCGTAAACATAGTGACTTACTTAAGTTTCGGCATCGGCGATACCATTTTCAAAATCTTCATACAAGAATATTTAGTTAAAATTTATTTTTATCTAATATTTTAGCTGATATTGACGAAAAAAATTTAATTTGAACATTTCATGGCCCAATGTATTTTTTATTTGATTTTATTAGTATACTTTAATTTATTTTGTAGATGATACATAATGAAAAATTTTCAAAAACAAAACGTACAGATTACTTCCTAATATTTAAACAACTCTCAGTAATATGAAATACAAGTCTTGAGCAATATGACATATGCATTCATCACAAATAATTGTTGAGTTTGGATTATATGAATTTAATCTAAAAATATTCAAATAATTACCTAGTATCGATGATAATTGGCTTTTAATACAGTAGGCTACATATTATAAAAATGGCCATTCAACTTTTGAAAGAACAGCCTGCACAGTTTTTCTAGTTTATTTTGACTGGAGGGGGTATTAAAGATCGTGTTATTCACTTCCCCTTCTTTTTGAATGAAGTTTTCATCAGAGACCAACATCTTCTGGTTTTACAGCATATATAGTATACGCTGATACATCATTTGTGGGTCCACTGTCATGGCGGCTGGTGTAAAAACGTCCACATCATGCTGGTCCACTTGAGTAACCAAGATGGCGGATTTATATACTTGTTCACATCAAGCTGGTCCGACCAGCATCTTCTAAGCGTGGACCATCATGTTCTATCGGACCTGCTTTGTTCTGCAGAGAAATAGACGTCGGACCAACAAGTTCCGGGGTTTAAAAAGTATATATATATATATATATATATATATATATCCAAACGAATAGTGTTTTTTGCTTCTGGGGGCCCCAAAATGAAAAGTTAACATGGTCTCGGGCTTAGGTCTTACCATGAGACCTACGGTAATATCTTATTCCTTTAAGGAAATTCGCTAAAACGCGCTAAATTAAGATCTATTTTAGGTCTAAGACCTGCCCTTAGCGTTTTAGCGAATTTCCCCTATAGGGAAGAAGCTATTACCGTACGTCTCATGGTAAGACCTAAGCCCAAGACCATAATAACTTTTTATTTTGGGGCTCCCAGAAGCAAAAAACACCATTCGTTAAAATTTCTATATATATATATATGTCTGTAAGCACGATAGCTCTCGCAAAAATGGTCCGATCGGAATGAAATTTGGCACAGATGTGTAAAGTAGTAATTATTCGGACGAGTTCGAAAACCAGTCTGATCGGACCACCGGAAGGGGGGTAAAGGGGGATAAACCCCCCCAAAAATGGGGTTTTTGGATTTTTCACATTGAAAAATTAAAATAATAAAATTTTGGTAAGCACCATTGAATTTAGCTCGAAAAAACAAACAATTTAGTATCTTGAATCATTGCACTATGTCTATTGGTTACCGAGATATTGAAAGTGGTAAACAGAGTGCATTGTCCCAATGTTAACCTTATGGGATGTTCGTAAAATTCTATATCTCGCTTATTTGTCATCATATCTTAATAGGACTTGGTTTGTAGCTTCATCTAGATGAGATCTAATTATTTTAGTCTAGAATCCTTGAAATTTCCATTTTTGTGGCAGCAAACCTGCATACTCATTTCCCATGTTATCCTTATGGGAAATAAAAAAATTATATATCTTCATATATCGATAAAACTTGGTATATGGCTTCTTCTAGTTAAGATCTACTAAATATTGAATTAAAACCACCAAGTTTTAACTTACCTGTTGCAGCAAACCTGCATACTCACTCTCCATGTTATTCTTAAGAAAATTACAAAAACATGTCATATCTTGTTATGTTGGATGGAAATATTTTTTGCACTTGGAGGATACTAATTTTTAACATTTGCTAATCATGAGGGAAACATTTTTGTAGGAAACATTACACCTTCTTATTTCAATCTAGGGAGGAATTACCAGCCCCCCAAGGTTAAAATTAGTCAAAGGCCTACTTTCAGCAGGCGAAGCTGCGGGTATATCTACTAGCTATCGATATAACATTGAAGGCGAAAACACAAACACGGAGGGAAATCATAGAAAATGTTTAGCTAGTAATTTTAAGCATGTGTTTAAGAGAATTTACCCGTGAAAATATATTCTTAACTATAAAATATTATCATTTGAAAAACAAAATCTTTGTATTTTTACTAAAAAGCGAAAAAATCTCTCCCTTGATAACAATTGAAAGCTTAGTTACGAATTTAAAAAGGAATACCTGAGAAAACTAAGTTAAAAAAGAATAGAGTGTGTCAATTACAGTTAAATAAGCTACAAACGGGTAACGGAAAAAAGTTATTTAAAAGACGCTATAAATTACAGGATGAAGGCACGGTAAGTATTTGCCGCTCGCGGTAGAGAGCATCGCGTCATTAATAACCAAGTCTTCTTGTCTTTTCATTTATCTTGTCACTAGTTCTTCACGTGAGTAAGTTGTCGACTTCATGACTTCAGGCTTTAACGAAATGAGGGCTCTTCTTGAAGGCAATTTTGTTTCATAATTACTCTCTACTGAAGGTTTAAAAAATGATGATAAAAATTAGTACATATAATATTGATATTTAAAATACCAAAAATATTCTTTGGCTTTAATTATCATAACAGGAATAATACAAATCGGACGGAGACAAACTCAAAATATATACCATCTAAATTGTTTCTCAATGCAAAAAAACTGTATCAGGAAACTGAGTTATACTTTCACCCATAAAGCGAGTTCAAACAAGAAAGCTATACTTAATTTAAACAAATTCACAATTGAATACATCCCAATTTTTACCTAAATCGGCTTGTAAATGATGAAGTTGTCGGGTTTTAGTGAATTTCCCTTATAGGGAAGAAGCTATTATCGTAGGTCTCACGGTAAAACCTAACCTATTCTTGCGTACGAATTTATATCATATATATGTCTGTTAGCACGATAGCGGCCGTAAAAACGGACGGATTAATGAAATTTGGTACAGACATGTAAAGTGGTAATCAATTGGACGAGTTCATAAGCCAGCCTAATCGAACTAACCGGATAACCCCCCCAAAAACGGGTTTTCACCACACTACGACGAAATCGTAGTTTTACAAACGTCAAACGCGGACCGAAACACACCGTTTGCCACCACAGGACCGAAAACGTTGGGGGCCCCAGGGCCGAAAGTCAGCTGATAGTTTATTTGCTTGAAACAACGTCAGAACATCACAAAATTATACGGCATTCAAGACAGGATAGTTGCGATCATATGATTGTCATAGCTGTGTTTTGTTTTCAAGTGAGTCAAATAATAATCAGTTTTTTTTTAATTATTTAGGGTACCTTTCATTGTGTAGTGTGGTGAAAAATAGCGTTCGCACCTCGGCCGAAAGGGTTTCACGGTAAGCCGCCGAAGGCGACGATCACGAAAACGATCACGGGCCGAAGGGCGGCTCTCGATCGTTTCAAATTCTCGACTTCGTCTCGAATTTGAAACACGATCTCGAGCCTGCAAAACCTCTTTTCGGCCCTTGTTGCGAAATATACTATTTTTGGGGTTTTCATACAGAAAAATAAAAATAATCAAATTTTGGTTAGCACCATTGGATTCGGCTCAAAAAACAAATAATTTTGTATTATGAATCATTGCTCTATGTCCATTGGTTACAGAGATACTGAAAGTGGTAAACACAGTACGATGTCCCAATTTTAACCTTAAGGCAAATGTTAGCCTTATCGTATACCTCGCTTATTTCTCAACACATCAAAATAAAACTTGGTTTGTGGCATCATCTGATGAGATGTGTGTTAGTCTAAAATCCCCGATATTTCCATTTTATGGCAGCAAACCTGCATACTCATTCGCATGTTATCCTATGGGAAGTTAAAAATATCCCCGTCGCAGCAGACCTGCGTACTCAGCGAATTTCCATAGGATTTATTTTATATATATGAGCGTTCAACTTATTTGAAGGAAAGTATTGTTTAAATACGTTTCGTAAATAATATACTAAAAACGTAAAATTAATCATTCATGAGCTTTAAACCTGAGAAAAATTAATAAGGAGACCACATTGGTTTTCATTTGTAACACATACACTTTTGTATTTTATATAATTCTTAGTCTTTTAATTTAAAAAAAGTAATCTTGTTATAGTTTATAAATGTCAACAAACATATAATCAGTGAATCCAAAACACTGAAAACAAACAAATAACTTAATCTCATGAAAAATTAAACTCAATCATATGGACAGTTTTATAATCAAACACCCTTGTTGTAGCAGACCTGCATCTCCAGCCAATTTCAATAAAATATAAATAAATAAATAATAAATAAATAAATCTTTATTTCGCCAAAAAAAACAAAGGTACATAAAATTGCATACAACTTCCCAGGTACAGATATTATACAGCACAACTAAAACGTAAGTTTAAGCTACAGTACTGTGAAAAAACAGAACTATTTACAAGATAAAAACAATAAATAAAAATATACAACATTTAGACAGAGAAAATATCACAGCATCATATATAGTTTACTAACAACCAACAAGTAAGCACAAAATAAAATACAAAAAATACAAGTTATACTGGGAAAACAGATTTTAAGGCAAAATAAATAGGGATCCCGCAGGAAGACCTGATTTGGGATCGCCATCACGTGAATGTAAAATAAAATAAAAGGACTCAGCTAGCAGCAACTCGTAACTCGAAAATGAAAAATCAAATAAAATTCACGTTTATATATTATCAATATCTCTGTGCAAACTACAAAATAAAAAAAAATCCAAAAGATCCAATACATCAATACACAAATTTACAAATATAACAAAACAAAACATTCTCCTACCAAAGAAAAAAGATGAGACAGTGGGCATAAAAAAGTATTCCAAAGCTAAATTAGAAATTTCTATACTATTATCTTCAAGACATTTTCAGCATTTTCTTGTTCAAAAAGCCATTTCTTTAGGTTTTTCAAAAATTGTCTATATGTTAAGAAATTATCAATCTTTAAGTTTAAATTAATATATAACCTAGGTGCTACACTACTGTAAAACATTTGATGAGCTGTTAGATTAGACTTAGGTACAAAAACGACTTGATATCTCCTCAAATTATAAGTAGTTACACGAACTCCACTGAATGCAGAGCTTCTAATAAAAAATATTTTTAACACTTTATAAATATATAGGTGGCGCAATGGAAGAATTTTTAAATCGACAAAGATAGGCCATGAATGATCAAATTTTTTCCTAGCCGCAATTAATCTGACAAATCGTTTTTGGATGATAACAATAGGATAGACAGTTGAATTATACGCCCCACCCCAGCAAGAGATACCATAACAGAGCCTAGAACCTATAAGAGCATGATAAACAC
Source organism: Flexamia atlantica (assembly GCA_035578135.1). Taxonomy (NCBI): domain Eukaryota; kingdom Metazoa; phylum Arthropoda; class Insecta; order Hemiptera; family Cicadellidae; genus Flexamia; species Flexamia atlantica. The sequence goes on from JAQJVK010000001.1 coordinate 182,075,486, forward strand.
TCACTAATACCTTCTTTGTACGACACATTTGATTTAATAAATAACATTTTCTCAAAGCAATAAATAGCTCCTTTCTAAGTTTTAGTGTGTGTTCCCTCCAAGACAAACGATTATCAATGACCAGACTTAAGTACTTAATTTTATTAATGTTTTCAATTACAAGACAACTACAACTTATAACATTCAAATGAAAACATTGATACTCATGAAATTTTAGAGGCAAATCAAATTTAACTTCATTTTTTAGACTAAAGGTAATAAATTTAGTTTTTTCACTTAATATCATGAAATTTTTACCAAACCATAATCTTAAAAAGTACAAATCTCTATTCATTTCTACAAAGAGTGTATCAACGTCATGACACCCATAAATGAAGGCAGTATCATCCGCAAAAGCCACTAACTTACCACTGAATTTACCATTGCAAAGATCATTAATATATATTAAAAAGAGAATAGGTCCCAAGACAGAACCTTATGGAACGCCATGTTCAACTGCTCCCGGATCGCTATTGACACTATTTATGCTAACACACTGCTCCCTTTCTGACAGATAGCTGGAAAACCATTTCAGAGGTAGATCTCTTATACCAGCCATCCAAAGTTTGTCTATCAATATGCCATGATCAATTGTGTCGAAGGCTTTTGTGATATCAATGAACAATGCAGATACTTTTTTGCTGTCGTTAATTTTGTCGTAAATTGATTCCATGAAAGTAAGTAATGCATCCTCAGTAGATATACCTTCTCGAAAGCCAAACTGATTAGTATTAAAAAAGTTATTTTTGTTAAAAAATCCCACAAGTTGCTTCTTAACAATTTTTTCAAAAATTTTTGAAAATACAGAAAGTAAAGAAATTGGACGAAAACAGTTTGGTAATCTACAGTCCCCACGCTTAAAGATTGGAACCACAATAGCTTTTTTAGGCTTTTTGGGATTTCTCCCGAACATATACTGAAATTGAAGAGATACGTTAACACATTAACTATATGGGGTACTATCCTTTTAACCAATATTGAGCTGACTGTATCAAAACCTGGAGCTTTATTATTTTTTAATCCGTTGATGGTTGCTAAGACTTCACCGTTAGTAGTAGGTTGCATGAAAAAAGAAGATTGAAAGCTACTTTCGACAAAAATTTCATTGTACTCACGCACCTGATTCAAATAAGGGTTATTCACTTGCATTCTCAACTGACAAGGAGCACTTAAGAAATGTGAATTAAATTCATTAGCAATGTCTTTAAAATCAGTCAAAACACCCTTCTGACATATAATTTCATTAATATCATTGCTTTTGCGACATTCACCAATGAGGTTGTCAACTGTTTTCCATTGAGATTTCACGTCATGAGAATTTTCAAATTTCGTCCTGTAATAAGTTTATTTTGTTTTTTTAATATCAAGATTTAGTTTGTTCCTAAAGTTAATATAGTATTGTTTAAACTTTGTGTTGTTTGGATTTTTTGTTAATATTTTATACATTTTTTCCTTTTTTGAATTCTAATTAATAAACTATCGGAGGTCCAGGGCTTTAGCTTCAACATTGAATTATTTACACGTATGTGATATTAACAATTACAAATACTTAAATCTAATATACCCAGAAAGTACTGAAAAGCATCAGAAACAGTAGTTTGTCTATAAACATCATCAAAATTAGTATTTTCTAGCTCTATGCAAAGTTTTTCCGTGTCAATTTTAGAGCAATGTCTGGCTTCATCTTTTTTTATTAATTTCATAAAATTGATTGAAAATACAACTGTTGAGCGATCAGTAATATTTTAATGGTAAACTTTTGATTTAAAATCATACTGAAACCCACCCTTGTTAAAAAATCGTACAAAAACATGGTCTATACAAGTGGCAGACATTCCCCCAACTCTAGTAGCCTCTTGTACTAAACTTAGCATACCCTGACCTCTCAACAGACTCAAATAAACGTCACTTTCAGCTGTCTGAGATAATATATCGAAATTCATATCACCCGAAAAAAATAACGTTACGACCATTCAACCCTGCTAACATAAACTCAACATCATTGACAAAATTCAAACGTAAGCCAGAATGAAGACGGTAAACAGCAAGGAGAGTAAATTCAAAATCACTGACTTTAATATTAAGCTGTAACACATCAGCTGATTTTACATCGTTCCACTCCCTTATCCCACTACATTGACAATAATCACGGACATAAACTAATACCCCTCCCGCTCTATAGTCTTCATTACACTTAGCAAACATTTTATAACTTGTGATTTTGTAGTGACTTAGTTCGACTTTACTTATCCATATTTCTGTTTGTAAAATTATATCAGGAAATAGACTAGCTGATTCTAAATCACATAGCAATAAGTTAAAATTTCTCCTTATACTTCTAATATTTTGGTTTAAAAAAACTATTTTATCACTTGTCTGACTCATTGCAACAGAAAAAACCTAACAAAGAATAGGCTGTAAAAATTACAAAAAAATAAGATTGATTCATTAAATAAGCTAAGTACTAAAGAGAAAAAAATAACGAAAAAAAATTATAAGTAATAAAATATTATAAAGGTACAATCTTCTAACCTTAGGTTTCCTTCTTACAGTTTGTCCAAGTCTGAGAGCGTTGTCACTGCTATTACTGGTTCACCGTCGGCCTTCCTCATCAATATCTTTCCGCCTCGAATCCATAAATAAGTGTAGTGTTTCTCATTCTTTTTATTGCGAGCTGCATTGAGAAGTTGGCGTCTACCAGGGGACAGACTTTCATTGATGTAGATGGGCATTGCAGGGGTTGCAGTAAGACCTATGTTGTGGGTTGAGAGATTTCTCTTCACCCTCCTTTTTTGGAGGATAGCCTCAGCATCCAGCCGTCGAGTCATTTTCACAATTATTCCTGGGGGCTTCCCTGATACTTCCCGGTTTCGCAATCTGTGACGGACACTAATCATTGAATCATCGATCGTGAAGTCCAAAGCCCTTCCAACTGATTTTACTACCTCAACGACTTGCTCCCCTGACTGAACTGGAACACCATGAATTTCTATGGTCTCTCTTCTAGAATACTGTTCAATATCCTCCATTCGACCTTCAAGTTGTGGCACTCTTTTCTTAAGCGTAGTATTTTCAGCTGTCAATTTATTTATAGTCTCCAAGAGAGCCGCTACCTCACCACTTTGCTTAGTGACTAAAGATTTAGTTTCTTTTATCTCATCAAAGGCAGTATTTATTGTCTTACCTAAACTATTTTCAATGTCTTTCAGGTCCTTTCGTACGGCAGTAATTAGTTCAAAAATATCATCGTAGGTTATGGTAGTTGATGACTCAGGCCTAGACTCAAGGGCCATACTTTTCCTTCGCTCTTTGGAGCACTTAGTACACCTCCAAATGACCGAAGGAAATGAAATGAGAGAAAGATTTACACACTTGCCATGAAAGGGGGCGTTGCATCCAGCACATTCAATTTTATACTTAGCATTCTTGCCAGTCTTGGGTATTGATTTTAGACAAGAAGCACAATCCGCCATAATTTCGGATATCAAATAATTATTGATATAAACAGCAGGAAATACCTTATCACAAAACGAAGATGACAAAATACTGAAGTATTCACAGCAGAATGTTGCACAGATGACAGTTTGAATGTAACTTTTGAGGTTATGTTACGGAGCGCTGCGACATACGTCTGCTTGCCACCGAGTCCATAGAGTAAGTGCTAATAATAATATATTATATATATATTATATATTATATTATATATTATATTATATATTATATATATTGATAATATATTATCAATCGTCGTCATTGTAAACATACCATATATTATGCTATATTTTCAAGCAGTTTAGAGCAAGACATTTCCCCTCCAAATGCTCATACTTCCTTTATTAAATTTAAAAATAATTTGTATTTTTTGATATTGGATATTTTTCTGCAAAATCTTGATCAATGAACTCTAACTATTCAAAATAAACACAAATTAAACATTCATCACCTGAATACTTAATCATATGTTCAGAATTGTATTTTTTTAATCTGTTAAATCAGGGTAACTATACTTTTTGGAGGGTAAAATTAAATAAAAATAACATTAGACAACGTACTGCGTTTAGCACTTTCAATATCTCAGCAACAGATTGACGTAGAATAATAATTCAATATGCTAAATCGTCCATTTTTTAAGCTGAATTCAATTTTGACACTTAAATTTACAATAAAGAATACAAAAATATTAAATTCAAAAAATAAATTTTATTTTGTCAAAAAACCCTCCACAGAGTTAACTTAAGAGCTGGTTTTTGAACTGGAAGTAATAAATGTCGCTCTAGATGTATGTACCAAATTTCATCGCTATTGGACCTTTTTTAGGAAAGTTATCGCGCCTGCGGACAGGTATATATGTATATGAAAATGAACGATCGGTGATTTTGGGGTCTGGGGGCATCAAAATGAAAAGTTACGGTAGTCCCTTGCTTAAGTCTTACCATGCCGCCTACTGTAATAACTGTAACGTCCCTATAGGGGTAAATTCGCTGAAATGCTATATCTTCCTTATTTCTTGACAAATCTTGATAAAACGTGGTATACGCCCAGGTTTAGATTTTTCTTCTGGTTTATATTGAATTAAAACCAACTAGTTTTTACATTCCTGTTGCAGCAAACCTACATACTCATTTCCCATGTTATTTTTATGAAGCTTCAATAAACACGTCAAATCTCGCTATACTGGATTGAAATATGTTCTTTTGCATTTGAAATTCGCTGCGTATGCAGGTCTGCTGCAACGGGGCTATTTAAATATCTTCCATGATAATAACATTAGACAACGTAGGCCTACTGTGTTTATCACCAAATGTAAATCAATATTTCCGCAACCAGTTCCTGCAAACTATAATTCAAAGTACTGGATTCGTTATTTTTTAATGCCGAATCTAACGGTTGTAAGTAAATTTTCTTCAGAGGAAAAAATTCTCATAAAATTTTAACTAAGTAAATTGTTTACACTAAAATTCCCATCAGTTTTAAACCTTCGTTTTTACAGACAGAAAAAACGTTATTTTTCAAGGAATTAACACAATTAATTTATAATAATTCCTTGAAAAATAAAGTTTATGGTGAGCTCACCAACACCTTTATTTTAGAGAAATTTTTATGATTAAGGTGTCAAATTATTAGACATTTTGTCAATATTTCCTGAATGCTGTTCATTTTCCTTTAGGTGGAAAAAGCGTTGCCCCATTGGGCATGTATGTTACCCACAAATTTACATGCATTTCTTATGAAAGGGATATTTGTTTAAATATTAATAAAATTAGCGCCTACCTTGTAAATGGTTGGACCAAAATAGACATATTATAGACTTTTCTTACAGGAATTTAAATTATCTTAAATTTTTAAGTTTAATAGGTAGTACTAAAAGTTGATATTTTCCAATATATTTAGGAAAAGCCAAAGAATTGTACCTTCAGACCCCCCTCCCTCCCACCGTTCAAGGGCTAAGGACGGGGACTTTTGATATGTTCACTTCCTAACTAATCCAAACAAAGCTGTAAAGTAAAAAAATTGTGTTCCGAAAAATTCCCTCTATACCTTTTCATTGCCTGGTCTAATACCAAATTCTATTGAATTTGGTTAGCAATTAATCGAGCTATCGGTTTTTGAATATTTTCCATGAGAATAACATTAACGTACTGCGTTGACCACGAAATGAAAATATCAAAAATCTCCTCAGTCAGTTGACGAAGACTAACAATTCAAAATACTGGAATATTTATTTTCAAGTCAAATTTTATGGTTGCAAGTATATTTTCTTTAGAAATCACAAATTTTGTGAAATTTGAAAAGATATGAATTTTTTTACACTTAACTTAAATCCATATCTTTTGAACCTGAATTTTCACAGACATGGGTGGCTTCATTTTATTTGCCATCTTAAGCACTAAAAACCATGAAACTTTTTATCAAAATCGATAGAGCCGTTTATGAGAAATTAGGATTTTTGTTGTTTTTAAGGGTTTAAAAAAGAAAAATCCCTTGAAAATCCAAAATACAAAATACCCCCGTTGCAGCAGACCTGCATACTCAGCGAATTTCAGATGCAAAACAACATATTTCAATCCAACATAACGAGATTTGACATATTTTGGTAAGGTCCATAAGAATAACATGGGGAATGAGTATGCAGATTTGCTGCTACAGGAATATTAAAACTGGGTGGTTTTAGTTCAATATTAGTAGATCTGAACTAGAAGAAGCTATTTACCAAGTTTTATCAAGATATGTTGAGAAATAACCGAGATATAGATTTGTTATTATTTCCCATAAGGTTAACATTGGGACAACGTACTGTGTTTACCACTTTCAATATCTTGGTAACCAATGGGCATAGGGCAGTGATTCAAAATACTAAATTGTTTTTTTTTTTAGCTGAATTCAATGGTGACAACAAAAAATCGGTAAATTTTATTTTCCTATGTAAATAACTCAAAAAACCCATTTTTGATGGGGTTTATCCCCCTTTGTCCCCCTTCCGGTCGTCCGATCGAGCTGGTTTACGAACTCGTCTGAGGAATTACCACTTTACATGTCTGTACCAAATTTCATTAAGATCGGACCATTTTTACGGCCACTATCATGATGACAGACACATATATAATATATAGATACTAGGGGCCTGGAGGGGCAAAAGCCCCTAAAAATAAAATACAAATGCTGGATATTTAATGTTTCCTTCACACTCACAACATGCTAACGGTTTGACGGAATTAAACTTTCAAAGTGTAACGTCAATGATGTTTTCACATTTATCAGAATTTTATGAAAGGGCGTTACCTCAGTATAGTAAAGGGCTGAATTTTTTTGGAACAGTGGCGCTATCCGTCGTTCTCAAAACAAACTCACTTCACTTTGTTTACAATTAAGCATATGGTCATGGTTTGAAGAAATTCTTTAGGTTAACCACAGATTGCAGTTCTTAATTTATTTCCCAAAGAAAGTCGTGACAATTAACACAAAAATGAAAAAATGTCGTGTGTAGCCTCCAGGTTCAAAAGAACATATATTGGACATTAAAAGGGTAATTATTATGGAAATCTCCAATTGAGGCTACATTTTACCCAATAAGCAAATAAATAAGGATAAAATCAGAAAATGGTCTCTCGTTGACGACGCCATGCTCCACGTTGGAGCCTCTATCTCCACTTCATAAGGAAGTTAGGTTTGGAGACCACGAGCTTGGTAAATAGTTAATATTGAGGATTTTACCCTACGTTGAACACTTTTTCATGGTTGCCCTTGTGTAAATACTGCTTTGCCTTGGTAGATTCAAGATTCAATATACTTTTGATTGGCCAAATTTAAAGGTGAACCTTTTTGGTAGGATCAAATTTAAAACTGATGGTGCACTCAATAGCTGTTAGTGCAGCACACTCTGTTGTTCCTCGGTCAAAACTATGACCATTTCCGACCGCAAATAAATCAGGTAGAGCTGGTCCTTAAAAATGACGAATGAAGTCTTCTCTGTACCTATAGCCTGCGCTTATTCGATTGTATTAATGTAAACAAAGCAGACGTTATTAGATTACAATTATTTTTAATTGGCAGATATGTAACGTTATATCTTTTTTTTAAACTTTAAGAAATTTCAGTATTTTCCCGAGTCCCTGGCATCAAGACCTATTTTAGCACCCTCCCATCATCCCCAACAACTGCGACTTGCCAAACGCCCAACAATTTCGGCGCCAAAATTTCGCTAACATATATAATCTAGTATATCTCAAATCTATTATACTAATTCGCTAAGGAATTTCTTGTGTACAGCAAAACTCCTTGATTTATGAACCGATTTTGATGATTGAGGTGTCAAATTAAAGGGAATTTTCTGTAGAGGTCATGGAATAATTTTTCTAATCCTAAGTTCAGTGTGCTTTGCCCCACTGGACTTTAAAGTTTCCACGTATTTTAAATGGAAGTATATTTTACCAAACATATGGCTTATATAAATTATTTTTATTTTATTAACAGCTGTCTCGAGAAAAACCTTAAAAAAACCTCGAGTTTACCTTCTGTCACTTTGATATTTATTTACATTTTTTGGTTATTTTTTTAGTTTGCATCATCTACTTTATGAAAGAATTCATATCCTGGTGGATTAGGCCTATTAATATTGAAATATAATATTCAAGTAAAATTTAAATCTGTTGTAGAAAAGAAATCTGTTGAAGAAAATTAATCTGTTGTAGAGAATCAGTCACATAAAACAATTTTTAAAAGTGGGTGTAAAAAACGTGATAAAGTAAACAAATAAATTTCATTACACCAATACCAAACAAAATATATTCACTTCAAACTGCCTATCTAAAAGAAATTCCTGATCAGTTCTTTAAAGACAGAGACAAATGAATAAGAAGTTCTATTTAAAAAAGTGTTTCAACTTTCAAGTGGTACTTGAAGAAGGGTTTTACACTCCAACAAGAAATATGAAGGATTAGGAATAAGGAGGATAGCTTGGGAAATATGATTTCTGGATCGCATAAAAAGGAAATATACTTCATGAAAGATTCTATTTTCATAGCCAATTATTCAAGTTTTGAAGGAGAATGAGTTTTAACTACGGCCTCCCAGCAACAAAAAGAGAAAACAATATATTTATGTAAAAGCAAGTCCTAAATGCCAATCGTTGAATAAGTATAATGTATGTAATGGTGAAGATTGTCAGAAGCCCTAATAAAATTGTTGCAGACATTAGAATGCGTATGTGAACAAATTAAAGAAAGAAAACTGTGAACCATATGAAGAGGATGCATTTTGGATGTTGGGAGTTCAAGGGAAAATTGATGATAAAGCGAAAATAAAAAGGAACAAATAAAGGCTTAGTATGAGTAGTTAATCTCATATTCAGGTTCGCGACCACTTCTACACAGCCCGAATAAATTCACACATGGAAAATCTATAAACACAAAAACTATTCTGTACCTCAATGGAGAGCAAATATTGATTATTATACTTCATTTTAGCCGCAAACAAATCCTAAACAATAATTATATTCCATTTATAAAAAATAAAAATTCGTAAGACAGCAGGAAAAACTTCAAAATATTAGAAATCATCAGAAAAAATATGAAAATTAAAGAGAAAACCAAACTAAAATCATAATAACGCTAACATAAACTTATAAGAATTAAACTAATAATGCCATCCAATATTTTGTAAACTAAATAATATATACGTGCTCAAAGTTGACAAAATTTTCTCTCATCATTTAATAGTTAATTTATTAACTGGAAACGACTAGTACTAGATAAATAATCTAGTAGATCTCATAAAAATAAAATCACATTGCTAAGTATTTATATCCATCATTTGGCATTAAATCGGCAACGTTATAACAAACACACTTAACGCTTAATAACTTTAAATAATAAATATATGAAGAAAATCTTAAAGTTCATTTATTGATTTTTTATAAGTACATTGAACATAGCTGCCTTTTGAAGAAAAACCATATGTCAACATCTTGCATATATGGCTTTGAATCAAGCATCAGCACCACATGTTTTATGTAAACAAAGCAGACGTTTTTAGATCCCAATACCTTTTAAATGGCAGATATATTACGTTATTTCTCGTTTTCTGGTGAATTTAAAGAAATTTCATTATTTTTCCCGCCATCACGGAATAGAGACCTTTAATTTGAGCCCTCTTCCATCTCTCTACGACTTGCCAGACGTCCACAAGTTTGACGCAAAGAATCGCCTTATGAAATTAAATATATGATATGTGTATATATATATATATATATATTCGAATGAATGGTGTTTTCCGCTCCTGGGGGCCCCAAAACGAAAATTTATCATAGTCTCGGGCTTAGGTCTTACCATGAGACCTACGGTAATAGCTTCTTCCTTATAGGGGAAATTCGCTCAAATGAGAAAAACACCTGAAATGATCACGATTTTATACCTACATGCCAAATTTCATGAAATTCGGACCTTTGGTGTCGTCTCTAGCTCTGTTTAAATATCCACACATCCACACACACACAGTTAGACACCACTGCGAAAACCACTTTTTTGGATTCAGAGAGCATTGAAACTAATATATTCACTACCAACTCAAATACGAAAATGTTTACAAAAAAATACTTTCTCCATATACTATGTATAGGAGAGAGAAACTAAAAATGCAAAAAAATAAAATAAAACGCCAGCAGAAAAAAAACGCGCGCACACACGGACAGGAAACTCCTAAAATCACTTTTTTCAGATCACTAACATCTAAAATTCGAACATTTAGACGAAAACAATACTTTCTCCAAATATAATTTCTGTATGTATAGAGGTGAGAAAAAACAGTGGCTTAAAATCCACCTCAAGAGGATTTGGCCTGTGTGAAATGTGGATTTGGTGGTTTCGAATTACAGCACAACACTGATCCCTTTCACGCTTTCAAGTATGTAGGAAAGGTAAAATACTCTCGAGATTTCTTTCAAGACGCACCTCTCATTCTATCTAATTGATATTTTAAACATTGCAACATAAAAAGTTAATAATACAAATGGTGGGACTTGCAATATATATAACATTTTATTATATTATACAAAGGACAAACATTTTTGTATTAGTTAAAACCCTTGAATTTTCCTTTAACGAAAAGTCAGAAACCATCTGATTACTGAAATTACTTTTAACACTGAATTGCTTTTACGTCCTCTGCTGTTAACTATACTCTCAAAAAAGAACTTCTTAAATGTTTTACGAGGATAATTTAGACCTGTGTATCAATCGGTAAGTGAATATACTCGTAACTCAAAGCCACAATTTCAACTAAATTAAAATAGCTTCCTTTCTTAAGAATCGCAGCGTCATGCGGAATTAGTGAAATAATAGACCGGCATTTTAAGTGATTGAATAATAAATTTAGACGGAGCCTCAAATTGAGTAAAATCAACTTAAATCCCAAAATGGGTAAATCACATATTCTCCATAAGTTAAACATAGGAAGTGAGTGTGCAGGTTTGCTACCACAGGAATGTAAAGCTGAGAAATTTTGGCAATAATCTAGTAGATCTCATAAAAATAAAATCACATTGCTAAGTTGAATTTATAAGAGTCGAGAAATAACCAAGATATCTAAATTTGTTTATTTCCTAAAAAAAAGGTTGATATTAGGGAAGGAATATGAAGGTTTTCTGTCACTGAAACGTCTGAATGGGTTTTTTTAGGAATTTATCCATTTTATCTAACCATTTGAAGTCTCATAACTTTTATTCAAATGTGCTGAGAAACAAACAAGATTTAAAATTTGTGGTTATTTACCAAAAAAACAATGAGACGACGTACTGTGCTTACCTCTAACGTCATTTCGGTAACAAATGGACATAGAGCAATGAATAAATATATAAAATTAATTGGGGGTTTCTTCGAACTGAACTAAAATGTGCAAAATAAAGTTTGATGATTCTTACTAGTGTACACACGCAGCATGCAATTTTGGTAATATGAAACAACTTGAATAAGAAATAACTATGTAGTAAGGAATAACCTGCATAAATTGAAAATTGCGTATATTAGCATACACAGCTACTGTAATTGGGCACTCCATGAGGTGCCCAGCTCGGCTGGGCACATAGTGTAATTGAACAGTTTAATTCAAAATTACATCTGAAAACTTCATGAAGTTCCCAACACTTTTTAACTACTTGCTGTTATTATTGCTTTTACACTATGTGTCCAGCTCAGATGTTGGGCAATTGCTATAAAATCGTATACGTAAGTTTTGGTAGTTCTCAATGTATTTTTTAACCAAACAAAAAATCCTGTTTTATATGCTTTGAAATAAGGACATATTAAGAGTATCGTAGAACATTGTCAATGAGATTGTCTACCAGCAAGCCAGAGAGATCGGTCAATTTAAATTTTATGCTTTAATAGAGAAATAAAACATGAAACATTTTACTTAACACATTGGTATTTAATATATCACATAAATATTACCATTAACCTTTTTGAATGTTTTGACGTCTTACTCCATCACCTAATTACTTAGTTAAGAAAATTAAACTTATGACAAATCTAAAAATGGCGAGGCAAAACAAATTTACAAAAAGTGCTAATAAGAATTCCATGCACAATTGAATGTAAACAATTCTATTGTGATTTGTTTGGTATAAAATTTAAAACATGTATATAAAGTTTTATTATTTTGTTTGTTATTTTTAAAATTATATTGGAATCATCGTAAATTTAAGAAAAGGTTATTATTTTATCCTATACTCTCATGAGAGTGATGTTTTGCTTGCTTGACTGCACAGTTATCTGAAAATGGCTCCAAGAATTCCCCTCAAAGTCTGAAAATAAATAATTTCTGGCTAAAAATCACGTTCTATGTCGGTTACTTGCCCTAAAAATGTCTGTTAAAGTAATGAATGTGAATTTCAAAGTACAATAATTTAACATTGTGTCATATGAGTAGCATGTCAGCAATGAAATAAACAAGGAAAATGTAAACAATGAATAACCATTATAGCTGTTTGCAAACTCAGCCATCGATAAATAAGAGAACGCTACTTGACTGTGGAATGTCAACGACCCAGGTACTGCCCAGTACACCAGGTACTGTTTGTGTCATTAAACATTACTCATAACATCCAGCCTTTTCACTAAAAGATTTTGTGTATTTGTTTACACCTTCCCTGTAATGAACATTAAATCGTTTATTCTACTCCTATGCCGATGAAAGTAAAAATCGAAGTTTATATTGTAGGACAAAGACCTATATTTCGAAATTCATATAGAACATTCGGATGAAGAGATAACCAATAAGTCTATTAAAAGTTAATCAAATGTAAAGGGTTGCTAGAAAATTTAATATTCATAACTACCATTACTCTTCTTATTATTTTTAGCAAAGCAATGCCTACGGTTTTTATACTTTTGTGCAGTATTGATTTAAAAATTTAAGGTAATCATAATACGTTATTTATAATAATTGTTTAAACAATGAGTGTTACTAATAGTGAATAAATAACAAAGTTATTGTTAACTGGTACTTAAAACAAAAAACCATTATCCAAATACTATGTAAAGATTTACGTTCTGTGATAGAACGTAATTACATTTCTATTCCAGCTGTAAGAATAATTCCAAGCATTAGGAATTCACTGAGTTGCATGCAAGGCCACTACAATGTTGGAATTTTAACTTTAACAAATATTTTATAGCAACTGCCCAACGTATAAAAATAACTACAGTACATTAGCAGTAACATATAGAACAGTAATATATAAAAATAACTACAGTACATAATGAGAGTTGGGCACTTCCGGAAGACTTTTTGGCCGGACTTGTACGGCAATGGGTAACTTTCGAGTCAACAAAAAGGAACATAAAACAGATGTTTCTGAGGCAGTATGATGAAAAACGTTTGTTTTGTTTAATCGCATTCAGAAAAACTTTCCGACCTAGGCCGGAAAGATATCTGTACTGGTATCGCCAAAGGGTAGCTTTCGAGCCAACAAAAAGGAATAGAAAACAGATGTTTCTGTGTCCGCTTGATCAAAACCTTTTCAAGGACTCCCGTAGAAAACGGGAGACATTGTATATTTGGTCACAGATGAAGGACTATAAAGTTCTTCATCTGTGATTTGGTTAACAAAAAGTCGGATTCATTCCCCGAGTCTTTACAAAACTTTGACATACTTTGTTATATTTTTAGGAGCCGAACAATATTTTAATAATTCACAAACCCCACTTAAAATATGCTTTTTAAAGAAAGAACCAGTGTTGATGATCATCAGCACTTATTCTTAACCAAGTGATTGCAAACGAAGCCAAGTAAGCTATTTAATTTCATGTTCATATAAAATTACTTAAGAGAATTAATATGTTTTCATTTGAAAACACTAAACGTGCCAAGACTACTTTTACTGAAGAAAGTCATAAGTTATCTACCAAGATGACGCAAGCTGGATGGGTAAAATTTATCAATTTATGCCCACAACAATAACGATTATTTTTCATTTGACCAATAACTAATATTTTCGATTACGATATTGTTTCCGCGAACAACTAAAAGGTCTTTGTAATGTAATGTTGAGAACTATTATTTGCATTTTGAAAAATAAATTAAATTCTCAATCATAAATTATTTAATTCTTTTAAGATTTATTTTATTTTCAAGATCACTCTAAGATTGAGTTCCTGAGGTATATTAAATTTGAAAGTTGGCGTGTAATTCAATAGGAATGTCTTCTCCATGACAGTCGGGACAAGATGAGGAGGAAAAAGGTCTTCCGAGTGAGGTGTTATTAATCACTACTGCCATCCACCGACGACAAGCAGAAACCCTTACCTACCTTTGGTCTCTCTTGTCTACATGTATAAGTTTATCAAAAACATTATTTTACTTGCACGAATAAGCTTCATCGTTCTTCGTATGGGGTTAAAAGTACTGTATATAATTACTCATTATAAGCAGCGTTAGTTTTTATTTTAAACCTATAAAATTATCAACTAAATGTAAAGAACCAGCATAGACATTGTTGATAGAAAAACTCAGTAAACTCAGTACTCATTAAGTATTTATACTCAGTATTTAGTACCCAGAACCAATCAATAAATTAAATCGTTAAATGTTTTTGAGAAAGCTAACGTTTATTTTAAATACCTCCGTCGCAGCAGACCTGCGCACAAGCGAATTTCCATAGGATTTATTTTTTATGTGTGAGCATTCAACATTTGTAAGGGAAAGTTTTGTTTTGTAAATAATACATAAAAAAACTTATATTTCATCATTAATGAGCTTTGAATATGTGGAAAACCAACAAGGCGATCACATTGGTTTTCATTAGTAATATAATTTTTTTTTGTATTTTATGTAATTCTGAGCCTTTTAACTTGTAATAAATATAATCTTGTTATAGTATATAAATAAATATCAACAAACAAATAATCAATGAATTCAAAATACTGAAAACAAACAAATAATATAACCACCGACCGGCTGAGCCTTGACCCGCAACGATGGAGTGCGTCGACGCGGTCACTCTCTCGCACGACTGCCAAGGCTTCCTCAGCTGGAGGATATGGTGAAGGCTGGCCTCGAGGTGGACGATGCCGTCCTGGCTGATGTTTTTCTGGCGGTTGGTCGCAGCTTTCATAACAGCTAGGATGGCGAAGCACTTCTGGAGGTGCTCCTCCTCCTGCTGCCTGGCAAGTGCGATGACTGCCTCGAAGGGGGACGGGTCGGTGTGCATCGACTCAACGTCATTAGCAGATGCTTCCTCGGTAAGGACAGGTGTTCTTGTCACCGAGGAAGTTGGCGTACCACGGCCTTACGGCGACCTCGCGGCACGAGGATTCCGGCCAAAGGGCTTTTCTACCTCGACGTCCCCGCTTGGAGAGAGTAGCCGAGGAAATTACTCCCTCTGGGTAGTTTTTGGGGTTAGGGTACCCCGGGAATATTCTTGCATCTTTTGAATCGTTGTTGTTTCAGTGCTGGCCATGATGTCTGGATTTGCCCCCAAGACTGGGCATTGACTCCCCAAATGTACCCCGATGAGAAAGTCAGACGGACTCACCGCCAGAGCAACTATATCTATGTCCGACCGCCTCTAAAACACCGGCGGTCCTAGACGAGCAGTGGCCTCTGCAGAGCCCCCACAAGACCGCAGCATGACCCTATCCGGACGCCAACCGGCACTACTACGGCCAAGGGGATTTTCGCCGGCTGATAGGGCAGCCAGGTCATTCCTTGCCAAGCTGACCCGGGCCAATGTACTATCCGACAGACTGGGAGGTGCAGAACCCAGTTTTTAAGCTGTACCCTCTGCTCGTCCCAGACCTCCAACGCAATGGAGGCTGAATAACACAGAGTCGCCCCGGCAAAGAGGCCGGAATGATTTACCAGGCTATTGAAATTAAACGGAGAATGGAGTTGTGAAAAGGAGACTCGAAAAAGGACCAGTGCGTTCCCCTCCCCTTTTAGTTGGCTCTTATAACAGGCAGGGGATCCTGTTGGACATTCTGTCCCGGCCCAGCTCGGGAAAACTGGAAGATAAATATAGCCAAATTGATAAGGAGGCCACTGGAATTTATTGCGGACTAAAAAAGTTCTTTCAGTACTGTTCTGGACGTAAATTAATCCTAGTTACGGATCACAAGCCGTTAGTCACAATATTCAATCCCAACAAAAACCTACCTTCTATGTCAGCTACGCGACTTTTCAATTATTCACACTTCTTATCAGGTTTTGACTACAAAATAGAATTTAGACGGACAAATGAACATGGAAATGCAGACTTCCTTTCAAGGTTCCCTGTAGAAAAAAATTCAACTACCAACATGGACCAGACTGATGTTTTCTTTATGAAACAAATTGAAACGATCAACTTAAACCACAGCCTGATTGCTCAAGAAACTAGAAAGGATGAAAACATGCGACCATTGCTTCAAGCTTTGGAAACTGGACAATCTCTGGAGCACTATGGTTATCATGACGGTGAATTATGTCTCCATGAGGGTTGTATCATGAAAGGTTGGAGAGTGATGATTCCCAGCTCTCTACAAAAATATGTCCTCAAAGAGCTACATTTTGGACATGTGGGAATGGTAAAAACCAAAGCCTTGGCACGAAGTTTTTGTTACTGGAGAGGGTTGGACAAAGATATAGAAGATACTATTTCAAAATGCAGACAGTGTAGAGGAAAACAAAATTTACCGAAGAAAGAAATCAACCATCCCTGGGAACCAGCGAGTCAACCTAGGGAGCGGATCCACATAGATTTTGCTGGACCGACCAATGGAAACTACTTTCTGTCGGTGGTGGACGCATTCAGTAAGTGGGTTGAAGTCATACCTACGAAGATTATTATTTCTTCATGGACAATCAGAGAGCTGCGTAAAATATTCACTACCTTTGGACTACCAGGTATTCTAGTCTGATAACGGTCGTCAGTTCACCTCTTCTGAATTTAGAAACTTTTTGAAAGACTGTGGAACTTTGCACAAAATGACAGTCCCTTATCATCCGTTATCGAACGGCCAGGTCGGACGCTTTGTACAAACGATAAAAAAGCTAGTCAAGTGTCAGACGAACCTGGTACACTGGAAGAAAAACTTCACAGACTGATAATGAAAAACCGTTAAGCTCTTAATTCAACTGGGAAGTGTTCATACTTCCTGATGTTCAATAGAGGGATCCGCACATACTTCAGTTTACTTCTACCAAAGAGCAAAGAAGAGACCAAATCACCCAAAGGAATAGTGCGATACTTCAAACCAGGTGACCGAGTACAAGTACGAAACTATTCCGGGAAATGGAAATGGAACTACGGAAATATTCAAAGTAGAGACGGCAACCTTCACTATTATATCAAGATGGACGATGGACAAATTTGGATACGCCATATCGACCAAACGTTGCGCACGAAGGTTTAGGGGGAGGCCACTGTTATATATTTTTAACCGACTTCCCCCACCTACCAACAAAAGGAGGAGGTTCTCAATTCGTCTTGGGATAGGGTGGGTGCACCAGTGAATGATCGGTTAAGGACGATGTCTCATATTAATTTAACATTACTCCCTCATTTTATGGTCACAGCTATATATTTTACTGTAGAAAGTTCATTTATTCTTTAAGGATTAAGCAATATTAGTTAAATATGTCACTTAATGAGAATACTGGTTGTAATATTAATTAAAATAAAACTAAGTCAATGCTCCAATAAATGACCGGGACTGCACCAGTGAATGACCGATCTTGCACCAGTGAATGATCGGTCTGTTTTAACTGCTGAATAACTGTCAAAATATTTGAAAATCAGCTGACAACAATGATTAAGATTAATTCAGATGAGAATATAGATCAAAGCTAGTAAATGACCGATCTCGTTCCAGTGAATGACCGCTAAGTTTTTCCCCGGTCATTCGCTGGTTTTTGCCATAGTTACGTTCCAATTTATGACTACCCTCAGGGATAATTAATCTTGACATGCACAGCAATAAAATAGATTTTAAATTGCAGGATAGTATGTTAAATATCATTTAATTGCAACACAATTTTGAAACAATCATCAAATACAGAATGAATGTAAATCCAGGAAAGCCTTGCAGGAGGAATCACTATAGCAGGAAACATCAAAATCGAAGATAGTAGGACACTCAATATTAAATATGTTTAAAAAGTATTTTCGACTCCAGCAATTTTAACCAATGAAAGATTATAGTTGAATAATATTCCAAGGCTGGTTTTATGCTTATTTTGCATTAGCTAGCCCAAAGAATATGCTTAATAACGGGCTTTTTAAACAAAACGGTCATTCACTGGGGGGTGGTCATTCACTGGTGCACCCACCCTATGTTTTTTTTCTAGGGATGTTCACCGATTTTTCTGTGATACTTTTACCAATCAACGTGATTCTACCACCAAAATAACCGGGATGATCTCCTGTTGGTCCCATACGTAACATTTTGTTTCATTGAAATATTTACTTAGGAGAAAAATGCAAAAAACCTAAAAAAATTAAATATTTTGAACAACTTTTTGTTGACAAAACAAAGGTGAAAAAGGAATAAGTTTATTTTATTACAGCTGTCACATACTTTTATATAAATCTGTAATAATATGGCATATGATCAGCTGCTTCACAATGATATAATGTCAAAACAGTTTGTCTTCTTGTTTACTATTTAATATGTAGATTGAAACACAGTCAATTCCAAAATTGAGATTATTACATTATTATTTTAAATAGTGTAAACCAAAAAGCATGACAAATTTATGAAACACTAATATGTAGGATTATCTACCGTGTTATAAAAAAGCCAGGCTATGATAAATGTCTATTATCAATATTCAGTGAGAAAATCCACTTAGATCAGTTAATTAAGAAGAACAAGCCTAAATCTTAACGTGTTAGTGTGGCCTAGGTGATGCAGGGGAAACGGAGGCTGTTGCTGTCGACGGAACAGGCCATCATGTTCTACGGAGCGGAGACCTGGGCAGATGCGACGAAGGTGAAGAAATACCGGACTCGTATGCTGGCGGTGTAGAGACGCGACGCGCTCAGGGTCTCGTCCTCGTACCGCACGGTCTCGCAGGCGGATGTGCTGGCCATTGCGGGAGTCATCCCAATCGACCTGCTGGAACAAGAGAAGAAGACCATCTAGGGCGTGCTCCCGAGATGGATCGGGAAGAGGCTGCCGAGCTGGCCCGTGGCCAAACAATGGCCGCCTGGCAGCGTCGATGGGACGAAGACATGACCGGAAGGTGGACATGGCGCCTCATCAGGAACCACCAGCCGTGGGTTTGCCGCTACCACGGAGGGATGAACTTTTACCTCACCCAGTTTCTGAGAGGTCGTGGCTACTTCCGTCTGTACCTCCACCGAATGGGCAAGGTCGACTCGCCCAGGTGCAGGTACTGCGGACACGACGGAGAACACTTTCTTCGTGTGCCGTCGCTTTGACGAAGAACGGACTGCCCTCGCCGACTCGGTCGGCGGTCATCTGACCCCGGACAACATCGTGGGGAAGATGCTTCAGGGCAGCGACAGCTGGAACGGAGTGGCTGGTTTCATCATGTTCATCGTGCGCCAGAAAAGGACAGACGGGTGTCTCGAGTGACCCCAGAATCGAGGACAGCAAAAGGTTGAGCATCAACTGAGGAATCCCGAAAGGGACAGCACCTGAGGAGTCCTGAAAGGGACAGAGGCCACACATTGCGATGTCGCAATGAGCAGACGTTCGGGTCGATCGCAATGTAATATCCAATGTCAATATGCAATGTAATATCGCAATGTATATATGTGGTGACAGCACGCGAGGGGGTTTTTTAGCAGGTATGCCCAGGGATACTTACAGACACTCTGCATGCCTCCCACAGCCGCCTCAAGGTGGGGCCTCAACAACAGTGCCCCTCGTCGTCGATTTGCTCACTGGAGCGAGCGCCGTAGAGTGCCCGCATGTCGTGTTCGGGTAAGAGCTATTTTAACCTCCTTTCCAGCGTGGAAAAAAATACATAATTTACCCGTCCTAAAAGTTTGTGGCCGGAATTGTATCCCCAGACCTGTGACGTCTAAATGGCGTACTCCTTTTCTCATGTGGTTATAAATCCGAAGGTTTACAATTTCGGCAACCCAAATCATCTTATAGAAAGTATTAAGATAAAATGGCTTTGATAAAATCACTTTCCAACTAAAAAAAACATTTCAAATTGAAATAGGTTGAACGTAAAATAATCAAACTGTTTTAAGTTGTTAGTAGTGAAAGAAAAATATTCTATTATTTTGGGATGGAGGCTTTTCATTGCAAAGTGTGTGCCTAAAGAGCGTGCTCAATATCTGGAACTACCACATGAGTAAAGATTTGGATTATTAATAAATGTATTTGCCTTAGAAGCTAGGTTAGTTTCGTAGCTTTGAGAGTCTTTAAAATATTTTCATAAACTTGAAAATAATATAAAATAACAATACTGTATTTCCATCCTTCTCCAGTATTAAAGGTCACTCAAGGCTTAAACTTTCATAAAATCTTCGGCAAAAATATCTTTAAAAGCAGTTAAAAGTTTAAATCACATCGTTTGAGTAACCTACTCGAGTCTTACTTCAACTGATAACGACATGGAGGTAAATCCTAAGTTGGGCCCGCAGGAAGGCCTTTTCTCCACTTTGAGGCGCAAAGTAAGCTTTGGAGTTATTGTTGGACTGCTTTCTGTTGTAAGATGAATTTTATAGTTTTCTTAAACATCAACTCAACCATATAGAATAATTCATGTGACGTCACTAAAGTGGTTGGGTAAAGGCATACAAACGTAATGTGGAGTATTTTAAATACTTAAAAAGCTTCTTGATTTGAAATATTTAAAATTACAATTTTTACATTTTAGGCAGTTCAACTAAACACACGTATTTAGCCCTGAATTTAAACAACTCATAACATAATCTATAATCATACTATTTATTTCTAACGTTCTACCTACCATATGTTGTAACCTGTATTCAATAAATAAACATTTTCTAAATTCCTTGTCATTTTTCTGGATTTTAATGTTAAATCAATAATAAAAGTTACTTTTCCATCATCCTATTTCTTTGATTAATATGTGTTTTATGCAACAGCCATATCATACCAAAGAGAATAGCCATCAATTCATGTCTAAAGCACAAATGAATACAGTATTAAAGGGAGTAACAGGCAAGACTTACTAGTTTTATCCTTTTTGGGATGTGTACGCTAATGTGAAAGTGTTTTATAGTTTTGTTATATGAAAAATGCCCTATGTATGCATATTTTCCCATCGTTCCCACAAGCCTCCCTACTTCTTCCAATAAGTTAGAGGCATTGACCTCCATCCTTTGCCTCTCCCGCCTGCCGAGACGCCATGTAAATGACATACCATGGTCGGAGAGTCGTAGGAAAACAATATAATACATATACACTTTAAAATGCACTTTAACCGCATGATGAGTCAGAGTATTTCGACTAAAAATACTTATATCAACAATAAGGCTTCAAAGCACATTGCATTGATAAATTGGTAACTTTAAAGGAACAGAATTGATTTATTTAAATTGAAAAGTTGTTCAACTATAAAATTAAAATGGTGTAGACCTTAACATTGAGTAAAAAATTGTATAATTTCAATAGAGTTCAAATAAGAATAACTTTCTCCTTTTAGTGATGGGTTTCCAGTCTATTGTCAATGTAATGAGTTTTCTAACGTAATAAACAGTATTCTTCATACCGTAAAGTAATTTATGTTGAATAATAAATTACATATTATGATATAAAAAAATTATAAATGACAAAATATTTATAAACTTACCGATTAGGTACTGCATCTGAAAATATTATAATTATGTAATGTGCATGTTTTTTATTCATCATACATAACAACTTATTGTATGATATAACTTTACCAAGTAATTGGCTTTTTGGTATTCAATGGTGTGGACAAACGTTTTGTCCAAGTTTGTGCAAATATGTACCGAACATGTATAACTTTGTCTGAAGAAACTTGATGTTTTCAGTTATGTAAACTTTGTCCAAAGGGAAACTCTAAGTTGCAAATTTCTCCGGCGAATACCATGACCTCTATACAACATTATTTTTGCAGTCTTCAAAATGAAAAGTAATGAAGTTTTCTTTCACAAATAATTTACTTTTAAAATAACAAAGACATTCACCACTATGAATATTTCTTTTTTTTGCAAAAAACGTTTGCTATGACATTAACGTTTAGTACTTAACATGAACAAACCAGGTTAAACGAGCATTTAAAATTTGTTTAATTCAAACAAAGATTTATAGCTAAAAGTTAAATGAAAAGAAATATCGGGAAGCAAAGGTTCAGCTTCACGTCCAATGCTTGGCCATAATTTTATTGCTTTAAAGCTTTTTGACAAGGTTCATTCTAGTTAAAAATAGAATGCTAAAAACTTGAGTTTTAATTATAGTTTTATCAAGAACTACTGGTCTCTTGGTACTGTGCTGAAATCTTTGTCCGAAGATAAGTAAAACAAAAAACACACACACAAACACACACACACACACACACACACACACACACACACACACACTGTATATTATAACAAGTTCCCATTCTTCGCACAGCTAAACCTAAAAATAATAATAGTTCCCAAGGAAACAAAATGAAAATTAGTAAAATCCAAAACATCTTCACAATATTTTGTCAAATACTCCAGACGTGTATCATCTAAGCCCACTCTTAAAACCTTACTCGACTTAGAACCTTGAAACTTTGCATGACGTTCCTCTTAGGGTGTAGGCATCTGATAAGAACGGATTTTTTTTTTTAATTGACTGTGGGCTACGCCCAGTGGCACTTCAAAGTTTCAGCCTTAAACTACAGGGAAGCTTATGCTTTAATTAAATTTTGTTCGTCACTATATGACGGCATAAATAAAGGTCTTTATGTAGCTGGTCTGTTTATCGATATCACAAAGCATTTGACACCGTTATCCATGATTTACTGCTGCGAAAATATGCAACTATGGAATAAGAGGTACGCCTCTATCCTGGTTCTAGAGCTATTTCGTTTGTTAGAAATCGAGTAGTAAAAACCAAGGATACTTTTAGTTTACCGGCTAAAATAAATTGCGGGGTTCCTCAAGGCTCATTTCTCGAGCCGCTCGTATTTTTTAATTTATTGCAATGACTTTTGTCAGGGTTTTTTAATGGAAATTTAACTGCATTTACTGATGACACTGCGTTTTCATACAACTCATCAAAAATTTGTTTATTATCAAAAATTCAGCATGATTAAAATATGTAAAATACTGGTTTGATGCGAATGGTTTTGTTCATAATTTAAAACAACAGCGAACCACTTCGTATATCATTCCTTTGCCTAGATTAGAATTTAGTCGTCATTCTTTTGATTACGTTGCTCCCACTCTTTTTTAATAAAATACCTAATAAAACAAAAGGATGCAATAGTCTTAAAAAATTTCAGAATTCTCTTATTAAATGGTTATTCGAATTCCCTGACATAGAAAGTTTGTTTGTTTTTACATTGAAAAATCCAGTAGTTGATTATTTTAGGTTAGTATATTTAGGTCAATTTAGTTACTTTAACTCATCTGTTGTTTTATGGTCGGTTGGAATAAGTCATGGTTTTTTTGCTTTCTGTTGATCTTGCACTTTTATTCCAATTTTTGTACTATCACTTGGCTTTAGTTTAAAACTAAAGGTGCACCGGCCGGCATCTCTTTCACATTAAAGTGTTGGTCACCCCGACACAGGCTCTGCCTATGGGGGACCTAATTTCTGACCAAGTATTTTGTGAATATTTTTATTTGTAAAGTTTAATTTTGATTTACTTTATTGAATTTGTAAAAACAAGGCATTACCGTATTATTTTTAATTCCGTTCAATAATATTTTGTTAACTATATATTTTCATGAGTTGGCTAAAATAATGATATGCCGTTGCGAAAAAAGTTATGCCCGGTCGATTATTATTTTTTACATTTATTTTATGTCAGTAGCCTACACACAACACGTTTAAAGACACCGCGTCTTTAAAGCATACGTAATATGTTTAGGATATTTATCATATTTTATAATTCTGTAAACTTTTTTGAGCACCAATATTCAAAAAGTAATTTCCCTCGATAAATGTATTTTATTTATTTCTGCTATTTTATATGTTTAATTTATCTTTGTTTACCAATATAAACTAATTTCATCATCCAAATATTAGTAGGCGACCAGAAAGAATTGTTTGTCTATTAATTTGCTGACGAAGCCTAATGCAATTTTAAAATGAAAATGTCACACATGTTTATAGTTATAACATCTCATAAGTTGTAACTGGCCAACCGGTCAACCGATCTATCCAAAAGAAAACCTAGTAGAAAGATCGGAAACGTTTTAAGTAAATAAAGAATTATAAATGACCTAAAGTAGGAGTGAGTTCGGGAACAACGCTTCTACTTCAACAAAGTTGAGATTTACAGTTGATTCATTAGCGGTTTTTGTTCGTTGCGAGTCCTAAGGAAACCTTGTAGATTTTGAACAAAATAAATTAATTGTTTTAAAATTGTTTAAGAGGAGCGGTTAAGGAAAATGTTTTTTCTTTTTTCAAAATAATTTTTAGATTATACTTTATTGTCATTTTACTCTACATCAAAACTAGCAGAATCCAACGGGCATTGTCATGCCCTTGACTATTTCTATTACCAAAGGTCACCTGTTCAAGTCAATATCCCAATATATTTCATGTAAAAAATATCATGGGACCCCTTGTGGCGTCTGGGGAAGAACCCACTTGAGCGAGAGAGATCTAAATGGATAACTTAGAAACCTTTTATTACTTATATACAAAGGTTTCATGGTAAACGTTCCAGGTAACCGAGTCCATAAACTTCAATTATATACATCAACATCCTTTACGATGAATATAGATAGATAAAAACCCTTTAGGCAATGGCCAGTGGTGACTTAATAAGTTTAAGTAGGACTACCTTCTCTGGAATGTAATGACACCACAGAAAAATAGTTTAATCGAAATGCATTTGCCACTTATTTTCAGAAGCGTGAACAAAGAATGTTAATTTTTGTTTACAAACAAGTTGCGATTTTATTAATGTCAGATTAATCTTTGGCTGTGCCTTTGGTTTGCTTGATGCATGTCATGCTCATAACGAAAATTTGCTGGACGGGTAAGAGTAGGGAAAATACCTCATAAACTTCTTAAGTCAACTTTAATATTTAAATTGAAATATTTAAATGATTATCATCATAATCATTTAAATATTTCAACATTTTACTAAGGAGTACAAAATTAGTCAATGGCTAAAGGAGAAATCAAAGTATTTTTTCATAAAAACTAATATTCAATTAATAATTTAGAAACCAAGCACCACTTCTTGCTGTTTAATGACTTCCCTGAATACAAATAAATTGAAAATAAGTTAAATCGGTCAGCACTTCAGTTAAAATCAAGCCTAACTCCAAATAAATTTAATGTATAGAAGTGGCTGCGAAGAAAGAACTCGCCTCGCCGGTTCAAACAAGTTAGGATTTATCTCTACGTCATTATCAACGGAAGCGGAGATCAAGTAGGGTAAGTCTGAGAAACTTTACCGTCTAACCACTTCTGTCAACCCGAATCGCAGTGGCTTTTGAATTCCCTTTTTGTTTCTATAATAATTAGAAGACTACGACGACTATTATTTTGATCTTCCACATCCTTGGAAGTGCACAAAATTTCACAATGTTAAAACATTTGTTTTTTCCATTAAAAAAATATATATAGAGAAGGGAAATTATACTACATTTAATATTTTTACATACTACATTTCAAGGAGTTTTTCTTGGAATAGAAAAAAGTGAATCTTTATGATCTATTCCAATATACAGGGTGGTCTCGACCAAGCGTTAAATTTTTTAATTTTTTTCTGGCCCAAGATGATACATTCCTTAAATTTTGACACTACCATCGTATTCTACATTCATGATCCTGGAGCTTAAAAATTGTTGTTTAAATTGATTAGAACACAAAAGTTATAATTTTTTCAATGATTGAAAAACAAGCTTAAAATGTCTTTCTAATTAGAATAGTGCTTGGGGCTGGCAATTCTGTAAAAGCTGCTCCAAAACCTAAGCTTTTCAAAGATGTAATATACAATTTTATTGGCTTATTTTTTTAATAATAGTTATGCCAGTTTAAAGTACACACAACACTGTTTAACTAATTCAAACAAAAAACGAAAAACTATTTTTGAAACCTAAAATATCACTGTTCATCTTCCTTCAATAAGATTTTACTAAACGAGTACGTACGCAACATTCTGACGTGAGGAGGGAATTTCAAATTCATGGGGTTTTAATTACTTACTTTAGACCTAAAAACCCCTGATTTTGGACTTGATGCCCCTAAAAATGACTAAGGGATCCATATCCCCAACTAACTTGCCATTCAGAATATGGACAATAATTACACTACCAAAACAAAACGAAATCGAATGATAATTGTAGCTGCTAGAATGCAAAGCACACTCATTCAGGCAACGCAATGTGTTAAGTAAATCACTTTTTTGTTATAAATCGATAATTTGTTGTGCTATTACTCTGGGAGAGGGCTTAAAATGTTTGTGTTTTTATTTTCTTAAATATTAAATATTTAAATTGCATGTTGGGCTTATCTGACACGTTTTGGGTCCAAAATATCAAATTTGGGGTATTTATCGCCCCCCCCTCAAACAAAGTTTGGGGCGCCCTGATTTTTCCCCAACGGACTTGCTAAAAGTAACATATCATTGAATTATCCACCCAAATGTTAAACAGTGTTATTTCAGGTGTCAAAAAGCTGTTTTAGCGAATTTCCCCTATAGGGAAAGCTATTACAGTAGGTCTCATGGTAAGACCTAAGCCCAAGACCATGATGACCTTTTATTTTGGGGTCCCAGAAGCAAAAACACAATTCGTTCAAATTTCTAGATATATATAGATCTATATATATATGTGTCTGTAAGCACGATAGCGCTCGCAAAAATGAAATTTGGCACAGGCGTGTAAAGTAGTAATTATTCGGACGATTTCGAAAAACAGCCCAATCGGACCACTAGAAGGGGGGGTAAAGGGGGATAAACCACCCAAAAATGGGTTTTTTGGGGTTTTCACATATAAAAATAATAAAATTTTGGCAAGCACCATTGAATTGAGCTCGAAAAACAAACAATTTAGTATCCTGAATCATTGCTCTATGTCCATTGACTACCGAGATATTGAAAGTGGTAAAAACATTACGTTGTCCCTATGTTAACCTTATGGGAAATAAGTAAAATTCTATATCTCACTTATTTCTCAACATATCTTAATAAAACTTGGTTTGTGGCTTCATCTAGATGAGATATAATGTGTTTTAGTCTTAAATCCCCAAAATTTCCATTCTTGTGGTAGCAAACCTGCATACTCATTCCCCATGTTATTATTATGCAGATTAAACAAACATGTCATATCTCGCTATGCTGGTAGGAAATATTTTTTTGCATTTGAAATTCGCTGAGTATGCAGGTCTGCTGCAACGGGGGTATTTCTGTTTTAAGTAATTATGATCAAACCTTGTTTTGTGCGATTCAGACTAGCATTACTGTTGTTAAAAGTAAACTAATAAACAGATCCATAATGTATTTTGTAAGCTTAGGTTTTGGAGCAGGTTTTACAGAATTTGCTACCCCTGGGCATTTTTCTAGATGAAAAGACTTTAAAAGCTTGTTTTTCTACGCTGTAAGATAATAACTTCTAAGTTTTATTAGTTCAAATAGTAATTTTGAAGCTCCTAATTTATGGAAACATATTTTTTTCTAAATTTAAATTTTATTGTAGAATGCGATGATAGTGTCAAACTTTGAGAAATATATATAAAATTAGGCCAAAAATACAATTTTATCGAGTAAATGTGCGTTTTATTATACAAATAATTTTTCTCAAGGTGGGTTGTGTGGAGTAGATTTGTTTAAATTGTGGATTTGAGTCACATTTGTGTTGTTCCATCACCAAAAAAAAAAAGAAAAGAAAATTACGCTGGTCAAGACCACTCTGTATATTGGAATAGATCATAAACATAATCACCTAAATATCTGATTCACAGAAATATTGGATGTAGTATAATTTACCTTCTATATAGGATGTATTTAATGCAAAAAACAAATGTGTTAACATTGTGAAATTTTGTGCACTTCCAAGGATGTGGAAGATCAAAATAATAGTCGTCGTAGTCTTCTAATTATTATAGAAACAAAAAGGGAATTCAAAAGCCACTGCGATTCGGGTTGACAGAAGTGGTTAGACGGTAAAGTTTCTCAGACTTACCCTACTTTATCTCCGCTTCCGTTGATAATGACGTAGAGATAAATCCTAACTTGTTTGAACCGGCGAGTCGAGTTCTTTCTTCGCAGCCACTTCTATACATTAAATTTATTTGGAGTTAGGCTTGATTTTAACTGAAGTGCTGACCGATTTAACTTATTTTAAATTTATTTTGTATTCAGGGAAGTCATTAAACAGTAAACAGTGGTGCTTGGGTTCTAACCTATTAATTAAATAGTACCTGGTGGACCGAGCCTTGAGCCTTGGTGTTATTTCGTATTTACCAATCCATCCAGTTAATATAAAATATGTCAATGTCATAAAATTGATAAATAAAAACTTTTTTTGCTCCATGAACTCTTCATCCACTCACTGTATTTTTCCTTGATTGCTGTAGATTGCAAACAGCTACTTATGATTACTTCATTTGTTTACAATATCCTTGGTAATTTCGTTGGTATCATGGCAACTCATAGGGCCAATGTTGAAAATTTTCAACTTAAAGATTCGTTTTATTTCTTATTAGATTTTCTCTGGCCAAGTAATCTGCATAGTACACGTTTTTTAGTCATAAATTACTTATTTCCAGACTTTGAAGGAAATCCTCGGAGCCGTTTTTGAGATAATTGTGCAAACAAAGAGCCAAGCAAGCACGCAAGATAATATTTTTCATATAAGAGTCCAGGGTTAATTATTATGTAAAGTTACTTTTATGTCTCCTTTAGTGATTGAATAATTTTGTACCTCTTAGTAAAATGTTGAAATATTTAAATGATTATAGTAATTGGATATAGTTTATTTATAGATTTATGACTCATTTTCCCTACAATTACCCGTCCCAGCAAATCTTCCATATTTTCGACATGCATCAAGCAAACCAAAGGCGTAGACTCTGCATTACAAGGTAAAAAGAAGATTAAGCCGTTACAGTATGAGGTAGAAAGAAGCGTGGGCCACTCCAGTACGCGGTAGGTAGAAGAGTAAGCCACTATAGTACGCGGTAGACAGAGTAGCGATCTGCTACACTGGGTCGTAGATAGAGGAGTGAACCGCTATATAACGAGATATCAGGGTCGGACAGGGTCCTCAAAAAAGGCGCCAACCCCAAGTTCTCTAAAGCGAAAACCCACTGTCAATGAGGGGGGGGGGCGTTAATGAAGATAACACAAAACTACGCTTGAAACTTACTGAATAATTTGGTTTAAATAAAGATTATTGTTAGTTGTTCATTAGTGGGAGCAACAGCAACTCTAACCTTAGCTTAAAAGAAAGAGACTACAACCGAAAAATACACCCGTTGCAGCAGACCTGCATCTCCAGCGAATTTCCATAAAACAAAATTTAATTATTATGCCTTAAGCATAGCAACGATTGTTCGAGTTATAAACTTCAGCATTGTTCTCGTACAATAAGTCATAGGAACGTCCTCATAACTAGACCAGTTCATAAATTGTAAACCAGGCAAAACTGTGGCTCCGATCCCACGTTAAAATGGAGGCCCCTTAGTTGAAATTGGCTGTTGCCCTGTTGGGCTATTAATTAACAGTCCTGTATAAGGAACATGTCGGGCTTGGTCAGTAACTAGACTAAAAGATCGCGCCAAAATCATCGTTCATTCATCTTGTCATTCATACTTGGCAAAACCTACCTGGGTAGGTCGCCATTTCAAGCAAATGTATAATGTGTAATATTTAAAGTATATTTAGCCTACGATATGCTAATTCATTTTTGACTTACAGTACAAAGCTTCTAACCTTTTTGAGGATGGCTTAAAGTGTAAAATCCTAACATTCTTCGTATTAAAGGATAAAAAAGACTTTCGAGTTGTAAAGTTAGTCTGGTAAAATATTTTTAAAGTATGATAAATTACTTTAATATTAATAAATTGTGCTGTCATTAAGTGATGGGAATTTAGCTTTTTTTATAAGTTTCACAAGGTATATTTTCAGCCTATTCCTTGCCCTTGCCCTTTGGCAGCCTGCATTCCTACTGTCTGTCAATTTGTAAAACATAACTTAACCTTTAAAATGCAAAAAGGTAGTGAGCTCTACCAAGGCCACACTAAATATACAGGCCATGCTGCAGAATTTATGACGTCAAACTAGTAGGCGGTCTGAAAGTCTGGCTCAGGACTCACGGCTGTGCTGCTCATCAGTTACTTTGAAATCAAAACAAGAAAACGTAATAAACAAGTCATTTTTGACGTTTAGTGATGAAATGTAAACAGAAAAAACGTAAACAAATAAGGAACATTTTGACATTTAGCAATAAAATGTAAACATAGGATGTTAGTTCCCTGCCTACTTGTGTGACGTGGCACAGCGCTGGGATCGCTGCAGCATGGCCTGTATTTTCAGTGGGGCCTTGGCTCTACTTAAGTACCTACTAATTATGACTATTTAACGAAATAAATGCCTATGTTAACAAAAATCTTTATCTATTTTTGGTTATTATTTGTGTTCTATTTCTGTTGAAACTTTAAATAGTGTAATAATTTAGCATTGGTGGATGTTTGTGGTATAAGTTAATACATTCTGTCTGTTTGTAGAAGAATGCAATTTTTATTTATTTAGTATTGTATTTTGGTATCATCAGTGACATAATGCGCATGAAGATTGGTTTATATTACTTTATTTAACCAAGCCAACATAGTAATAAAGCCAACATAGTAATTTCATGTTGTGGGCATGGCTTAGGCCTCACAATGTTTCAAAAGAACTAATTAGATATTGGAAAATGTTGAATCTTTCACATAATGTTTAAAAATAAATAAGCTATTTTGGTTCTAATAATCAGATTCTCACTCCCATTTCATGGAAGGATAGAAATCAACTGTTATGCCGTCAGGCCTATGGACTTGGTGCATTATGTCTTGAGCCATGGCCTAGGCCTACTCTATTGGGGGAGCTGTAAGGTATTGTTTATTGTAAATAATATGGGGCAATAAACAATGTATAAACAAATTTCATTTAACTCTCACATCGTTAATTTGCAAATAGTCTTAAACTGACAGCTCTGGTGTCCCGATGACTTGCATTAGGCCTGGCAGCGCTATTTCTGTTGTAATACTGTTAGGCCCGCTAATTTTGTGAGCCCAACTATGTCATACCAGCTAACTATGCACACACTTTACTTTTTTTCTTTACATCATGCGTTTTCTTTACTTTAAATCAGATGACTTTATTTACCTAAAACAGTTTCCCAGTTTTATGAGTGTGGCCTTATTACAGTTCGCACATTATATCTCCGGCTATGACAGAGTCAGCTGGTTGCAAGGCGTGGGGGGAGAGGGGGAACTTTTCTGAAAACATTGTTCTACAGCCCTGCAGAGTTTACCAAAATCATATGTTTCAAATATCATATGATACGGTTAGTAGCGTACTGGTCATAGCCAGAGATATAATGCGCGAACTGTACTTGAGATGGCCACGAATACATCAACAAATACCACATTGACTAATTTAGGCCTAGCTGATCAGTTTAAACATCAACTTGTATTGTCTTCGAACAAGTCGATTGGCCACTGCTAAAACATCTGCTAGTCTAGTCGTTGAAACTAGTAGGTAGAATAGGTTTTAATAAACCCAGTAGGCTATAATCCATTTGGGATAATATGAAAAAAATGACTGTCATTTTAAACGAATGGAGATGCAGTGTACTATTGCAAACCTAAAAATCATGGAGACTACAATTTTTCTCCGAGTTGCATGTAGTTTGATTAAAACTAAAACAGCTCAAGTCATTTAGGACATTCTTGAATTAATTCGTCAAACAGAGGTGATTCGTGCTAAATTCAAGATCATAGTTCTATATCTATATAGTCTACCGGTAACTTAATTGAAATATTTGAGTTAACCTTTAGGCCTATAGATAAAGAATAGTGATCTAGCCCAAGGCTGCACTAAAAAACAGTCCATGCTACAGCAGTCCCAGCGCTGCGACATCTCACATTAGTACGCTGGGAACTAACAACCTATGTTTATTCATATTTCTAAATGTTAAATTAATATTCCTTGTTTAATTAACGTACTTCCTTTGTATATATTTTATCACTGACTGTCAAATACTATTTGTTTATTTAAATTTTCATGTTTTGTTTTGAGAGAAACTGATGAGCTGCACAGCTGTGATTTTTGAGCAAGACTCTCAGCTGGCCTCCTGTTTTGACATCAAGAATTCTGAAGCAAGGCAAGGCCCCACTGAAAAGACAGGCCATGCTGCAGCGATCCAAGGCCCCACTAAAAATACAGGCCATGCTGCAGCGATTCCAGCGCTGCACCACGTCACACAAGTAGGCAGGGAACTAACATCCTATGTTTACATTTTATTGCTAAATGTCAAATATCCCTTGTTTGTTTACGTTTTTTCTGTTTACATTTCATCACCAAACGTCAAAATTACTTGTTTGTTTACATTTTCTTGTTTTGATTTCAAAGGAATTGATGATCAGCACAGCTGTGAGTCCTGAGCCAGACTTTCAGACCGCCTACTTGTTTGATGTAATAAATCATGCAGCATGGCCTGCATTTGTAGTGTGTCCTTCAGCAAAGCCTGTTCTTTTAGGCTAAACCTAATGATTCACCGAAACATTGTAACGTGTACGCTTGGATATCGAATTGCAGAGGTCCATTGGGTAAACTTTGACATGTGAAGGTAGGGCCTAATACAAATGTAATTCGATTTAGCCTATAAACTGATCTTGTGTGATAGAGGTAATTTTAGGGTTGATACGTTTCTGAGATAATGTATAATCGGATGATAATTTAGGATTACATTAAACAAATTTAAATTAAATAGTTTTCATTAAAGTAATTTAGATTCCTATTTGATATAAATTATTACCTGAGGGAAATGGATGTATAAGCCTCACCTAGTTCGGCCGATTACTAGGGCTCGGTGCGATTCGGTGCGCTCGTTACTAGCGCTTAGGATGATTACAAAACAAACCAGTTAATACAACTCAATCAAAATATTTTGTATGGTCTTAGTTCTGCAGTCAAACCGCAAGATCCGCTAGTTTCTCGAGCCCAACTACATCATACGCTTGAACCAGCAACCTTCAGGCTATGAGGTGAGCAGTGAACAGTTTGTCCACTCAGCTCTCTAGTCAATGTGAGTTGTCAAGATTTTTTTTCTAGGCGAGAGCCAGGCTTCGAAGTTTTCATGGACATGCACTGCAGCTTAAATAGCTATGCACCCTCGAGGTTACGGCATTATCACATAGCAAATTGCCATTGGTGATTGGCGGGTTTTGAACACGGATCTCGGGAGCCGAAGTCCCATGTTCTACTTCTACGCCAGGCCGCTCCTGAGTTAGGACGAGCTGATTCCCAATTGTTGAGAACAGTCAAATCGCGCACCATTCGACTTGTTTGTCTGTTTACTCTGGGAGAATTGACTGTTGTGTACTAACTTGCCTTCCTTCTAATACTTCTACTCTATAAACCTAAACCGATCATAAAATAATTCAAGAACCGATTTGGTGAGAGTTGATTGTGTAATTGAGGTTCATTTTCACCAAAATATTATTTTTAATAAAAAAGAATATTAATTGTTATATGTTTGTAAATAAAATCCCAAAATGTTTAAAAGAACAGCAGGGATGGGGTTATCTGTGCCATTTACAGCCAGCCGGCATTTTTCCTTATATTTAAATCTTGGACTGGGCCACTGCAAGTCAAGTATAGTATCAAGGCGAAATGCAACATCCAAAGCTCAGGTTACATATATATATAGTTCAAGTTCATGTGAATTGCCAATATTTTTAAAAATTTATTTAAAGTATTTCTCAGCAAAATCTTGTTATCATTTTTGTAGCTGGTTTTAAACTATATAATAATATCATATCTACACCTATTCTTTTCATTAACTTTTAAATTAACTGAATTTTTAATATAGTATGTACATTCTGCAAAATCTTGATCAATCAAAATAAACACAAATGGAATAGTCATCACCTGAAAATGTAATCATATGTTCAGAATTGTATTTTTAAAATCTCTTAAATCAGGGAAGCTATACTTTTGGAGGGAAAATTAAAAATAATATTGGACAACGTACTGTGTTTAGCACATCCAATACTATCCAATTTCTAAGCAACGGATTGATGTAGAATAATAATTCAAAATGCTAAATTGTTTGTTTTTTTAAGCTGAATTCAATTTTAACAATTAAATTTAAATAAAATTAATAAAAAGGTGTTAAATCTTGAGAATAAATTTTATTTTGTGAAAAAAACCTTCTTAGAATAAACCAATCTTGCTGGTTTTCGAACTCGAAGTCATGAATGACGCTTTACACATTTGTTCCAAATTTCATCAAGATCGGACCTTTTTTACAAAAGTTATCGCGCCTACGGACAGGTATATATATATATATATATATATATATATATATATATATACATACATATATATATGAAAATGAACGAACGGTTTTTTTGGGGTCTAGGGACCTAAAAATGAAAAGTTACGGTGGTCCCGCCCTTAAGTCTCACCGTGCCGCCTACGGTAATAGCTACTTCCCTATAGGGGGAAATTTGCTAAAATGCTAAGTTGCATTACGTTTTTTAAAGATGCTGAATGTATACCATCTAGGTGCATCAACCAATCTATACATCAGAATAACGCAAACACTATTTATGCAGAATAATATGGTAATACAGTACATCTCGGATAATCCGGAAACGCAATCGGAAACAGGTTCGGTTGTTTTTTACGGCAGTTTACAACCAAACTATTACATTTTTGCGCGTTTATAACTTTTCTTTTGTGCAAAATGTGAGAGTTCGATTTAATGAGCAATTAGGTAACTTTACTTTTTATAAATAATAGGGTCGAAAGGACATATCCCCCTGATCTACACCACTAAAACAAACCTAGTACATCTCGGATTATCCAGATGAGTATGGCCGAGTTCCGATCCGTAAAACGATAATTCCGGGTGATAATCGGAAGTACCGTAATAACAGTGCATATTCCCGTATAACATTAATTTAAAATCAATGGTATAACAATCTAAATCACAGAACTACATCTCCGATAGTGCCGTCATTTTCCTCGAACGATTTGAAAAAGCTCTACGACCCTTAAAACGTCATAAAAATGTTAATTTTGGACATTGAACAATTACAAAATGCTCTTTGAATGCTGCCAAAAGCCACAGAACAACTAGCACACAATTAGCACTTTGAATTATACACACAATTAGCACTTTGAACCATTTGGAAAGGCGACAACAAATGTCGCTGCGGATGCAACACCGCGCTGCGCTGACTTTACCGGCGAACTCTCTCTCTTGGCACCCCAGCATGTATTGAGTGTTGTCAGTAACGGCTGAGAGACCCTAAAGAAATAGTGCTCATAAGCCGATGCGCCGCTGTCTGGTCAAAGGCAACCAAAGACAAAAACGACGTTTCGTCGACGACCATCAATAGACCCAGAGTTGGATACTTAAGTAAAAGTCGCTTTTAAGAAAATGCGCCCGCCCCTGGTCTATCACCCAGCACTTGTGTCGGAGATGTAATGTAATATAAGTTAACTTTTCCAAAATTTATTAACGACCTCATAGGACGCACCTGCCCTCGGGCAAGTGGGCAGGCGGCCCATTTTGTGCCTGCAAGATATACCACTTTTCCACTTTTAACATAACTATTTTACAGATTATTACACTTGAAGGTCTCCATAAAACATCAAAGGTCCAGTTTCAATAAATTGTGTGCATTTAATTTTTTACAGCCACATTAATTTTAGTACTTGGTCTAGGCGATCAATTCACACGGACAAAGAAAATAGTATAGGTATTTCAAAAATGGGACCCCAGCTAGTAGTTAATAAGTAGATAGGTATTAGAGCTGTATAAAAGCCTCTTCGTGTCGCCTGTAGATGGCAGCAGTCATTAATAACACCTCACTCTAGGGATCTCCTCTCTTTACTTTTACTATCACCGGTTAAGTGCACCCATATCGTGAACGTAGAGAGCTATATTGCAGAGATAAAAGTTTATGTATGTGAACATTTTCTTGGAATTAGGATTTTGTTACTACTATCTAGGCTACAATAATAAACGTTACCTTTTCATTCATATATTACATATTCATATATATTACATATAACATAATTATCTCTCAATATTGCAATTCAATGAAACGATGTTTCATGTCACAAAGAACACTTATAAGGATGTAAAAGGTGTAAAAGGAAACCCCTAAGGAAAAACATTCCCAGGGTCATGAAGCCCCAAAATCTTTTATTTTGAATGCTTTTTGAAAGGGTTTTGGATATAACATTAGCATTATCCATACAAACAGTAACTTTTATGTTTTAGGAAGGAACTTTGATGATAAACTCCCTCCTTCAAATTTCACTCCGAGACCGCTCTCTTGGGTCGACTGTTGAAAATCCAATATTAAAGTTCAGTATTAAAGTTAATAAATCATTTTTCGCTATACTGCTTCAAAAACAAATGTTTTTAATGCATGTTTTCCGGACCTAAATACACTCTTTTTATTCCTAGGAATTTAAAGCTGATGTCCTCGATACCAGCTGACTCTTTATAGTCCTAGGACTATAAAAGTCAAAAAGTGCTGAGTACGTCGTAATAATCGAACAATATTCATTCGACTACAAATAATCGAAACATTCATCGTTATTATCGAAACATTCATTGTTGTCAGTTTAATCAATTTGTGAAACTCGCTCATTTCACCAATCGAACATTACATGCGTTCGATACGTCGATAGTTGTTCATTGTTGTCAGTCTACCCTAACACAAATGAAACAGACAATCAGCTGATTGCTTCGAATAGCAAGAACAAGACGGTGGCATCTTTTGAAGGCATCTTTACAAGCAATCTTCGTGCAAACAAGCTGTAACATTTTGGTTTTCTTAAGTAGTTTACGTATTGTATTGAGCAATATAACGAAAAATATAGTTCATCACACGGACCCAAAGTTGCTTTTCGTTACTCGGTCATTTTTCAACCTCAGCTTACAGCCTCGGTTGTAAAATTTGACCTTGTACGAAAAGTGTCACTTTAGGTCCTTGTAATGAAATATTCTATTAAAAACTGATTATCCTCTTATGAACCCTGTATAAATAGAATACGATATAAAAAAAATATATTTATTTATTCGATCGAGTTATTCGGTTGATTGTTAAATGTTTATGCTTCAGCTTTTAGTGATCCATTGATTTATATTACATAAATATTTTTATTTTAGGAAAGGATATGAATCAAGAATATAAATTGGCATAACATTACGTATTGTCACATTTGAGAAGTTATCATTCAAGTACAGCAGCAATACTGTGATTTGAATACTTTGGTTAATATACAATTTTAGACGATAATTTTCTTAAACGTAGTACAAGCTTAAGCTGAATGATGTAGAAACTTATGGATTTAGCGTATTTTTTCTTGTTTTCATGTATTAATTAATGATTTTAAATGGTGAAAATGAATTCTACTGAGATTTACTAGAATAAAACTTCAATACCCCCGTTGCAGCAGACCTTCATACTCAGCGAATTTGAAGTGCAAAGCAATATATTTTTATCTAACATAGCGAGATTTGACATGAATTTGTAAGCTCCATAAGATTAACATGGAGAATGAGTATGCAGGTTTGCTGCAACAGGTATGTTTAAACTGGTTGGTTTTAATTCAATATTTAGTAGATTTGAGCTAGAAGAAGCCATTTACCAAGTTTTATCAAGATATGTAGAGAAATAAACGAGATAAAGAATATTACTCATTTCCCATAAGGTTAACATTGGGACAACGTAATGCGTTTAACACTTTCAATATCTCGGTAACCATTGGACATAGAGCAGTGATTCAAAATACTAAATTGTTTGTTTTTTTGAGCTGAATTTAATGGTGCCAACAAAATTCGATAAATTCTATTGTTCTATGTAAAAAAACTCAAAAAAAAAAACATTTTTGGGGGGTTCATCCCCTTTTACCTCTCCTTCCGGTGGTCCGATCGGGCTGGTTCACGAACTAGTCCAATCGATTACCACTTTACATGTCTGTACCAAATTTCATCAAGATCGGACCATTTTTACGGCCGCTATCGTGCTAACAGACACACACACACACACACATATATATATATATATATATCTATAAGTATAAAAGAGGATGTTGGTATATATATATATATTTATATAGTTGGCACGGATAAACTCAGAAACCGCTGGACCGATGGCCACGAAACTTGGTACATACATGTAGAATTTCATGGAGCAGGTTTATTCACCTTCAATATCGTGATAACTTTCAGGGCTTAGCCCTGGGACCGTCTTAAAGGTACCCATGTCAGGGATTTTGAAAGAATTTGAGTTAGATTTGTTTACTAACAAAACATATAAAAGAAAAATTTAAAACAGGTAATGTAAATTAATGGTGTTTCTTTCTGCTATTTAATTGTATTTGTTTACATGAAGATTTGTTACTTGGTGCCAGATGGTTAATGAATTAGACTTTTGCATATATTTTAAGTGCAATACACTATATAAAATGCTGGTATGTAGCATAACATAAAATAAATAACTGATTACTGAAGGACTTCAGTGATCACTGATCATATACTTGAAGGATTACTATATTATGACAACTAACTGCTATTTAAAGAGGAAGAGTGTGCTACTGTAAAGTATTAATTTTATCTACAGCACTTTAAAAAAATTGCCGGGACGAATCATTCAATTTTTTTGTTCAATATAGAGTCCAAAAACTTAAGACAGCACTTTTAATAATTGTTGGAGTGGCATTGTAATTTTTTGTTCAAGGTAGACCCTAAAACCTTAAGAAAATTATCTTCAACAGTGAATAAAATTTCAAGCCATGTTCTATGGTTCCTCTAACACGTATGCCTTCATGAAGGAAAGAAATAGGATTTCTAATACGTAGGTCTGCTGCGATGGGGGTGCATAATAAAATTCTAATTAAGGGTAACTATGCTACATATGCGAGCAGATTCAAAGTGCCGTCAAAAAAGCCAAGGGTACCGTTCCTTATATCGTGCCCCAAGATCGTCATCAGGGCAAGCTCAGGTACCGTGCGTTAAGCAGAAACGACCATAAATGTTTCTCGGCGTTTGTCTCGGGTGAGCCAGTCTCTGTAAATTCGCTTCTTGAGTGTGTGAGTGGTATCCTCTTCACCTGATAGCAAGATCGACTGGACAGCCGATACAAGCAAATAGCACTTGCAAGAGGAAGGACCGCCGGTATTGGGCATGAGCCTACCCAGGGCAGCAACACCATTTGGGGCTTTGTCGGTGGGGCGCTGGATATGGTCACACTTTTCATATAGACTGGCACTTTATGCAAGAACAGATTTCCCCCGTCAAAGCAGACCTGCGTACTAAGAGCGAATTTATAAAAACTTTTTTTGTTTAATGGAAGGACATTTGATATGTTTAAAGAAGTAGATTTTACAGCAAGAAAAGTAAATGGGAAAGCCTAACTATATAATTGATGGGTGATATTGTATGTTTCATTTTTATCGTGAGCGAAGCCATGGGTTCTTCTAGTATATATATATATATATATATATATATATATATATATATAAAAATTCTAACGAATGGTGTTTTTTGCTTCTGGGGGTTGCAAAACGAAAAGTTATCATGATCTGGGGCTTAGGTCTTACCATGAGACCTACGGTAATAGCTTCTTCCCTATAGGGGAAATTCGCTAAAAGCATAAATATTTACAAGTATCCTAAACTAATAATTGTTTAAAAAAAATTTTATTTCCCATCGTATTATTTCTTTACCGACTGTGGATAAAACTGTTCGAATTCAACTGTTGATATGTTGGTATTAAATAAAATGATAGCTAAATCAGATTAAAGCTAAATTAATAAAACTGATCATATAAGATTTTGTAATTGCTTAGCCTTTTTCATAAGTTTTCATTTTTGCATCTTTTAGGCCCTTTCAATAAAACTGTCCACTTCCACCTCCAAACTCCGCATAAATTGGCTGAGATGCAATGCACATAAAGTAAAGAGGACTTAAGAAATCCTCTTGACTTAAAAGTAGTCTCATTTGCATTTTACTTGATTGTTCTCTTCCAATCTCTACAGCGTAGATTTACATTTTTCATGTGTTTATGAGGTGTATACATTTAATGTATAACTTTCTCATAAGCTATCATAAGTTACATTTTATAAAACATTTTCTATGATTTAGCAATTTTACTTATTATTTTAAAGTTTATTAATACGTTTGTTATGAAATTAATTGTACCATCTTATAAACAGGATGTCTAGAGGTTATGGTAAATATTTTATCATATATATGATTATAGAGGCGACGATAAGAAAAAGTTTTGTATAAAAATGGTCCTAAAGTGCTTTGTTTTCCGTTCATTGGTCTGAAAGTGTTTTTCCTACATAATTACTGATATCTCATGAACCTCTAAACGTACATATTTCGAACTTGATGTGTAGATGACCACTAATAAGACTTATTTCTTTAAAGAGTATCAAATCTCTCCTTTGTACTATTTCAAAATTGTGACAATGTTTTGTTTTCAAAGCTAAATATCTTAAAAAGGATCAACATTTTAGAAAATTGTTTCAGGAGACAAAATAGCTGCAAAAATGATCCATTAAATGCTAACAATAGGTGATGATGCTAATATTGAAGTAGAAAGTGGAAACCATCTACTCCTGAAGAAGAAAAGAATGGTTTTATTAGTGTGTACGTAAAGATATCGATAAGTCGTGATATTCCATTTCATTTGTAAAGAACACTTTGTATTAGACCCTCGGATTGGAAACGAATCGCTTTAAAACCTATGTTTATTTAAACGTTTTTTTTCCTTATTTTTAACTCTACAATCATACACTGAAATATTTTACCCTGATTCTGATTATCTACAGTTTTTATGTTTTAGCATTTGATCAGTTGACAATGCGTGTAATATTGTCCGTTATGAAGTTTTGGTGCTTTGAAAACCGTCTTAATCCTGGAATTACACAATTATATCGAATAAATGTCCTAAGACGGTTGTAATGTAAGGTTTATGCAGCACTGAAAGTAAAACTTCAATGGTTTCTGAGATGCCTGTTATGATTAAAAGAAAACATCGTGATGCGAAGATCTTTGACAATATCTCTATTGCAATGTAGTATTTCTCAATGCAGACCCCCTTTTAGTGAGATTAATCATTAAAGATGTAATATTGTCTTTACTTTTATCTTCATAACACGTCTAGATAAGGGAACTGAGGAGATTTCCCGCTTCAGGGGCCGATAGAGAGCCTGCTCGTTCATTTATAAAGTAGTCTTGTCTTAGCTTTGATCACGGGGCTTCTAGAAATCATCAAGCTAAGAGACTGGAGAGTACTTCTCGCTTCCGCCTCAGGTAGAGAGCTTGCTTTTACTTGCATAACATCTATAATTTGAATTCCAAAGTTTTTAAATAAGAGATGGTAATTGACGTATACGTTTATCTATCTATCTATCCATATCTGTCTATCCAACTAGAGATCCCCATTGGTCTATATTCAACCAGAAAATATTTGGGTTTAGTTTATCCTAATTTCTCCAATAAAATGTGTGACTACATTTGATTACATTTTATCATTATTCTGTAACGAACAGGGCAACTCATAAAAACCATTGTAATTTCTGTATAATTTCAAACTCATTTTTCTACAACTCTCAAAAAACTAAGGTAAAATATATTGGGATTGTGCACCTCTAGAGGAAATAGTATATTACGTTACTAGGCCATCCCGGAAAGTACTGTTTTGTCGGACGAGCATGACAGTTCCACGCAAACGGAAGCGAGTACGGGATTTTCGTGCGGATGCGAGTACGGTCAAACTTGCCGGCCGTGTAACGTACAACTTACAACTTGCCGGCCGTGCTTTTCATTATACTACTCAGAAAAACATACGTTTTCACCACACTACGACAAAATCACCTGTTTTACAAACGTCAAACGGGGATCGAAAACCGCTGTTTGCCGCCACAGGACCGCAAACGTTTTGAGCCCTAGGGCCGAAAGTCAGCTGATCGTTTATTTGCTTGAAACAACGTCAAAACATCATATATACGGCATTCATAGGTTCCAAAGGCAGGATGGTTGCGATCATAGATTTTCACAGCTGTGTTTGTTTAAACCATGAAGAAGTTGTATCGTCGCTCATAACCTTAAAGTTTTGTTTTCAAGTGAGTTAAATAGTTATCAGTTTTTAAATAATGGGGGTATATTTCATTGTGTAGTGTGGTGAAAAATAGCGTTCGCACCTCGGCCGAAAGGGTTTTGCAACTCTCGTTCGTTTCAAATTCTCGACTTCTTCTCGAATTTGAAACACGATCTTGAGCCTGCAAAACCTCATTTTCGGCCCTTGTTGTGAAATATACTATTTATCATAACGTATTCCATGAATAAACCAGTACGAACGTCCCTCAATCCTTCAAACCTAACCTATAATAAAGAAAACTAACATTTGCTACTGCTGCCAGTGCGACCCATCGTGCGACCACTACATTCCTCTAAAGAGTAACCAATAAACACGAAGTAAACGTCGCAAATCACCTGTTGTTCACTTCCGTTTCCTGTAATCGCAGTCCGCCAAGACTTTATCAGTCCGGAAATAGTAAATTACGTTACTAGGCCTGAAAGTACTGTTTTGCCGGACGAGCATGATAGTCCCAGCGCGAGCGAAAGAGAGTGCGGAATTTTCATGCGAGTATTATCGTGTAACGTACGATACTTTTCATCATACTACTCCGAAAAGAACATAATTTCAATCATAACATAGTCCTTGCATAAACCAATACCGTTCTCAATCCTTCAAACCTAAACTATAATAAACAGAACAAATATTTGCTACTGTTGCCAGTGCTGTCACTACATTCCTTTAAAAAGTAATCAATAAACAAGCATTAAACATCAGTTTGCTGCAAATCAGCTGATTGTTTTATTTCCCTTTTTCCGGCGTAGGACGGCAAAAAGTTTTTGCCGGCCTATGACGGCAATGGGTAACTTTCGAGCCAACAAAAAGGAACTGTAAAAATAGATGTTTCTGTGTCAGTATGATGAAAACGTAAACAATCAGCTGATTAACATCAAACCGACGTTTAAAGCATATACTTTTTACTTAGAGCATATACTTATACTTACTTTTTAGAGGAATGTAGTGGCAGCACTGGGAGCAGTATAAATTGTTTGTTTCTCTATGATACGTTTGGATTGAAGAATTGAGAAAGGCCACAACCGAGCCACACATAAGTGTCGTTTATGTTGTTAATAACATGAGACTTCTTTCACCTTCGCAAAAAATGGCAAACGTCACATATATGCGGGAATTTAGTGGCCTAATAATAGTTTGATAATAAAATAATAACAACCACCACATCATCAACAACAGCAACAACAAAAACAAAATCAAAAACAGCAAATTAA
The DNA here is from genome assembly GCA_035578135.1 of Flexamia atlantica. Lineage (NCBI taxonomy): Eukaryota > Metazoa > Arthropoda > Insecta > Hemiptera > Cicadellidae > Flexamia > Flexamia atlantica. Next base: position 182,119,239 of record JAQJVK010000001.1, read on the forward strand.
AAATAACCTCTTTCAAGGTACCCATACATAAACATTTTCTATACACAATATTATCCTTGCAACTTTCTTTTAAATATTTGCAAGACTATTTTTAAAATTTAATTTTATCCTTTGCTCTACATTTTTTAATAAAGTTAAGTTAACTTTTCTCTACATAAATTTAAGTTAAAAATAAAACAGATTGAAACCCTAGTATTTGCGGCAATAATTAATATTTAGCACTAGAGTTAGTAAGAAGAAGTTTATAAATTTGAATTCGTATGGTCGTCATATTGTTATTATCCCGTACTTTACATAAATCTAAGTTAAATACCCCCGTTGCAGCAGACCTGCATACTCAGCGGATTTCAAATGCAAAACAACATATTTCAATCCAACATAGCGAGATTTGACACATTTTAGTAAGCTTCATAACAATAACATGAGGAATGAGTATGCAGGTTTTCTGCTACACGTATATTAAAACTGGGTGGTTTTAATTCAATATTTAGTAGATCTTAACTAGAGGAAGCTATTTACCGAGTTTTATCGAGGTATGTTGAGAAATAACCGAGATATAGAATATTACTTATTTCCCATAAGGTTAATATTGGAACAACGTACTGGGTTTACCACTTTCAATATCTTGTCAACCAATGGACATAGAGCAGTGATTTAAATTACTAAATTGCTTGTTTTTTAGCTGAATTCAATGTTGCCAACAAAAATTCGGTAAATTTTATTTTTCTATGTAGGAAACTAAAAAAAAAATTTTTGAGGGGTTTATCCCCCTTTACCCCCCCTTCCGGTGCTCCGATCGGGCTGGCTCACGAACTCGTCCGAGTGATTACCAGTTTACACTTCTGTACCAATTTTCATTAAGATTGGACCATTTTTACGGCCGCTATCGTGCTAACAGACACACACACACACACACACACATATATATATATATATATATATATATATATATATATAAATTCGAACGAATGGTGTTTTTTGCTTCTGGTGGCCCCAAAACGAAAAGTTATCATGGTCTCGGGCTCATGAGACCTACGGTAATAGCTTCTTCCCTATAGGGGGAATTCGCTAAAATCAAACAGAGTGAAACCCTAGTATTTGCGGCAATAATTAATATTTAGTACTAAAGTTAGTAAAAAGAAGTTTATAAATTTAATTTGGTATGATCGTCATATTGTCTGAATTTTAGCAGTTAAAAATCCATCCATCGTAAAGATAACAATGCAATGGAAAAACAAAAGGTAAATATTATATGAAAGATGCAGAGGAGGAGGCATTTGCGGATCGTTACCGATCATCATTTATTCAGAACTTTGCGGATATTGGCACATAACCGCTTTTGAATTGCATTTATAAAAGTCTTAGACAGACGATGCTGCCAGTGCTAACTGTATTAACATTTTTAAGGATTATATTTTGGAATTTTTAACTTATTCATATAATATTTCTTTTTTTAAATCAAAAATATAAAAATGGCGTATGCCTAAGTGGTGACATGCTTTTTAATTCGTACGTGTTGATCATTTCATTTATAGTTGTGTTACCTGTGAAAAAATACATCAGTTAGGAATACCAAACTATTATTGCTTATAAACATTTTAGTGATATATTTTTCAATTTGTTTTGGAAGTTTAAGGGTATACATTAATTCACTGTGAGTTGTGAGACCCAGATAGTTTGTTAATACATTATCAAATTTATGCATTCCTATCTTTCATGATAATTAGAATGGGAATCACAACAAAGTAAAATAAACGGTATCAGGAAACTGACACATACTTTCTCCCTTAAAGTCATTTAAAACCAGAAAACATATTTAGTGAAATAAAACAAATTAACAATTAATCATCACAAAAATATATACCAAATGTTATCAAAATCGGTTAGTAAATAACGGAGATATCGCTTTTTAAATATTTTCCATAAGAATAACATTGGACAACGTACTGCGTTTACCGCCGAACTAAATTAACAATTATCTCCGCAACCAGTTGACGTAAACTAATGATTCAAAATACTAGATTATTTAGTTTTTCAAGTCAAATTTAATGGTTGCAAGTATATTTTCTTTAGAAGTCACAGATTTTGTGAAATTTGAAAAATATGAATTTTTTAACACTTAAACCCCCATAACTTCTGAACCTGAATTTTTACAGACATGCGGGTGGTGTCATTTTGTTTGTCATCTTAAGCACTAAAAACCATGAAATTTTCTATCAAAATCGTTAGAGCCGTTTTTGAGAAATTTGGATTTTTGTCATTTTTGATGGGTTTTTATGGGGTAAATACCCTTAAAAATCTAAAATTAAAAAAAATGAAAAATATGCCTGGAGATACCACGGCTTTATACCTATATGCCAAATTTCATGAAAATCACACACACACACACACACACACACACACACACACACACACACACACACACACACACACACACACACACACACACAGACACACACAGACACACACACACACACACACACACACACACACACACACACACACACACACACACATACACACACACACACACACACACACACACACACACACACACACACACAGAAAGACAGACACCACGCCAAAGACCACTTTTTTGGATTCAGGGAGCACTAAAACGAATATATCCACTAACAACTCAAATTCGAAAATTTTGACGAAAACAATACTTTCTCCATTTACTATGTATAGCGGGGAGAAAGTTAAAATACCTATAATAATTTGATAGTAAGGCGAGTTCCTTATAATGCATTGTCGGTGATGAGGGCAATGAAACATGTTTAAAATGTTTTTAGCGAATTTCCCCCTACAAGTAGCTATTGCCGTAATCGGCATGGTAAGACTTAAGCGCGGGACCGCTGTAACTTTTCATTTTGATGCCCCTGGACCCCAAAAACACCGTTCGTTCATTTTCATATACATACCTGTCCGTAGGCTTGAAACTTTTGTAAAAACGGTCCAATCGCGATGAAATAATTTTCAGGTGATTATTTTATTTATCTTTATTTTAATTAGGTAAGAGTTCATTGATCATGAATTTGTAAGAAATATGGCTTTTAGTGGTATAAGCCCCTAATAAATTAAATACAAATGCTGATTATTTAATGTAAAACATCGAATGATCAATATAATATGTGCAATGGGGTTTCTTCACTCTCAATTCAATTCAATTCAATTCAATTCAAAACATCTTTATTTCAATACAACTTACAATTTTTACAATGGGACAGATTTAAATTAAGAAATAAATCTTCACATAGGTTAAAAACCTGTGCGTGAAGATGAGTCCGGTCTTATGTATCATATTTTGCCCCCGCATATCATGGTTATTTTTTTGTTTTTGTCTGCCACTTGAAAAATCAACTTTCAGACGGACAGACCCCCCCCCAGAAAAAAAACAACACACACACTCACACACATCCACACACACCCACATGCACACCAGTATCATACATAAACTAACCACTGCTCTGAGTACCTACTGTCTGTATTGTGAAGTTATGAGCAATTCGATATTTGTCCTGCCTAATTGTTCCAACCAATGTTTGATATGTTTTTTGTAAGTACCTAATGAGCATTTGCGAAAATATTTTAACGTCTTAGGTAAGTTTCTGTATAGTATATGTAATATGTAGTGACAATTTGTGACAGAGTAGCTTTTTACAGGTCTAGGAATCTGAATGCCCACTGTATTTACGTTTCTAGTTGAATAAGTGTGATGAACTTCGTCAAATATAACATCTGAGTGCTTACATGTGAATAAGTAGAGTCCTAACAAACAGTTGTCTAATGTCGAAAACGTTCAAGTCATCGAAGAGAGCCTCCGTAGGGTAGCGCCGAGACCTCCCAAGAGCAGCTTTTATAATGGTTTTCTGGGTTACTGCCAGTGGTTGGAGAGTGGACTTGTAAGCACCTCCCCAAGCTATAATGGTACCTTCCAACAGAGACTGGACATAAGCAAAATATGCCATCTTGATTTCATTTAGATTCAGGACGGAGCTGAGCTGGTGAAATGCAAAAATACATTTCCTTAGTTTCTTGTTTAGATAACTAATTTAATCAGACCAACTGAGTTTACTGTCCATCACCACGCCAAGATATTTAAATGAGTCCACCCTTTCCACCCACTGGCAGTCACACGTAGTGCTCTCGAAGTCACCACATGTATGTGTTGTCAATTTGTCTCTGAGCGTGTTCCCTCGATCTCTTAAAGAAATTGGCATGACTTTCGTTTTGGAGACGTTAAGTGTCAAGACATTTTGATCGAACCATTTTTTAATAATCGTAATGTCTCTGGTGGCAATTTGGAAAAGTTCATCCCACGACTTATTGTGAAAGAAAAGTGCACTATCGTCAGCAAAAAGAAATATTTTACAAGAAACATTGACTTTACTAATATTATTTATGTAGATAAAAATAATAATAATAAACTCAAAAATAATAAAAATAATAATATACTCAAAAATAATAATGTACATTATTAATAATATACTCTCATAAGACAATAACATCTAAACGGATTTTAACGTTTGAAGTGTCAAATTCAAAAATGTATTTTAACATAGCCTACATTTGCTTTATTTTTGGAACAGTTGTAATATCTGGTAATATCTGTCGACATCCAAACAAACTGAATTTACTCTGCTTACAACAAATCATGTGTACATGATTTGAAAAAAAAATTTTATGGTCAATCACAGATTGCAGTATTTGTTATTTTTATTTCCGGTGAAGTGTTGACATTTGACAAAAATTTTAACAAATCGTGACTCATCAACAGATCGAAGAGTGAAGATTTTCTGTAGAGTCTAGCTGGTTCAAACAAAAAAAAAACTTCAACTTGGCCAATCAGAGTTGGACAAGTTTTTTTTCTGTAAACCTCCGATTGAGGCTAAAGTTTTTACCAAATATGCTAGAATGAAATCAGAAAAGGGCCTTCCGTTGACGTCATAAACTCTGGCTCCATAAGTACTGTAATTACATTATTAATAATATACTTTCTCCTTGGGATTTTACCCATGTCTCAAACGTTTTATGGCACCCCTTGAATGAATACTGCTCTTTCTTCGGAAGTTCAAGATGAAATATTCTTGTATTGGCCAAATTAAAAAATAAAAATCTTTTTTAATTAAGGTACATTTGGAAGTTAACGATACACTTAAACGCAGTTGGTGCAGCACACGCCTCTGTTGATGCTCGGTCAAGGCCATGACCCCTTCTTAGCGTACTTAAAACTGGCAAAGCTGGGCCTCAAACATAATCTTTATAATTATGTGCCTAAGCCTGCGCTAAAAGGAATATAACGTCTGCGCTTATCAAATAAGGTATTAAAAATAACTTGGGACTTGGTTTTAAATTGTCATGAACTATGAACGATGAACTACATGTTACACTGTAAACAAAAACACTGTATTTAACTTCTCATACTTTTTAAATGGCTAATAGGCTAAAACCCCTAACTATAAAATAAGAATATTTCAAAATAAAAAATCTTTATCTGTAATAGTACGTTCAACCTATTTAGCTGCCTTTTATAAGCCTTTTGTCACTATCTCGCATAAGGTTTTGAATATAATATAAGCACCACATGTTTTAATGTAAACAAAGCAGATATTTTCCAGTCCCAATGCTTTTCTTATGGCAGGTTTATTATGTTATTTCTCATTTTTTGAATCAGTTTAAAGAAATTCCAGTATTTTCCCCGAGTCCCTGGGATCGACACCTTCAATTTGAGCCCTATCCCATTATCCTGTGACTTGCAAACGCACACTATTTCTGCGCAAAAGTTTCTTTTGCGCAATAAAGGGCTAAAAGCCCCTAATCATAAAAGGGGAAAATTAAAATCACTATATGAAATACCTTTATCGTAAACTGGCTTTTGAATCCATCGCCATATGTTAATATCTAGTACACGGTTTTTAGTTAGGCAACAACATCACATGTTTTTAAATAAACAAAAAAGACGTTTTTACATCACAATGCTTTGTAGATATATTACAAAATTTCATATTTTATATAAATTTAAAGAAATCTCTGTATTCTCTTCGTGTCCCTGGCATCAAAAAGGCCTTGGGAGGAAAACAAAAAGGCTTGCCCCCGCGGTGGTAGTCGCAGTGACCCGGCTACGGCATGCAGAGTCTTCCAGATCAAACTTTTGGAACTCCTCCGAGATCTGCGCAGTGGAGCCATGTTTGGCAAACCATTTTGTCTTCTTTACGTAATTGAAACGCAAATGCGCGGGTTTCCACACGCGCATATTGTTTTCAAAATCGAAGGAGACGGCCCTGTTCAGGCTACTGACATAGACTCTATCATCCGCGCGGATATTCCTTCGGAGGAGGAGGCCGGAGGTCGGCTCAGGATGTTGGTCCTGAAACATATGATCCATGGCCCTTGTAGTACAGATCACAGGACTGACTTTCCCTGCTCGGATTCCGCCAAGGGTTACTGTACTAAATTCTTCCCGAAGCCCTGCTGTGAAACCACCCATGTTGATGAAAGGGGGTTCGTCCAATACAAACGGGACTACAACAACAAAGGTTCAATTAACTATCGTAACAAATCTATTCCTGTTCACGATGGATGGGTAGTCCCATACAACGCAGCTTTGATTTTGAAATACGAGGCTCATATAAACTTGGAGCTTGCTTCCAATCGCCGTGTGATCAAGTACCTGTTCAAATATCTAATGAAGGGTGGTTCTCTCCAGAATGTGACTGTCACTCCGTTCAGCAAGCAAGACGACGAGGTTGAACATTATGTGACGAAGAGAATGGTGGGTGCCAGCGACGCATGCTGGAGGCTCTTGGATTTTCCTATCTCCAAGTCTGAACCCAGCGTTGAATGTCTTCCTGGAATGTTAATCTGGAAGGAAAACAATCAATCTGTTTTCGTCCTGGCGAGCTGGAAAATGCAACCACTAGGGCAAGCTCCAAGCTTCTTTTGTATTTCGATCGGCCTCTTGATGCTGTATTTGAAAATCTGACGTATCCATGCTTCTTTGAAAAATTCGTCGTACACACTAAAAGACCAAACATTGGGGAGGTATTCGAACATCAGGATGGCCAACATTTCATCACGGCCCGCCAGCGTGGGGAAAGGGTATGCAGATTGTTTTGGGTTTCTCCCAGCCGCAGTGAACTATATTATCTGCGCATTCTTCTATCGTTCGTTCCTTGCCGTGGTTACGCCGATCTCTTGTCTCGAGGTGGGCCTGCCTGTCGTACTTTCCAGGAGGTCGCACGTAAACTCGGTTTGATAAAAGATAATGATGAGTATGACTACGCGCTGAGTGAGGCCGCTCAATGTATGACTGGCCCGAGACTTCGTTCGTTCTTCGTCATTCTCTGCAACATGGGGGCTCCTGCAGCACTTCTGTGGGACAAGTTCCCCGACTCACTTTGCGAGGACCACTTAGAGCGGAACCTCAATGACAGAGAATTTGTATACACAATCTCTCTCATTGAAATAGACCAGAGTCTCAGGCGCCAAGGATCGTGTTTGGCCGATCATGGCCTCCCTGATGTTCAGGATGACACTTCTGAGTTGGGTAGGGAACTGCTCACTTACGGTAAGAATCAACAGAGTGCTTTGGTGGAAGCGTGGTTCCCCAGGCTCTCCGAAGATCAGAGGCTTGTCCTTGAGTATGTTCGTTCTCTCTTTCATAACCGTGGCGATATTGCTTCTTCGAAAGTAATTTTTCTCGACGGTCCCGGGAGGTATGGGAAGACCTCACTCATTCGTGTAATCCTTGCTTACGTGAGGAGTTGTCACCAAGTGGCTCTCGCCGTGGCTAGCTCAGGGATCGCTGCCGGAAACCTGCCCGGTGGTACCACAGCTCACATCATGTTCCGCCTACCACTCGATCTCGGCGACGGCACTGGATTTTGGAACATCACCAACGGTTCCCAGAGGGCTGAACTCATCAGAGCTTCCAAGCTCATTGTTTTTGATGAGGCACCGATGGCTCATCGATTCATTTTTGAAATTCTCGACAGATCTCTGAGAGATCTCATGAATACCCGTGTGCCATTTGGTGATAAGATCTTTCTGTGCTCTGGGGACTTCCGTCAGATCGCTCCCGTCGTTGCAAACGCACGTACGCCAACCGACATTGCATCTGTTTCACTTCGGGCGTCCCATCTGTGGCAGTGTTTCAAAATCTTTTCTCTCACGACGCCACATAGGACCAGTGGTTGTACTGACTACTCCGAATTCCTGCTTGCAGTCGGCAATGGGACTATTCCTTCAGTGTCACTGGGGGAGGGGCGGTACAATCAAAGTCTAATACCACTGCACGGTGTTAGACATGTGACGTCTTTGACTGATTTGATTTGCTCCGTTTTTCCTCGTTATGTCTTGATGAATACCGATTTGTGTTCTCGACGGGCGATTCTCTCAACTCTAATTGTGAATGTCAAGGAGGTCAATGACAACATATTACACTTACTTGACGGACACCTTTATGAGTTGAGAAGCGCCGACTCTGTCGACAAGGATAATGATGACGGTCTGGATGTCGACGTTCAGTTGCTGAACCAGGCCACTGGCAAGGGTGTTCCAGATCATATTCTGCGTTTGAAGATCGGTTCTGTGTGTCTCATCATGAGGAATCTTAACATCGCTGAAGGACTCGTGAACGGCACCAAAGTCATTGTGACTGCAATTACCAATCGGTTAATTACTGTCAGACTCCCTGGACAAACGGAGCCTATATGTATTCATAGAATAACATTTACGTTTCCGTTTGTCGAGGGATCGCCGCTTCGGGTCCGCCGACATCAGTTCCCACTGATGTTGGCCTATTGTATGACTGGCCACAAGAGCCAGGGTCAGACAATAGATTCAGTTGGTGTTGATCTGCGCACAGACTGCTTCACTCATGGACAGCTGTACGTGTTGCTTAGCAGGGTCAGACATCCAGATCACATTGTTGTACTTGTCCGCCCTGACAGGATCAATGTAGGAGTCGCCTATGCAAAAAACATTGTGTATGGCGAACTCCTTCTATAAAACCGATTATGACGAGCAGTAGGCTAGGGGATCTGCTTAGTTAAAACTCCCCGGTGTTGTATATATTTGTATGTTATTTAGATTTTTTCGACGGCAGAGGCGAGGAGGACTGCCTAAACAAACTCTCCGGTGTGAAATAATTTGTTTATTAGTTTAAGATGGCAGAGGCAAGGGGGACTGCCTTGAGAAACTCCCCATTTCTTTGTTTCTAGTATATTATTAAGTTTGTAAATATGGTTCCTGCGTTTCCCGGCCTCCCCGTTGGTGGAACTGGATATGCCGCGATGCAACTTAAAGCACCGGCTAACTGACAGGGGAAAATTAACTACTGAATTACTTAACATTTAATATTCACTATAACATTCTTACATCGTGTTCATACAACTTCATTTTAACTAATACATATTTTACTACTACTACCATAAATTTTTGATCATACCTTCTTAAATTTTAATTCAACAACATATCTACCTACTATCAATGTTAATTTATCCTCAAACATACTACCTTCGAAATAAATCTCATCACCAGCTAACAACGCAATGACAACATTAATACAAATTTGTAAATTACTAATGCTCTAGTTTAAGTCTAATTAATTTGACCATTTACACCATTTCCATCCTCTACTTTAGTCAAATCTTTTTCATCACTTTAACTCCACTACCAAACATTACTCTGATGGAGATTAATTTTGAATACAATTTAGTCCTTGAATAATAATTTTAAAAAACTCTTCCTTTGCCGGGAGACATCATCGGGGGCCTGGGGCCTGGGGACATCATCGAGCCGTAAGGCGAGTTTTAAAATACAACTACAAAATAAATCTACCAATTTACTTTAGATAAGAAACTAAAATTATTCATAGATCCTTAAAACCCTCGATCAATAACCATCCTTGAAAATATAACCCAAGACTAAGTCACAGGTAACGATTTCACAAGTAGAAACTCGAAAAAAGTTCTATCTTGATCAACTGTCATTTCAAAGGAAGACCTAATTAATAATCGTCTGCGTTATGATGAACTGTTTGAGAATTACAAAACTCTTGTTTTATTATAATTTTGATCAAAACTTTGGGTTGTTGCACGTATGACTATTCTTCGATAATGTTATTCAGGATAAATTCTCTCTGATAAAATATATTTTTATCTTTGCATAACAAATTGTGGCCCTACCCAATATTCTGACCTTTGTATGGGTGATACACCTTCTTCAAAAACATTGAAGAAATAATTTAGGTTCTATAAGATATAAAAAAATACCCCCGTTGCAGCAGACCTGCATACTCAGCGAATTTCAAATGCAAAACAACATATCTCAATCAAACATAACGAGATTTGACATGTTTTTGTAAGCTCCATAAGAATAACATGGGGAATGAGTATGCAGGTGTGCTGCTACAGGTATATTAAAACTGGGTGGTTTTAATTCAATATTTAGTAGATCTGAACTAGAAGAAGCTATTTACCAAGTTTTATTGAGATATGTTGAGAAATAAGCGAGATATAGAATTTTACTTATTTCCCATAAGGTTAACATTGGGACAACGTACTGTGTTTACCACTTTTAATATCTCGGTAACCAATGGTAATAGAGCAGTGTTTCAAAATACCAAATTGTTTGTTTTTTGTAGCTGAATTCAATGGTGCCCACAAAAATTCGATAAATTTTATTTTTCTATGTAAAAAATTCAAAAAAAAACCCATTTTTGGGGGGGTTTATCCCCTTTTACCCCCCCTTCCGGTGGTCCGATCGGGCTGGTTCACGAACTCGTCCAATTGATTACCACTTTACACGTCCGTACCAAATTTCATAAAGATCGGACCATTTTTCTGCCGCTATCGTGCTAACAGACACGTAGATATATATATATATATATATATATATATATATATAAATTCAAACGAATAGTATTTTTTGCTTCTGGGGGCCCCAAAACGAAAAGTTATCATGGTCTCGGGCTTAGGTCTTACCATGAGACCTACGGTAATAGCTTCTTCCCTATAGGGGAAATTCGCTAAAATGTTTAATATTATGTCTTAAATATAAATAATAAAAGTTATTAAAGGTACTATTTGTTAATGACTTAAGCTGACATGTTTTAAATGTGCAAATAAAATCTTGTACGTTCATAAGCAAGTTTTCACGTTTTTAGTTTACCTTTAACTAATTATGTTTAATGTTGCATGCATACTAGCAGATAATGAATATATTTTTAAATCTAATAAAGAATTCTACTCACTTATGGTTTTAATTTTGGTGGTTATAACAATATAAGGAATATTCAAAGTCGTGTTCGTACAATTGTTTCACTTGTGTTGATTAATTGTAATTATATGGGTAGGTAAGCAATAAAAAAACTATGTTTCTGTGTATATCATTATTTCTGAGGTGGTCAAATATTTTTCGTGAAATTTCGATCTGTTGAAGCACGCTAATTAATAATGAATTATGAGTTTAAGAAAATTATCTTATTAATTAAAAATAAGTTTATTCCAATTCAATATTACGTCGGTCTCAAAGTCAATTGAATATTTTCTTAAAAGCCGAGAGTGGAGGTGACCTGTTGCGTTTGCCACAGGAGTGAACTGCTTTATCCTTAAAAGCCCGAGTAATTTTATATTCGAATTTATAATGCACATCGTCATAGCATTTTTTCTAAATTAAACTTCTTTTCTCAATTCAAATGTCTATGCTTTTTTTTGAAAATTATTATACTTCTGTTTATTGAATGGAAATTAATAGATATTCTACGAAATACTTATTGAGAACAATCATAAAATTGTATTATTATAAAAATTAGTGATAGTGTTGTATAAAAAAACATACATTAAAAAACCTTAAACAAACATAGTTTTTATATTTATTTTTATTTAACTATAACACCTTTTTTTCTTGTTGATTTTCGAATACAGCTCATTATTTTTAAAATTATATACCACTTTTAATGAGAACATTTATAAAAAGGTAGGGCTGAAATTCATTAGAAAATGCATGAAGTTGTTAAGACTAATTCAATTCTTAAAGTTTGAAGTACTGTTTTAAAATTAAAACTCACTTTGAAAGTAGGCACTACGGATTGGCAATGCAGAAGTCGTAGTATCCTGACAATATTCGGGTAAAAGTTGTACCCTAGTTTGAGAACGATTTGCGAAAAATGCGTCACGAACACGCTAGGGTGCGCGGCGGACGGGAGGGCGCGTCGAGCCGGGACGACACTGGGGCAGCGCTGCCCCGCGCGCAGCTCCTGCCGCCCGCCGCCCGCCGCCCGCCGCCTGCCACCCGCGCCCGCCACCCGCCGCCCGCGCCCGCCGCCACCCACACGGCTAGCAGTCATATTTACATTTGTCCCCCGTTGATATTACTAAGACCCTCTCACTCTTAGTAATGAATAAAACTCAACAGCACCTTAAATTTACCCTCTGTGACAATCAATTAACATACTTTGTATGTCTCAGAATTATGCGTGCGTTAAATCACAATTTTGATGTTTGAATAACTATCGCTAACTAATATAATCTAATCATGTATTCCTTTTCAGAAATAGAAAGTTTAAATTTGAACTAATAATTTTAATATTTCTTTCTATTTTGTGTAGAGAATTTACTTTCAAGAGGATAAATTTACGAAGGAGAATTCGACGATATATTTTTTCGAAAAATAAAATTTTTTATTTTTAGACAACATAATTTTGTTGCATTTTGAAGAAAAATAAATCCAACACTAGGTTCGAGAAGTACATTTGTCATTTTCTTTTTAAATTCCAAATTATTTTTCTTAAAATATTAACTAGCTAAACCCACTATTTAAACTCGGACGCCAATACTCTTTTATTTTTTATAATCTTGGAAAAATAAAAATTGCATAGTGTGAGAAATTTATTTATTTTCATTTTGATACGTGGCTTATTGTCGAACGTTGAAACGCAACGTCAGAATATGGTTCCGCGCGATGTTGAAACCCGTGAAAATCAAGACAATTCCCTTGTGTGCGGAAAAGCATTGCGATTATAATTTTCGACCGAAAATGAAAACATTACATATTAAATTGAAGAGGAGAAAAAACGTACAAAATACTGCCATTTGGTTCCACGATTCTAACAAAAGTAAAAGCGTCAATACACACACACACGTATAAAAAGTACGTGCCTATAAATTTCAGCTCATAATTTTAGGTGATCGTTAATTAATTAGGTAAATTCGATTATGTAAATTCATAGGCTGATTACTCTTACAATTTTCGTTTACTCGAATTTTATAAAGGTATCCCAAAGGTCAACAAAATCTATTTGCGAAGTCAAAGCTTTAAACCGGTGTTTTATCCAACAAGGCTTTCCAACAAGGAGATATTTCCTTTTTCACTAAGCGGCTTAGATTTTTGTGTGTTCCCAATTCCACAGTTGAATTTTAAAATATTCTGCCGTATTAAAAGTACAATAATCGTTCTGATCCTAACAGAAGCAACCCTTTCTGTTTTATTTCCATTTTATTGAAAATGTATTTTTACCTGATTTTTAGGCTATGTTCCTTTTTTGCAACCTAACCGCTAAGAGTGTATAGCTTTAGCCTTATTGAATCTATTAAATCAAAACAAATTAAATATACTTTATGGTACTAACACCATGAGTAACATTTAATCAAAACAAACTGTTGTCTAATGCTTGCATTCTCAGTGCCATTAAAAATAATTATTAAAATTGTAGTAATCCTTCTTGGTTTTGAAAACTCATAATCTTTAATATTAATAGCGAATTTCATACTAAGAATCCTTCCATAACCGGGTTAAGAATCAGAGCTCGTGAGAACATTGATTGCTGCTATATTTGTCAATCAACAATAATTTCAACCGCTTCACTATAATTAATCGCCAAAATAATTTATCATTTTGATAACTGGCGCTTAAGTTTAGAGTACTTACAGTTTCTGCTACTCAACCGGTACTTACCGGTAGTTTGCTTACTTTATAAGATAATAGTATAATTGCTTTTGAACTAAAAACAGGAAAAATGCAATTTGAATCATTTTAAGGTAGAAATATTGGTTTTCTCAAGACACCTGTTTACTAGTAGGCTATAATACTTACTATTTGGTGGACTCAGCTTGCTCGGTATTATTTTACATTTACGAGTTCATGTAATTACTATAAAATAACTCAATAATATCTATACACTTTTTTATTCCTCCATACAATCTTTATCCCATATATTGGATTTTTCCTTGATGGCTGTTGAATGAATGAATGAAATCGTTTATTGTCACAGAAAAAAATTAATGTTTATGACAATCGTCAAAATGAAATTATTAACTAATAAATAGTTAACATGGTTGTTGTATTAGTTAAAACTACATAGCAATATACATCTAAAACCTTATGTCTGTATTGGTCATGTTTATACAGACAAGCACCAACAATAGATGTCTTAAGAACATGTACAACCTTGGCTCTAGGCAACTTCTTATACCAGCAGGCAGCGCATTGAACATTCTGCCTTGGTATTCAAAACTGTTCTGTGTAGCAGATAGTGCACACCTTGTAGTCATCATAACAAAAAACAAGACATAACATAACAAATTACATAACAAATTTAACAAACATAACAAATATAATGAAAGAAATTCAAAGACGTACCTTGCAATACGTGTTCAGGAATTTGATGGAGAAAGCACAACTTTACACAAATGCCAATGGCGGATTGTTTGAACACATAATGTAAACTAAATGTGATCAAACGTAAACAATAGGTTGTATAAAGTGTAAAGAACAATAAAACAAAACTCATTTTAAATTATATGTGCATTATTCAATCTTAAAAATGGGTTGCGTTTAAAAAAAACACCCTGTATAAGAGTATAGGATTAGAAAAAGAATATCTATGTTCCTTTCATCAAGAACTACACTAAGAAATATATACCTATATTTTTAATTTTTCGACTAATCAAAATTCAAGTCTTTAATTTTAAAATGAGCTGCCACTGAATCACTTATTAAATATTCGATAGTGAAATTGGGGTCTTAAAGTGAATGTGAGAATGTTTAAAAATATGGGACAAAAACTACTGCACGTCTTTCTGAGAAAAATCCTATGTTAATTTAATTTAATATTTAATATTTAATTTTTAATATTTGATATTTAATATTTAATATTTGATATTTAATATTTGATATTTAATATTTAATATTTGATATTTAATATTTAATATTTGATATTTAATATTTAATATTTAATATTTTATAATAATATTTAATATTTAATATTTAATATTTAATATTTAATATTTAATATTTAATATTTAATATTTAATATTTAATATTTAATATTTAATATTTAATATTTAATATTTAATATTTAATATTTCATATTTCATATTTCATATTTCATATTTCATATTTCATATTTAATATTTAATATTTAATATTTAATATTAAATCATTTGATACTTAATGTTAAATAATTTAATTTATCATCTCAATCTTAAAAGTTGATAAAAAGAGCAATTCTGGCAAAAATTTTTGGAATCATAGTATAAGGCAAAATTAATAATTATTATTGTGTTAAATGAAGTATTTCCTTATAAGTTGGTCACCAAATTATAGTTCTAAGAAAATGTATTAAAGAATGCCTTATCAATCAAGATAGGTGATCTTTAACGTGTCCATGAAATAAAACCTAGTTTCTAATACGGAGCTTTCATTGGCCTCAAAACATGTAGGTCACTGAGAAGGGCCAAGTAATAAGTAACAGTTCAACGCAGTATGAGGCATTTGAACTTGGCAGATTCTTGCGGGTTGTTGTAAACTTAACGTTTCTGATATTTATAGAAACGTACAATACACAACTTTTCTAATCCCAATCCTGACTTTTGAGAACGTTTTGAAATATATCCGACGCCTACTTCTGCTTTATGCACAAGGAACTTCATTATCAGTAAAAAATAGAAAAAAAATAATTTTGTTTGGTTTTTTGACAAAATGAAAAGGATTAGAGATAATTTATACTCTTTGTAATATAAACTCTTAAAACACCTTGGCATTGTTCTACTATTAGTTTATTCGTTAAAACCTTCTAATATAGTAAAATTTAGATGAAAACATGCTTGATTTTATTATAGAACTTTAAATACTAGCTTTTCTAATAAGGAGCTAACAACAGATTCTATTAGAATTCAATCAATAATACAACCCATAATTGTAAAAAATATATGGAGGTAAAAATGCTAAAGATCCATTTATAGTATTTAAAATTCGATTTTGAAAGGTCAGACTAGTTAGAATTAATTGATAATGACATGCTCGCAAATTCATGGATAAGACCAATCATACTAACCCTTCTCTACATATACTACTACATATTACATATACTTCTACATATAACTCAACACAACTCGACACATATACCTCCACATGCCATTATAACAGCTAGCTGAACACTGGTTTCACCCGTGAACATCTATATGCAATCATAACAATAATAGTTTAAGTAGGCTTCTAAAAAAATTAATGAAAACGGAAACAACGAACATCAGCTGTTTATTTGAATAGCTTTTGTAATAACTCAATAAAAAGAGAAGAAACATAGATACTTAATTTTCAAGTTGGGAAGCTCCCTTTTTCTTTTTCCTCGTCCGATTAGCAAGAAGGCAAGATACTTAAGTAGATACTGTGCATTAAACTTCTACGGTATGGAGTTCATAGTAGAGCCTTTTTTATTTATTTATGTTTTAGATAAGAAGTACGAAGTGTATATAAAAATAATTAAAACAAAGACTTTAGTTTTTGTGCATAATAACTTTTTGTACATAGCAAAACTAGGTCAAAGTATGATGTTGATCATTTGACATGTGGGTGGGGATTTACAGCGATTTAACTTATCCCTTTGACTGTAGGATGAGCAGAGTTTTATGTTTAGTGCTTCCTGTGTGGGGTTTGTTTCCTTTAACGAGAAAATCTGTCAAACTACTTTATGAGTCTTTAACAATCTCAAATATTCCTGATAATTTTTTTCAGTTAATATATTAGAAAATATAGGCCATATCTTTATTTATTATTGTATATGTAATTATAAACATATATCAATTTATATAATTCCCCCATCTTAAAACCAATTAACGAGGATATTGTTGGTAATTAACGATATTAATTTTATATAGCTTTTAACTAACGAACTTTTGCATGTGACTTGAGAAAATATAATCAATCTTTTAATTTAAAACTTAGTTCTTTATTCCTTGTTTATATGTGTGCACAGGTTATTTAGAAATGCAAGTTTGTCACTTTGGCTGGGCCTGATACCTGATCGCTGTTTGTTTCCACTCGATTACCATATTTGATACACCATGGAAATTGGATTCTGTAATTAAGTGAAAATTAGCTGCATCTCGTTAACACTGCATCCCTGCTCTTGTTTAATCTGTTAATAATTGCTTGAAATGTGTTACAGGTTTAGCAGCACAATTTTATATCAAAAGAAAAAAGTCACATAATGTTTAATTTTTTGTTGATATTAAGGTGTATTTCGCTTATAATTACTGACTATAATAGTATACAGTATATTATAGTATAGTACTATAATAGTATAGTACTGTAATAGTATAGTGTAGTATATAATGACTAGTATAGTGGTAGTCTATGTATTTATTGTTTTTTTTTGTAACCACATTATAATATACTATCGTCTATAAATTTGTTTAGGTTATAAAAATAATATGGTTCGTGATCACTTTTTTATTGTGCTTTTTGTCTGATTAAATGGGAGAGACCGTTGTGCTTCTGACTTTGAAGAATAATCTTAACGAATAGGCATCACATTTTGCTAGTTTCTTAACTCTTGTCTTCTCTTTGACGTTTTATTTTAGAGCGTACATAGAGCGAATATACTGTAAACTACCCCTTAGTTTACGTTTGATGTAAAAATTAAAGATAAGCTAGCGAAGAAAATGTCAGTTCAACGTTCAAGTGACCTCCGTTGTCATGATTGTTTTTGGCTGTTGGCAAAGTGTGGAATATTCCACTTTGAGGGTTCAGATTTAAGTTTAAAATTTTCCTTGTATTGATTTTACTATCATTTTTCTAATATATTTTTTGAAGTAAGGTGCAGAGGTTGAATTTGTCTCCTAATTATTGAATATATTGCCTACATATGGAGGGGCATTCTAATGTAGCGTAAAGTTAACTCCAAACCTTCAAGGTTGCAAGATTCGAACACAACTTCAGAATGGAAATTTTTGAAACAGTAATTTGAGGATTATTTAGTTTCTACTTGTCAGGATAATGCAGCTCATAAGGTAAAAATATCTTTGTAACCTAATATAATGGGGCATGAAACAACTAGATTTTTGGCTACCCTTCCTATGTCTGAGACAGTAAATTTGTATACAAAAATGATTAAACATTTTGATAAATTTCCAAACCCACGAAAAAATGTAGTTTTTGAAAGTTTTTGGTTCAACTCTCGTAGGCTAATTAAGAATGAGCCTTTTGATAGTATTTTAACAGAATTTCGGCATTTTTTAGGTCTTGCTAATTTGCTGACTCCACCAGTGAATCTCTTTAGAATCAGCATCTCAGAGACAAAATTGTTCATGGGATAGCTGATCAGAAAGTACAGGAATCTCTACTTAAGCAAGATGATCTTACTTTTGACAAAGTTATTAAAAATTGTTATGCCAGTGAACAAAGTAAAAATCAGTTAAACATTTTGAACTCGGTCTTTAAATACTTTAAAGAAGAATCAAATGTACGTAAAAATAAATATCAACAAAAGTTATTCAATCAACAAAATTAATATTTTGTGGTCGTTGTAAAACAAAACTCGGTCCAAGGCAGTGTCCTGCCTTAGGGAAAATATGTTCTCGCTGTGGCTTGAAATAGTATATTACGTTTTACACTGGGAAATACTAGTGTAGAAATTGTCCAGCCTAGTATATTACACTAGGCCGGAATGTACTGTTTTACCGAGTATGATAGTTACTGCACGAGCGGAAGCGAGTCCAGAAAAACATACTTTCAATCATGGCGTATTCCTTGCATAAACTAATACGTTTCTAAATCCTTCAAACCCAACCTATAGTAAACAAAACAAATATTGGCTTCTGCTGCCAGTGCTGCCACTACATTCCTCAAAAAAGTAACCAATAAACACGAATTAAAAGTCAGTTTTATCTAAATAAACTGATTGTTTACTTCCAGAAAGTTTTTTTCTGGACTGGTGCAGCAATGAGTACCTAGCAATCCAACAAAAAGGAAGATACCACAGATGTATCTGTGTCAGTATGATGATAAATCATTTCGCTGTCAATTGAAAGGTTAAAAATGTAAAGCCTGTTAGCGAGAATATGTAAGCGGAGACAGTAGACCGAAGGAAGGTGACTATAACGATTGTTAGATGATGGGAATTAATCGAGACATTAGTCCGAAGAATGGTAGCCATAACGATTGTTGGATGATGGGTATTAATCGAGACAGTAGTCCGAAGGATGGTAACCATAAAGATTGTTGGATGATGGGTATTAATCGAGACAGTAGTCCGAAGGATGGTAACCATAAGGATTGCTGGATGATGGGTATTAATCGAGACAGTAGTCCGAAGGATGGTAACCATAACGATTGTTGGATGATGGGTATTAATCGAGACAATAGTCCGAAGGATGGTAACCATAACGATTGCTGGATGATGGGTATTAATCGAGACAGTAGTCCGAAGGATGGTAACCTTAACGATTGCTGGATGATGGTTATTAATCGAGACAGTAGTCCGAAGGATGGTAACCATAACGATTGCTGGATGATGGTTATTAATAGAGACAGTAGTCCGAAGGAAGGTAACTATAACGATTGTTGGATGGTGGGTATTAATCCATCTGGAAAACAACTGCACAACATTCAATTAAGTGTAAGAAATTACCAGAAAGCTGCATGGTCCGAAGATATTCTCATTGAATATGTGTTTGTTTGTTGTAAGTTAGACACTGGTGCTGAAGTCAATGTAAGGCCTCTTAAAATACTTATTTTAAAATGCTGATGTTCGGTAATGCATGAAATTTTACATTTAAAGGTGTGGATGCTAATAATTCTTAGATTTTCGTCCAACCAGTAGCACTACTTTACCGTTTACGAGAAATCCTACTTGGCACATATTAGCGTTTAGAATAAATAATACTTGGAGGACCGAGCCTTGCTCGGTATTTTTTCATGATTACCAGTTCATCCAATTACAATCAAATATTTTAGTGACATAAAATTGATAGATAAAAACCTTTTTATTATTCTATGTAATATTTATGCCACACGCTGTATTCTCCCTAGACGACTGTAGTTTGCAAAAAGCTGTTATGATTACTTAATTTGTTTACACTTTCCTTGTTTATTTCGTTGCTATTACGGCAACTCATAAGGCCAATTGTAAAATGTTACAACTTTAAAATTAGTTTTATTACGTTATTAGATTTTATCTGGCCGAGATATATGCATAGAACACGTTTTTGAGTCATAAATTACTTATTTGCAGACTTTGAAAGAAATCCACGGAGCCGTTTTTGAGATAATTGTGCAAACAAGCAAGCAAGCAAACAAGAACGGACGATAAAATTGCTCATATAAGAGTATAGGATTAAAATGATTCCAGGGAAATATATATTTGAACGTGTATTTGAATTAGTGGTTGTTCCATTGGACGGATGCAATCAGTGCAGCAATCCCTCCTCCATGAATGACATAAACTGATTACATTATTATGTCTGGACTTGAAGTGATAACTGCATACAAAGCAGTCCCAGAGTGATTACCGTCTTACGTGCGGGTTATTCTTAAAGAGACAGTAACCTGCGCAAGTCGTATCTTTATTAGACGTTGCTCAGTAAAAAATCGTATTCAAACAAATTAAATATACCTACTTTCATAGTTTGTCTCCAAAGAGATTAAGGACACAAAAGAATTTTACGATTTTTTTTATTTAAGGAGAATGCCTTCTATTTTACAATTGTTTTGAAATTCAGGCAATAGAAAATAATAAGTTGATTCTTCACATAAACGTTAGCACTTCTTTTGCCTATTAAAGTCTACACTTCTAAAATCCCAAACCATCAATTGACACAATTACTAAAAAACTTTAAAACTTTGGACAATGGAACTTGGCACAAATATCTTGAGAGGTTCTAGATATACGTTCTTAGAAATTTCAAAGTATTATCTCTCACAGGGATAAAACGTGCTGGTTAATAAAGTTCAAAATTGTGACCATTGACTACAGATTTCAAAGCTTAACATCTTGAAAAGCTGTATATTGCAGTCCAGTACAGTATAAAGCATTTTTAAAAGGCAAAAGGATATAAAATTCTATTTGCTGAACAAAGAGTACAAGTGTACTAACTTTAAACCTACAGTTTTCATGTTTCATGTGAGAATCAGCAATTATAACTCGATATCCCTCAGTTATTTAACCGGTTCTTTAATTATGATTATAAACGTTTTTGACATATTGGTGGACAGAGAGAACGCTCTGCCGGCCAATCTCCAAGACCTTATTAGACGATCTAAAAGTAATAAGGGACCTACAGATTAACGTGGGATCGATCCGAACCACAATTTCACTAATGAATTACGAACTGGTCTAGTTATGACGATGGCCTAATGATGGATGAACGTAGTATCCACTGGTGCGGACGTTAATCCCTACCAGGGAATATCGTACCTAAAAGCCATCGTTTTTAACCAATCACAGTCCGTGACCCTCTAAGTAGCTGGAGTACAGGAGACGTCACCGTCCCAGTCTTGTATAATAATAATAATAATATAATTTTAGCAATATAATATTACTTAGTTATGAACAATCTTTTTTTCCATCAGCGAGACTTGCTAAAGTTTAAATTATTCAAAACCATGAATTAATATTTTTTATGCCAGTTTATTAAAAGAGTAAAGTAGGCTCGATTAATTAAGTATTAACTACCTTTTACTTTTCTTGAAATGGTGACCAAGCCAGATAGGTATTTTAAGGCAAGTATGAATGACAGATGAGTGAACGATGATTGTGGCGAAATTTAGTAGTCTTGTTATTGACTATAAGGCCGACATGTTCCTTAGACAGGACTGTTAAATAATGGCCCATCAGCCAATGGCATCTAAGGGTTTATTGATTTATAAGTTTATTGATTTAATTATAATCTACAAATTCATTCAAAGAAAAAAGTACTAAAACATAAAGAAACGACAGAAACGCGTGTGGTAATGGTAGTATAGCGTCATGTAGTGCGGCCAGACCAGCAGTTTATGTTATGGCTGGTGTAACCCCCACGTTCCTTGCTCCTACGACTCGTTGAATCGTTGTTATTTTTCTTATGATTTATCAAAGCCCTTTTTACCTTTTAATTTATGTTTTAATTTGAAGGCTACGTAAATAACTTAATTTGTTCCTTTAAATGGATTTAACGTATTTTTATTGTTAAATGTAAAATAAATTTTCTTGTGCCTAAAAATTTACACGTGTCAGTTGAGCAATTTTAATAAAATTTTCAAATAAAAGATCAAACAGTAAGTTATCGACTGTTTTCTTATTAATTCACTATGCTATTTTTATTTTTAAATTTTTGTTTTTTATTTGCGGAACACAACTTTCAAAAACTATATAGTTTTAGTTTTTTTATAAAGATAACTTATTCTTCTTGCAAACCATTAGGTAGTTCATAAGCACACCAAAGGATTTGAAATAATCTATTTAATTTAAAGTGAATGTGTAAAAACACATATCTTTCATTTTCTTGACTGTTTATAATTTTAATTTAATTTCTAACATATGATTTATTTTGACATTTGTTTTTACAAAAGATAAATAAAAACATTATATACAGTCCACTAATATCGAAAAACACGTCTTGTTGTTTTTTACTCTTATTTTGCATTTTAATTTCATTTCACAATAATAACTAAACATTTTTGGTCCTTGAAAACCGGTATTGAAGCAGTATCAACTAAATAGTACATTGTATCAAAGAATAGTAACATATAAAAAAATGGAATCACTAATAAAAAAAAGAAGTACACTAAAGGCACAACTGACACGATTTGGACAATTGTTGGAAAACCACACACATAATCCTGGATTTTTGGACGAATTAAAGGTCAGGTTACCCAAAGCAGAGGAACTCATCGAAAAATTTGAACAAATCCAACAGGACATCGAATTGGAGGACGACAGCAGCAACCAGCAGGTAGAAAGAGAGACCTTTGAGGCAAACTACTACAAAATCATGGGTAAGGCCAAATCATTTTCCAATTTTAAGCAAGGAAATCATTCTTTACAGTTGCAAAATCCAAATCAAAGCTCAGGGCCTAGATTAAACCTGCCAGTCCTAAAACTACCATCCTTTGATGGGTCATTTGATAGTTGGTTTCCATTTTTTGACATGTTTACAGTCATGATTCACAATAATGAATCTTTAACTGATATTGAAAAATTGCATTACCTTAAATCTTGTTTGCAAAAAGAAGCTTTTAATGTAATTTCATCTTTGGAATTAACATCTACAAACTATACTGTAGCTTGGAACCTCATTCAAGAGAGGTACAATAACAAAACTCTTATCATTCAGAAACATGTCAATTCACTTTTCAATCTACCTAAGTTAGGTAATGAATCAATTCAATCTTTGAGAGAACTAATCAATAGTTCCAACAAACATATCCGTGCACTGAATGCACTTGGAGAACCCACTAACAAATGGGATACTCTCCTTATCCATTTGATTTCTTCCAAATTCGATCCCATCACATTCAGGAATTGGCAAGATACTCTCAAGCCAAATAGCCTTCCAACAATGCAAGATTTGAACGATTTCTTAAATCATAGGTTTCATACACTAGATTCAATTCAACACTCTAATAGTATGTCACCCATTGCTTCATTGCCTAATCACAATGATAGTAATTTTGTAAAACATAAAACTAATGGCTCTCAAAACAAGTCATGGACAATTACACAGCAGCTAGGCTTGTCATCCTTTGAGCCTAAATGTGAACTGTGTCAATCTGCACATTTTTTGTTCCAATGTGAACAATTTCTCAATTTAACAATACCTGATAGAATTAATAAGGTTAAGGGTTTCAATTTTTGTGTCAACTGCCTAAAGTAACACAAAACAAATCAGTGTAAAAGTAAGAGTGTTTGTAAATCTTGCGGAAGAAAACACAACACTTTACTTTGCTTAAAATCAGTATCAAAAACTAAAGACAATAATCGTAATGACGACAGTCAACCATACCCACACAACAAACAGGTTCATTCTGCTGGCGCTTCAGCCAACGATCAATCATCTACCAGAGCAACTCAAACCATCCTATCAACAGCTATTGTTGATGTCATCAGTCCTAGAGGTAAGATTGTTTCATGTAAAGCATTACTTGACTGTGGATCACAATCAAACTTCATCTCAGAATCGCTCTGTAAACGATTACAACTGAACAAGAGACAGGCTTCGGTATCGATAAGAGGCATTAATTGTAGTTCAACTTCAGTCAGTCATGTAGTCAATGTTACAGTTAATTCTAGGGTATCAGAATACAGTACGCAAATGGACTTTCTTGTCCTTAACAAACTTACAGAGAAGTTACCAGGGAGTGTTTTATTCAATTGTTCGGATCAGGTTCCCCCTAATGTCGTTCTTGCAGATCCTTCATACTACATTCCTTCAAAAATCGACATGATTCTTGGAGCCCAAGCGTTTTGGGAATTACTTTGTGACGGATCAATGAGTTTATCAGGTAATGGTCCAACCCTAAGGGAAACTAAGTTAGGATGGGTAGTTACTGGTAATATTGAAGTGAACAAACACATTTCCAATGACAATCATACATATTTTGTTTCATCTTTAGACACTCTGAACAGTAATATTCAACGTTTCTGGGAATTGGAAGACTGTCAATATCAATCTAAGTTAACTGGTGAGGATCTTCTATGTGAACAACACTACGAGGCTACAACCAAGCGCGACCTTAATGGCAGCTACATCGTGGAACTTCCTCTTAAGGAAAACATTTCCGACCTTGGTGATAGTAAAAAAATGGCTTTCAAACGGTTTTTATCCCTAGAAAATAGACTCATAAAAAATCCTAAGCTGTACGATGAATATAGGGACTTTATGTCAGAGTATGAAAAATTAGGTCACATGCAATGCATTGGTGAGCTAAATTCAGCAACTCAACCTCGTGAAGGTTCGTCACAGTCATACTTTATTCCTCATCATGCTGTCATAAAGGAATCATCAACCACCACAAAACTGCGTGTAGTTTTTGATGCTTCTGCAAAATCTTGAAGCGGTATCTCACTTAATGACGTTTCCATGAACGGCCCAAGAGTCCAAGATGAACTGTTTTCTATCATTTCTCGATTCAGAATGCACAAGTATGTTTTCACTGCTGATATTGAGAAAATGTATCGACAGATACATGTTACCTCTTCACAACATAGTCTCCAATCCATTTTGTGGAGATCACATAAAACTGAACCAATTAAAATCTTTCACCTAAAAACAGTCACTTATGGAACCAAAAGCGCTCCTTTTCTTGCAACTCGAACACTCCAACAACTCGCTTTAGATGAAGTTTCAAATTTCCCAAATGCATGCAAGGCATTGCACAATGATTTCTACGTCGATGACGTTTTCAGTGGAGCACACACAATCGAATCAGCATTAAACCTTCAAAGGGACCTCATTGAACTATTAACAAAGGGAGGTTTTCATTTAAGGAAGTGGTCATCTAATCATGCCGCCCTACTAAAAAACATTCCTCAGTCAGATATCGAAGCTCATCGTGAACATAATTTCAATACGAATAACACAATAGTGAAAACTTTGGGTTTGATGTGGGACACTGCTCATGATGTATTCAAATATTCAATATCACAAGATATTCCTCCTCAAAATATTACGAAACGACAAGTTCTCTCAGAAATAGCAAAGATACTTGATCCGTTGGGATTGATTGGACCTGTCATTCTTTCAGCAAAACTTATAATGCAACAACTATGGAAAGAAAACCTAGATTGGAACGACAAACTTCCTTCACTTTTATGCAATCAGTGGTGTGATTTTTATAAATCATTAACACATTTGAATAAACTTTCAATAAACAGATATGTACTGTCTTCAAATGAACCTGCACTTATAGAACTTCATGGATTTTGTGATGGATCAATGGCTGCTTATGGAGCTTGTGTTTATCTTCGGTGTGAAGATGTAAAAGGACAAACAACTGTGACATTAATTTCATCAAAGTCTCGTGTTGCTCCTTTAAAGGTGACTTCAATTCCAAGACTAGAACTCTGCGGTGCTTTACTTCTTTGTAATTTGATGCAATCTCTTACCAAGCCATTAAAGATTGATGCAAGCAATGTTTACTATTATTCTGATTCAACCATTGTTCTTTCTTGGATCAATTCCCCATCATCTCACTACAGCACTTTTGTTGCAAACAGAATCTCAACAATTCAATCTCTAACAGACATAACACGTTGGAATCATGTTATTGGAACTGAAAATCCCGCAGACCTAATTTCTCGTGGTTCCCTGGTTCAACCTCTTTTATCCTCACCCCTCTGGTGGAATGGGCCACAATGGTTATCTGGGGGGCATCAATTTTGGAAGGAAGGTTCAAACTTTCACCTGATACAACTCTCAAGTCACTCCCAGAGTTGCGTAAGATAACTAATGTAACAGCAGTCTCATTTCAGGTTCATGGTCATGGTATATTTAATAAATATTCATCATTGCAAAAACTAGTAAGAGTTGTAGCTTATTGTCTAAGGTTTTACAAAAATACAAAATCCAAAAATTCTCTTTCGGGTTCCCTTTCGTATTCTGAATTAAAAGAATCAAGACTTTCTCTTTTGAAACTAGCTCAATCTCAGTCCTTTCCTCATGAATTGAAGGCTTTGACAGAAAACAATTCTGTTAACAAATCAAGTAAACTTTTACAACTAAATCCTTTCCTTGATGATCAAGGACTGATCAGAGTCGGTGGTCGATTGAAGCATTCAAATTTAAGTGATGATATGAAACATCCAATTGTCCTAGATCATAAACATCAGCTTACCCGATTAATTGCTGAAGACTTACATGTTCAGTTACTTCATGCAGGACCTCAACTTTTACTCAGTTCTCTTCGAGAAACATACTGGTCATTAAATGGTAGAAGTTTAGTGAGAAGTATAGTTCACAGATGTCTAAAATGCTTCAGGGCTAAACCTAAGGGTACGAATCAACTAATGGGTCAATTACCTCAAAATAGAGTTCAACCATCCAGACCTTTCTCATATTGTGGCTTAGATTACTTTGGACCTGTCTATATTCATGCTAGTAATAATAAAAGGACTAAAGTTACAAAGGCTTACGTTTCCCTTTTTGTATGTTTCACTACCAAGGCTATTCACCTCGAACTAGTTGAAGATTTAACGACAGATTCGTTTCTTGCTGCCTTAAAACGGTTTGTATCTCGGAGAGGTAAACCATACAAAATTTACTCGGACAATGCCAAAACATTTGTTGGAGCAGACAAGGAACTGCAAGAGTTAAGAGATTTTTGGAATTCAGAATGTCACAACGACCAATTTAAATCAACTCTAGCTGCACAAGGCATTACTTGGAGTTTCATCCCACCTCAATCGCCAAATTTTGGAGGATTATGGGAAGCTGGAGTCAGAGTAGTGAAATACCACCTCAAGCGAGTAGTTCAAAACACGAAATTAACGTTCAATGAAATGTACACTTTATTGGTATAAATATAAGCTTGTGTCAATTCACGCCCTTTAACAGCGTTATCCAGCGATCCAAATGATCTCACTGCTTTAACACCAGCTCATTTCCTGATCGGAACTTCATTCACAAGTACACCAGACCTAGTCTAACAGATTTGAAAATAAATAGACTTTCTCGTTGGCAACATGTTCAACAATTGTCGCAACATTTCTGGAACAGATGGTGCAAGGAATATTTGAGCCAATTTCAAAAAATGTCCAAGTGGAATACGGAAAAACCTAACATAAAGATTGTTGATGTAATGTTAATCGAAGACATAAATTTACCTCCTTGCACTTGGAAACTTGGTCGAGTGACAGAAGTACATCCCGGACAAGACGGTCATGTGCGCGTGGTTGCAATTAAAACGAAAGACGGACTCGTGAAACGATGTGTATCGAAATTGTGTCCATTACCCAATCAAGACAGGAATGAATTACTTTGATTTTACATTGTTTGATGGGGCCAGAATGTGTAAAAACACATATCTTTCATTTTCTTGACTGTTTATAATTTTAATTTAATTTCTAACATATGATTTATTTTGTCATTTGTTTTTACAAAAGATAAATAAAAACATTATATACAGTCCACTAATATCGAAAAACATGTCTTGTTGTTTTTTACTCTTATTTTGCATTTTAATTTCATTTCACAATAATAACTAAACAGTGAAATTTATTTTCTTTAGATGTATACAATGTGGAAAAATGAAAATTGGATCTTACGAAATAACCAGTAGACTGAAAATTTGTTTTACTTGGATCTGATGCTGTTATAAATAATAATTTTAACGGCATTAGCATTTAATGTGAATCTGACCAAATCATAAATGTACTAATGAATTTTAAATCTAAATGCAACGTGTTTAAGGACTTACCGAATGCCACAAATCACTATCGGCGTTACATTCGACGTTTCCGATGCACAATTCGACGATAGCCCCGTAGCTCTGTAATATCGGGCAGTGAACACCGACGTGACAACAATCGACTATGATTGATGATATGTTAATAAAAAAATCGCAGTACCAAAAAATCTGCGTCCACAAAGAGATATAACCTCCATTAGTTATTACAAATATATTTATACCTCTCTCTCTCTCTCTCTCTCTATATATATATATATATATATATATATATATATATATATATATATATATGATTGAAATCGTTAACAAAACCGATCTGTTTCCAGTTTTAACAATAAGTGTTTACAGCAACACTTATTGTATGTAATTTGTTGGTGTTTGATGTAATTTTTGTCATATGTGAAGTGACTTTGAACAAACAACGAAACCCACTGGGTGAATATAGTTTTTATTACTAAACTTGGTTGACCTGGATCCTTGACTGAAAATGGATTCACAGATCTGAAATCGATATCCATAGGATCATTATCAAATAAAGGATTGCTAAGGTAAGGATTACTCATTTTACATTGTATTCAAGCTATCCGGTGGCTAAAAATGATTGACTGTTAAATATCGAAAGGGTCATTACATGTATATTAAGAGCTGAAAATAAAGTAAAAATTCCTCTTATGACTTTACTAAAAAACCTTTTTTACGCCTATATGACTACTAAGTATATAGGCGTATATGTTTTGATCATCATATTCAAACTTACTTATCATTAGGATTACACTAATTTTAACCAAATCGTAAAGGGCGTATGTATTAATAAAGCTCCAGTGTGATAACTACTCGTCATGTGGAGAAATAATTTTCAACTACCTACATCTTGAACTCGCCACTCGTCAAATACAAGTAACCTCGAATCACTATTCTCGTCACGTTTACTTGATTTGTGCAATTTGCTATCAACGATTTTCCCTTTACCTACATCTTTTAGTAGGATTATTAATATCTGCCTAAACTTAAGATTCCATTTTTTGTGTTTCCTAGAAAACACTAAATACTTAGATTATACTTTATAACCTTTATAAAAACAATTTTTTGATTCTTTTTCATATTTTTGTCTCTATTTTTTAATTCAAGAAATTAAATCATATGGGAATAAACTTGTGATTCTTTATGCACAAAAGACTGTGCAAAGCCATTAATTTAATACGTTACATTAAAGTTGATAGAATAAAGTAATTTTTATTTTACAAAAGTTCCCTTTATATACGAATTGAATTTGACTTTGGAGTCATTAATATTTATTGTATATTATTCATCATGCATCTTTTTATTCCCTCTAACGATGACTTATTTACAGACCGAAAAATCGTGTGTGCTGTGAGCTAGTATAAAGTTGGCATTGAAAAACAGTCAATTAAACTACAATTTAATAATTTAAACTATTGTTTAGTTTGTCCTTGCTTATTTATTTTATACCATTCACATCGTTATTGTCAGTTGAATGCAAAACTTGAAAAATATTATGCACTTTTTTCTATTAATAATTGAATGGAATAGAATAAAAAACAGATACTGTAAAATATTATATGAATTAAAGTTATGTCACCAACGCAATTTTTGTTGAATTATTAACGAAATGAAAATTACCAATTAACACCAACAAATCAGATGATTGCTCTCAAAGTCAAAGTCAGACAATTTGACGATTATTAGTCAAATTATCATAATCATAATATTATTATTTATTGAATTACATTTCATTACTTTTTTGTCACTTTTGTCACAATGATATTTAGCTTAAAAAAACAGTCGTCATTTAGAAATGGTATTTAGAAATTTGACACTTATAACAAAAACATTTTTTAATTGTGGTCATCTATGTGCCATGTTTGAAGTTTAAATGTTAAGTTGTTTATGAGATATAATTGAATATTTAAAAAACACAAACAGACACACCGACGGAAAACGAAGCACTATAGGACCTATGTGTATGCCTATATGAACTGTTTTTCTTATTTTCACCTCCAAAATCATATAGTTACCATGATTTACCATGATTTAGTACAACCTGTATAAAAAAAACAGGATGTCTATTAAAAATATTTCAGGATTTCAGGAAATACTTCCTCACAACTAAGAAGAAAGGTGATCTGAAGGTATATCCTAAAATGCATATTTACCCAGATATCCGCCATTTTATATTTTTCATATATATTTTTATGAAGTTTTTAATAGATTTTTTTAACTCGGGATGTACATATAAACAGTCAAGGTTATTTCATGAAAAATAATCAGCATGATCGAGTTGTAAATTTCAAAATGGCGGCCGTTTAAAATCTTGAATTTGGAATACCGAAACAAAACAGAACGTTTTACCAAAAACTATAAAAGATAACAGATTTTAAGAAATTTAATATTCAATAATACAAATCTAATATACAAAAATTATAAAACCGGCAAATAAACAACTGAGTTATGGTCTAATTTAGCTAACGATGCAGCATATTTTGGAGCAAAATAGGCCATTGTTGCGCTGAGCCATGCGCTGAAATAGTACAATTACGCTTCCCTGTTAAATAAATTCGCCCATAACACAGTTGTTTACTAACCGAATTTCATAAGTTCTTGTGTCATTAAATTAGAAATTAAATTTTCGAAAAATTGTTTACCACTTTTTTTCTTTTCATCTCTTCTTTTGTAAAACGTACCGTTTTTTCGGTATTTCAATCAACAGATTTTAAACGGCGGCCATTTTGAATTTACTATTCGATTATGCTGATTATTTTTTTCATAAACTAAACTTGACTAGTTATAGGTAATTACTGAATTTCAAAAAATCTATTAAATACTTCGGAGATAAAAAATATTTTGTAAAAATACAAAATTGCGGATATTTGGGTATATATGCATTTTAGACCATGCCTCCACATAAACTTTTATCTTGGTTTCTACAGGGTTCGGCAAAAGTCTAGAATATATTAAATAACTTCTATTTTGTTTTGTTCAATGTAATGAAAGTTTGCAGTTGTGTATCAGTAATAAATAGAAATATTTTAACCGCCTTTATTATTTTTTCATGACCAAGGGACGTCCTAGGCAGGAAGTCTTGAAATTCTCAAATGTAAGCATACTTCAAATTATACCTCATTTTAAAGATCTTAATTAGTAGATTATAACAGTGCAAACCGCGTCTCAAAAAGTTAATCCTTAAAGATGTTAATGTTGGCCATTAAACTCTAAGCTAAAAGTAAGGAGAACAATCTAATTACTAATAAAGCACTCGGAGGACGATGTAGTTTAGTTTTAGATACATGTATTGTTCATTAATAAGGACAATTTGACGTATTAAAAAAATCTACAATTAAATTACATTGTTTCGAGCGCTTTATTAGGTTTTATCAACCTTTTGAGGCGCGGTTTGCGCTGTTATGATCTACTAAATTAAGACCTTTCAATGAGGTATAACTTGAGGTATGCTTATTTCTAAGTATTTCAAGACTTCCAGAGTGGGCCGTCCCCTCATTGAGTGAAAAACTAAGAAAATGTGCCAAAATATTCCTATTTGTAATATATACACAAATGTAAAGTTTCAATGCTTTCTGTAAAATAATATAAAGGTTATATAATATATTCCAGACTTTTGCTTAACCCTGTATGTAAGGAATCGCCTCCTGAAATCCTGAAACGTTTTAAATGGGCAGCCTGTGTATTTATTTATTTATTTATTTTTGTATATATAAATTCGAACGAATTTTGTTTTTAGGTATATGATGGGCTCTGGGTTATATCTTACCAAGAGACCTAAAACAACAGCTTCTTCCCTATATAGGCGAAATTCCCTAAACATAAAACTGCGTTTAATTTGTTTATTGTATTTTTTAGCAAGCTTGTTAATATTTTATAGCTTGAAAAGTAAATTTATTTAACCGAAACACACGTTTCTCGAACTCGCCGACTAGACAAGCTTGATATAAAATAAAGTCAAACGCTGTTCTGAAAATAAACTAAAAAATATAATTATATGGAAGAAATCAGCCCCTAAGGAATTCAGTGCTTGTATAAGTAAAACAAGAAAAGACTACGTTGGCAACACATTATTCTCCTCCTTACATTTGCTTTTATCCCCTTTGAATTATCTAGAATTTAACAATACCCCCCGATTGAACATAATTCTAAAGAATTTTTTAGAACTTCACTGTTATATGGGCACTGTATAATACGTAATAGGAATCACATGAGTCTGGTAGCGAATTGCAACTAGTATCAGATGTCCGCTATTAGCATAGTTACAACCAGGCATTTACTGTACGTGTGAGCCTGCCAGTTGTCATCCTATGGATATAATATGTACCAATCTATATAGTCCAGTCATGCACTCAATGTGTATGGTTGGAACAGTATAACATAAGCTGTACACACTTTGCATATTAAAAAAATATATTATCACAGTTCGTTCATTTATACGTTTAGGCGGCATTGTCGATGCATAATATAAAATGCGATCCCTAACCTTCTTTGGATTAAGGTAAAACAGATGGAGAATAATGGAGAGTAATGAAACAGCAGATGGAGTTTTGTCAATTTAAAATTTTGTTTCTTAAGCTTTGACTCTATGAAGTTTGTAATACCTTTGTAGACTTGGAAGCTTTTGGGAAACAATTAAAAAAATACTTGTTAAAAAAGCCATTTATACAAAGCAGTATGATTGTTGATATGTGTGGTTTGATTAACCTAACCATACATGCAATTAACAGCACGCAATATCTCATTTGACCTGAGGAGAGAACTTTTTACTATCAAGCTAGAGAAAAATGTACGTGCTCTAATAACGAACTAATCGCATTTACACACATGCTTTTGCCATGAGGCCCATGTTAATTTTAAAATACCTTCCAGGCTCCACATTGATTCAAAATTTGCAATTTCTTGGTCATTTGAAATAGCAAAAAATTATCATGTTTTTTGTATTTCATTAAAAATACAGTAAAAATAGCCTATTTCAGTAAAAATAATTTCGTCTAAAAAATCCATAAAATCTTTGTATTCATGTAGATATTAAATTATACAGGGTGTACGACTTAAATGTGCCACCATTGTTATCTCAGAAACTATTGGATTTAAAGAAAACTTTAAATGGGGGACCTCACCTACTTACTTTTCAAGACATTTAAAAATATGAATGCCGTTTTCTTCTAAATGGCCGCCATTTTCAATATGCCGGACAACTTTTATTGTTCTAATGGAACACCCTGTATTTTATGGCGTATTTAGATTATACGTTTAATTTTAAGAATTTATTACTCTTTGACATTTTTTCCTAAACTCAATAGTTAAGTAGATATAAGCCGTTAAAGTTTAATTTCCCCATAAGAAAAACATAGCGTAATTCTCGGTAGCCTACTCGGTAAATAGATATAATGGTTGGGTTAAATAAAAAATACACCAAAGAAAAAAAGTGACAAAAAATGTGAGTTTAGTTTAGATTCAATCATATAAGTATTTTACAGTCGATATTCACTCATGGAAATGAATAATTTTGAATAGTTTTGTACTCCATAAGGATTACATGGGATTGCACAGTTAAAATGGACACAATGCATTTCAAATGGGGAAAAATCTAACTTAAACTGCTTCTATCTCCTTAACCATTGGGTTTAGGAAAAATGTCAAAGAGTAATAACTTCTTTAAATTGTGTATGATTCAAATACGCCATGAAATACAGGGTATTCCATAAGAAAAATCAAAGTTGTCAGCCATGTTGGAAAACCCATTCTATAGCCTACAAGAATTTTGGAATGCGAATCTGGACTCTTTACGTGCGAAATATACTGAATTATGTTTTCAATCAGACCAGGGCTGTCTCTGAGGTATGAGCATACTAGTTTGCTTTCAGAATTTTATTTTTTTTATTTGGTTTTTGAGTGCTGTTGTTTATTTATTTATTTTTTGTTTTTTGCTTTGGACTGGTTTGCTGCATGGTTTTAAGCATGGACTTTTGCATGGACTGCTTTTGTTAGTCAAGAGATTTTCAGTTTATTATATTGTAATTTAGGTTAAGGACGTGGCCTATTGTATTCGTATTGAACGGTCGAATAGATCTCTGAATCTTTGAAATAGCGGCCATTAGGAAGAGAATGGAATTCATATTTTTAAATGTCTCAAAAAAGTAGGCAAAGTCCCCCATTTAAAGTTTTCTCTAGATCCAAAAGTTTCTGAGATACCAATGGTGGCACAGTTAAGTTGGACACCCTGAATCTAATAATTTAATATGTACATAAAATCTTAAAATCTCTATTTTGTGATTTTTGTTCTTAAATATTAACTTTTTTACTGTTCATTTTCAAGGAATTTAATGCTTAATTTACACTTAGTCCAAGCGTTGTAATCATTATAACAAACGTAAAAAATATCATATGATTTGTGATTCTTAAATTCATCCTGATTTCTTTGTTTAAGACTGAGTTTGCTTAACACTCGCTTTCAATTTGCATTATTATGGTATACAAGTATTTCTGACTTATTCACTTGCAGGTCGAAAGAAATTTATGAGCCAGTTAGGCGTAAGGGCAACATACATTATTTATAGAGCCTAAGGAAACATTGTTAGTTTGAGAAACTCGTTTTGTTGAGAGAAGCCTGAAATAGATATTATGTTTTGTTTTCAGAAAAAAATTAAACTTCAGTACAGAAGTATAATACGAGTAAGTTTTATTAATGGACTTTAGATAATCCTAAATGTAATTACTGCATTGAGACTTTATTTCGGTTGAAGCATGGTTCAAAATGTTAATACCATTTGTATAATTTTGATCTATCAGGCATTAGAATATTGAAGATAGCATGAATTTTAATCAAAAAACCTAAATGCAAATAAAAGCCTTTATATTTCACTAGATCATTGTAATAACACGATATCTGAAATAAGTAATCTAAAACTCTTCCAATGATGAATTTGTATTAGATTAAATTTATAGATTGTGGTACATAAAACCTGTAAATTATCAAACACTAAAAATCAGCTTTTCAAAAACTTAAATAAAGTCTTATCACTAAATACTACGTATAAGAATATACGTAAGTAATATTTATAAAATTACTTTACGGAACAAGCTTTAGTCTCCTGAAAAATAGTTGTCAGAAGTTAAGAATACTATAGTGAATAAAGTCGCACTACCAATTCGCTTATAGGCCATTGAAACTTTATGGCTCATTTTTCGAAACAAATATAAGGAATTTTTCAGTTACCATTTTAGTATTGTAAATATGAATGCAAAGTCGCCTACAGGATATTCAGTTATCGCGCCGGCGGCTCCCTGGTGACGGCGGTGTTTAACGCTAATGATTACAGTTCAACCCTCATAATCTCACTCTGCCACACGGTGTTAAAACCTGTAAAAACTGTTCCATGTAGGGTAGGCAACCTAGTTTCATTTTATAAAGTAAATTGTCATAATGAGAAAAGTAAATTTTACAGTTAACAGCAATAATTAATTACCTCAATCCGTCAACGATGCCGTGTACTTGCTATTGCTGTGAGGAGAAAGGTTTGTTCAAAAATCCATTCCTGTATTGTAAATACCGCCGTTGTAGCAGACCTTTCATCATGGTCTCGGGCTTAGGTCTTACCATGGGACCTACGGTAATAGCTTCTTCCCTATAGGGTAAATTCGCTAAAAAAAAGGTTCAATAATATAAAATGACAGGTAATGCGGTATTAAAAAGACAATAGTGTTAATTAAATAACCCCGTTGCAGCAGACCTGCATACTCAGCGAATTTCAAATGCAAAAGAGCATATTTCAATCCAATATAGCGAGATTAGACATGTTTTTGTAAGCTCCATAAGAATAAATGGGGAATGAGTATGTAGGTTTGCTGCAACAGGTACGTTAAAACTGGGTGGTTTAATTCAATATTTAGTAGATATGAACTAGAAGAAGCCATGTACCAAGTTTTATTGAGATATGTTGAAAAATAAGCGAGATATAGAATTAACTTATTTCCCATAAGGATAACATTGGGACAACGTACTGTGTTTACTACTAGTGATATCTCGGTAACCAATGGTCATAGAGCAACAATTCAAAATACTAAATTATTTTTTATTTTAGGCTGAATTCAATGGTATAAACCAAAATTACATTATTTTAATTTTTCTATGTAAAAAACATTGTTGGAGGGGTTTACCCCCCCTCAAGGCCGTAGCCAATGGGGGGGTTAGGGGGTCAGAACCCCCCCGAAATAGTAGATATAGCATTTAAAACGTAGTAAATGGGGGTGAAACCCCCCCCCCCCCGAAATAGCCGAAACCCCCCCCCGAGGAAACGTAGAGGGGCCAGGAAACCGTTTAAAAGGGCCCAAAATGACGATAAAGGCGCCGAAAAAGACACACGCGACTAAAAAAAAGGTCACCACTTTTGCCGAGGCGGAAATTCGGCCGGCGGTCCTGACTAAACCCCCCCCCCCCCCCCCGAAAAAACTTCCTGGCTACGGCTTTGCCCCCCCCTTACCCCTTCTTACAATAGACCTCAGAACAAAAAGTTATGATGGTCTTCGGCTTAAGTCTTACCATGAGACCTACTGTAACAGCTTCTTCCCTATAGGGGAAATTCGTTAAAACCTTATACACGAAACAAACTTAAAAAGCTTAATTATTATAGAAAATGATTTAAGGGTTTACTCAATACAGATATATCGTAATAGTAAATATCGTTTCTAGTCCGGAAAGTGGCTGTTACCGATACGAGATAGTATTTCAATTACGAGTCCGCTTCGTAATTGATTTCTATCGAGTACCGGTATAGCACTTTCGGACGAGTCTCGAACGGTACTTTTCATGATACCACTTTTTATTTAATATTTTAAAACTTGTTAGTACGTTAAAAAATGTTTAGGTCATATTATATTAGTGTTATCAATGGTTACATTTCTGTTGTTTACTTACAAAACATAATTTGCTCTTTTTGATATAGGTTCAGGCATATTTGAATCAACCATGTTTGTATTTGTATGTTTGTAAACACTCCTTAACATTACCAGTACTTTTTCCAGTTTTTACACTAAGAGTTTACCACCTGGTAACGGTTAGTTTCTATTACAGCTTAGAGTATTTGAAACAGTAGTTTAACGCGATGGTATGATGAAAAGTAGCTTTGGGACACTCAATGTTTACACGATTAGGCCAGAAATTAAACAATAGCATCTATAAAATCCAAATAAAAACACCAAATAAAAATACCAAAAACCCAAAATAATTGTACGAAATACGTACATAAAGGACAGCGTATTGGCTGGGATCATGGTCTACCTTTGTGGCAAATTTCAGTCCAGTCAGTATTGTAGTTTTTTAGCTTATTCGGAGCAACAGACAGACAAAAAGACAGACAGACTCCACCTCACCTTTACAACACAATCGTGAACAGATAGATAAAGAACATACGAAAAATATACGCCAGTGTGAACTAATGAAGGTAAGTGACTTGGTTTTGCAATGAATTTAGTGTAGGGTTTTGAAATATTTAAATTACAAATAAATGTTATTTTTTCAATTTTGATACGAATCAAATTGTCTGCGTTTATTTCGATAAATTTCAGGTGAGGCGCCCGATATAGTCATTAACTATAGGTACTCATTTAATGTAATTAAGTGAAACTAGTAACTTTCATTTAAGTTATGTAATAAATTTCAGGCGAGGCACCCGAAATGGTCATCAAGGATACTCATTTAATATAATTAAATGAAACTAGTCGCTTTCATTTAAGTTATGATTGTGTATAACTTAAACTGATGACCTTAGAGTTTCGCTGAGTTTGCGCTCAGGTTATTAATGTGACAGTAATCACGTCACGTTGCCGTGCCAACAAGACTGGGGCGTGCGCCGGCCAATGCGTCAGTGTTCAAGAGCGACTTGATGGCCTGGAGAGCTTTGATGCATATGCTTTTGTAAATAGTGTAATCATCGCAAAAAATTAAAAAAAGTTTCTCATACATTTCAGAAAACTGCACTATATGATTTTTTTTAAATATGTTGATAGTGCCTTGCCCGCGCGTTTAACAAGGTTATAAAATTTAAGGGAAATAAATAATTATATCATTAAAATTTGGCATGCAGAACTTATCTATTTGATTAATATTCTTAAGTGATGATGCCATTTTCATACACAGGGTGTTTTTTTAACGCTACCCATTTTTAAGTAATGAAATAAAATTACCTTATCCAATCAATGTTTTTCTTATGACAACATGTTTCACTCCTTAGAGCATCATCAGGTCACTGTTTGCAGCCATATTGATCAATGTATCATTACATTGTGGCAAGTCAAGTGATTCAATAAATTGTCATGGTCACTGTAGTTAAAAGTTGTCATGTTGTTAAAAGGTTAAAAATTATAAAATCTTGAGCTATGCTGGCCAGCACTAATCACTATCACAGACTGAACAAGACTGACTCACTGAAGGTGTTGTTGTTCTTCAATCTTTCATTTTTAAGATTGAATAATGCGCATATAAATATGAAATGAGTATTGTTTTATGGATCTTTACATTTTATACAACCTATTATTAAAGTCTCATCACATTTAGTTTACATTATGGGTTCAAACAATCCGCCACTGGCGTTTGTATAAGTTGTGCTCTCTCCATCAAATTCCCGCGAACACGTGTTTCAAGACTTTGAATTTGTGTGACCTTGGCTTTGAATTTCTTGCATTAAATTTGTTATGTTTGTTTTGAGGTGCTAAATATTCTGTGAATTGTTTTCGTAGGCCTTTCTTTTCATGTATTCCCAAAGTAAATAATATAGTGGGGTCAAATCCGGGGATCTTTGGGGGAAATAATCCTTCACTGATAAAATAAAATTTTGGGCTGCGTTTAAAAAAAAACACCCTGTATATTCATAAATGATGATGTCATGATTATATATTCATAAATGATGATGCCATTTTAGAATGTATATACAAAAATATATGTAGCTTATGAAACATATTTCGTGATTAAGTGGGTATACTCCAACTAGCAAACATAGACTACCTTCACTGCATGTTGAAGTAAATGTTATTTATCACATCAGTAAATTTTATCTTGTAAAAATTACCTTTCTCTTTTACCAATTTTATTTTAAAACCAATGATTATGCCACGAGCACATTGAGTCGGTGGCGCAGTTGGTAGCGCACTCGGCCCCGGATCTGTGGCGGCAGCGTCGGTCGCATTCGAGTCCCGAATATGTCATATAGCAGTACTGTTCACCCTTGTGCTGTGCCAGATCACTCCATGTTTTTCTTGATAACTTCCACGCACATGCCTGGGACCCATGTGGGGTGCAAATAAAAGGTAAAGAGAGGCCACCACCCTCTTAAAAAATATTAAAGATCTTTTCCGTTATACGTATACCACCATTCCAAATTTACAGCCATGAAACTTATTTGCCAAAGATCGTTTACTTCTGCCGCATTAATTTTACGATCACTCGTTCAACTTGTATCGTCATATCATATACTATGTAGTTTTTATACAATTATAACTGAATGAAATATTTATATCAATCTGATATGGCAAAATTACTTTTCCACTGTTAGACCTTTTATTATTCCATATTGGATCTTTTCCGTTATACGTATACCACTGTTTTGGGTTTGTATTTCAAGCTTAATTTTGGTAAGTTTGCTTAGGGTTAGGTTGGTTTGGTTAGGTTAGGTTTGGTTAGGTTAGGTTAGGTTAGGTAAGGTTACCTAACCCCCTAAAATTAACCCAAAAAACCCTAAAAACTAACTAACCTAAAAAACCTAGGTTAGGTAAAATTAACCTAACGTAACGTAACATAACCTAACCTAACCTAACCTAACCAAACCAACCAACTGGAAGTGGGACCGCTAGACGGCCAGACGCTGGCTTCTCGCGTCTAGACAGAGACACGGGAGATAAGATAACGAAACCGCAGGTAAAATATTCTTATAAGAAATTTCCACTTTAAAGCGATTAATAACAATTATTTTACATAGTTTATGGTTCTCGGTCAAAAATCAAGCTCGATGGGTAAATTTGGAATGGTGGTATACGTATAACGGAAAAGATCCAATATGAAATAATAAAAGGTCTAACAGTGGAAAAGTAATTTTGCCATATCAGATTGATATAAATATTTCATTCAGTTATAGTTGTATAAAAACTACATAGTATATGATATGACGATACAAGTTGAACGAGTGATCGTAAAATTAATGCGGCAGAAGTAAACGATCTTTGGCAAATAAGTTTCACGGTGAATTTGCATTTTTATTGTAGTTTTGAATGCAAATGTTCCTCAATAAAAAGGGGCTTTTGATTGAAAGTTAAATTAAAACACAGTTTGAATATAGTAATTTGGTAATGCTTAGGAATACCAAGTTCAATTCAAAAATTTCGTAGATTTACTTTGAGAAATGGTATCCAAATAAATAGACATTTATTAATACATGCACATAGACTTGTTTATATGCTTTTCAGTTTGGTAATAGGTAACATTGTCTGAGGTAAAATGTGGGAGTTAAAATTATCTTAAACTATGTATAAGCATATTAATATGTTTTTATGTTTTGTTTTTTACTTTTTGCTCTCCATACACAGTTAAATCCCCCACATCACTATAAAATAACTTTGAATATAATTCAGTGTAATATGCTTATTTCTCGATGACCTAATTAATCATAAAGTAATACTTTATAATTCTTTGTAATAATTATTTACCTATGCAAACCATTTAAATTTAGTTAATAATTTTAAAATATGTAATTAACTTGGAAACACTCAAAACAACAGAAAACATCAAGCTTATTTTATTTTGATTGCATTTTTATTTGTACTTTATTGATAATAATATTCTTTTTAATAAAATATTCAAGGTTGGGCAAACCCTAAACTTCACTAAAAATACTAATCTAAATTTCATAAGCTTTCCAATTGTGTATTTGATACAACAACAAACATTTAGGCATAATTACTGACAATCACAGTGCGCAGGAGACGATTCACGATGGAAGTATTGTCAGTTTTAAATGTAAGCATAACTTGAGATGCACACATTTTAAATATCTTTAAAAAGAACGCCACAAATCCTATCGCAATTGTAGGATTTAACCAGCAATCACAGCTCCTCAACGATTGATTGTACATCTAGCTTATTTCTCAACAGACCTTAATAAAACTTAGTGTGTGGCTTCATCTAGATGAGATCTAACCAGTGGCGAGGCGTGAAGTTTTTGCTAGGTCATCACATACTTAATTATTTCTACAATAATGGAAGAGAGCAAATTTAAGGAAATAAAGCAAAAAATCACGAAATGATTTATGATTTTTAATACAAAAACGTATATTAGGCCTAAGTATTGTTCTTGTTATGTTAATAGATTGTTAGAGTTATTGTAATCCACAATAAGACTGGCTATTTCGCTGTTTCTTCATCGTCTGCTAAACTACTTATATTTCCACTACGTAAGCCATTACACTGTTTGCCGACGCGCCGGCGACGTCTGTCAAAAGTCAAAAGTCTGCCGTGCTTAACTACTGTAAAATATCTTGTGTAGCCTTCGACCAATTCCTATCGAAAACAAACGACTAACAGCAACAGACAAATTTGGCAAATTTGGAAATGGTCTGCCATTTTGAATTGTTTGGTTGTAGCTTCCATTCATAACAAATAAAACTGAACGGTCGTTCTTTTATTTTTTTTAACTATATCCGCATCTTCTACCATTATTATTTAATAAACTTGAGCTTACGTTCATTCCACGAGCGGAGAAAGGCACAGTATCTTTTAAATTACAACAAAAACTCAAAAACAAACATCAGAACACACAGCAACGCATACTGACGTTTATAAATCGCAGACTAAGGTCGAGAATTGCATACCGCAATATCGCAGTCGTCTGTGCTCGCTGCGCTGTCTAAATCGTGTTGTCGTACCACAGAGAAGTAAACATATCTTCTTTCTCTATGCGTGCCAAGAGAAGTAAACAATATCTTAATATCTTATTTCTCTGTGGTCGTACTCATCGGGGCCATAGAAGACATCGTGTCTTCTATGGCCCCGCGTACCCATAGCCGAAGCTCCCGATAGTTACGAAAGCGGCCGAAAATCTCCGAAGACGTCCGGAACAGTCGCGTTGAGCGGGAGTCTAAAGGCGATGTGATTGGCTGCAAGTTTGGGGGGAGGTATGGGGGGGCCTTCTTCGATAGGCACGGGAGGGGTGCTCCTGAATCACACGATCAGAGTGGCTCCGTCGCCGACGGCCTGGTCGCTACCGCTACGTTGGCAACGGACACGGGGCCACGTCAAGGTCAAGAGTTTGAAGCGGTCGCTTTGGCGCTACCAAAGAGTAATATTATTATTATTCTTTGGTCGCTGGGCGCCACTAGCGATACACTGACGGGATTTTCGCCAGGAATGAAATTAATTTATTCTTTCTGGTCTTCGCCGAATCCAACGATGACCGCACGCTTCGCCACTGGATCTAACATATAATAGTCTAAAATCCCCCATATTTCTATTTTTGTTCTCATTCCCCGTGTTATCTTATGGTAAATGAAAAAAATGTCTTCCTTATTTCTGAGCATGTCTTCATAAAACTTTATGGCTTCCTCTAGTTAATATCTACTAAATAAATAAATACAAAATAAAAACTACCCATTTTTGACATACCTATTGCAGCATACCTGAATACTCATTTCGCTCATGTTGTTCTAATGGAGCTTACAAAAACATGTCATATCTCACTTTGACGGATCGAATTATATTCGCTGAGTATGCAGGTCTGCTGCAACGGGAGTATTTTATTTTGACACAGCTAATTACTGTACGATATGTTCTTTCTTTTTAGACATAGCAAAGATTTGTTGAAACATATTATTTGACTACAATAAATAAATAAAATAAAGGAAATAAAAAATCGCTATCCATTGGCACGTGAGGACCATAAAATTATGTATGAAATTACTCTGGCAGTGGACTGTAAAAAAAATGCAGATTAGATTAATCAAAAAGAAAGAAATA
Source organism: Flexamia atlantica (assembly GCA_035578135.1). Lineage (NCBI taxonomy): Eukaryota > Metazoa > Arthropoda > Insecta > Hemiptera > Cicadellidae > Flexamia > Flexamia atlantica. The sequence continues at coordinate 182,162,926 of JAQJVK010000001.1, forward strand.
TCTTTAAATATACATTGGTTTTCATTACATTAGAAAAATAGAAAAAAAGAAAACATTATAATATTAAGTTACATGATTGTAAATTGACATTACAATGTCATCCGTTTACTTAGTGGAGTAGGAAGAGTATGACAGGACTGAATACAAGTAAATGCACTTCAAAATACAAATTAAATTTACTATAACTAACGCCGTATTACCCGTGGGAAGAACGAGCGTAACCGCTTGTCCAAATCATGATGAATCTTTTCATTTATTTTGTTGTGTTTTAACAAACAATGTTTTGTTTTTTATACTTTTTCGACATTCCCAGAAGACAACACTTCGGGTGAAGGTCTTAAATTTGTTTAAGGTAAGCACACCTCCAATTGTATCTCATTTTCAAGGTTTTTGGAATAAGAATAAGTTAATGCAAACCTGGTCGCAAAAGGTGGATCCAATCCAAATCCGGAGCTGGGCAAAGATTACCATAATTTGTTATGTAGACTACAATCTTTGATGAGCTGTTACTTTTGACTGAATCCATACACTTTGTGACCAGTTTTGCATTGATGTATTTAAATTTTGCAATTCCGAACTTAATAAGGTTAACCATGCCCTACATAATCAAAAATGAATGATTTTAGTATATCCAGATATTATTTTTGGTAGTCAGCATTGTAAATGAGAATTATATGATAAATTTTTAAAACACTGAATCTGATTTGTCAGTCCAGTTGTGGGTGTTGTTAAGAATGTAATATATAATGAAAACGTAAGAGGGTATAGGTCATACTTTCCACCGAGATCACAATACCATCTATATGGAAATTTCATTAAGCCCCAACTCTCTTTGTCGTCACATTTTGAGACTCCTATTTAAGAGAGGTTTATTATTTGTTAATTTTTCTTTTCCATTTGGTTGAAAACCCTGTCTTACCGAATGTAATGTTACTCATTGAGAACGGTAGAAAATTGAGATGATAAAAGAGCTGACCACTCACTTTAAACTTACAAATCAGGCAATATAGTCACCATGAAAGGCCGTTTGAATCAGGTAGTAAACCAAACAAAAAATAGGGTGTTAAATATAAAACAACTGAGAAGATCTCAGGATGTATAATAGTTTTAAGGAATTGGTGTAACCAAAATTAAATGCAAGTAAAAAAATAAATATACCTATATTTTTTGGCTATGAAATTTTTGATTTCGTACATGCACCTAAGATTCACGGCGTAAGCTGTATCAGGAAAGGTGTAAATTCCAATCTACTTAAAGACAAAAATTATCAATTTATAGTTTTTTTTCGCGAATATTGAATTAACAACAAGGGATGCTGAGGGTTTCCGAAGTTATTAAAAAGTATGGTTGTCGGTAGTTTATGGCATCATATGAAATGTATGTACTTCTAGACATTTGTATTAAATTCTTTAATTTTTTTAATTAAGTTTAAAATGAGCCTTAGTTACAACTTATTTTAGTAAGTTTAAAATATATTAAAAGTATTTCAAATTATGAACCACACAATGATAAAATAATTATATAAAATAAAATACAAAAAAATCAAAAAATTGAAATAATTTTAAGTTTATAACTGTGTTTTGATAATAAGGCGAAAGCTATAATGACTTCACAATTGTTTAAAACTCATTTTAATGATAATTTGGCCGGGTCTAATGGTTTAGCACGTAACATGTATCCGAAACTCATGGAAACTGATAGATAATTTACTGAACGAAGAAAAAATAATTATATATGTGTATGTATATTTATTTATTTATATACGTATATGAGTAAATTAAAAAAATTGAATTAATTTGTAACAAAACTGCATGGCTCCAAAATGAAGTTGCCAGGGAACATGCTGCAGACAACAGCTGTCATTAGACTTGAAAACAAAGGTTTCGCTAACTTCACAACTTTGTTGAAGTTTAGATTTCGTATGGTTCAAGATTAGTGTGCTTGTGGTTTTGCTTTTCCATTAATTATACATTTAGTTTGAGCTTACTTAAAAGCGAAAATTTTATTGAAAACTCTAAATTATTCATGTAATGATGTCCAAAAAAAATCTCTCGAAAACAAGACCAACATTTCATGAATACAAGGATAAAATATAAACATTTTATAATGTATCCATCACTAGCCTCAAATCAATATAAAGCAGTTTAAATGGTATTAAAAGAATTAATTTATGGAAGAGGTTTGTGTTTAAAGTTTTAAACCAATGCGTTGAGTTTTGAGAAACTTTTTATTGCAAATGCAACTGTTTTAGCAAATGCTTCAATGTCGTTTTTGAAAATTATTGTAATAAACCTTGTTGACTTTCCAAATAAAATAAATACTTTATTAGATTTTGCAATATGATGCCAGGAATTCCGTAATTAAAACAAATTCAAGTCATATAAATAATTTAGTTGAAAATTATAAAAAAAGTCATCTAATGAAAGAACTAAAATGTTAGTAAAAGCATTTTTATTGAATCTATTCCTTAATCTATCTATTCATTGATATGCCATCAACCAGAACTTATTTCCTCCTAAAAAAGATTGTTATATATATATAATTGTATTACTGTAAAATTACAGAATTATTGAAAAGGATAATCTTTCCATAATATTTCTACAAGTGTCTTATTTTTGTTTTAGAATATTATTTATACTTATATATTACTTACATATCGGTCATTTCACAACAGTTGCTATTTTAAGCTCTAACAAGAGTGTTAATTTGTTCATGCAGTTAATTACCTCATCCATTAATTATATAGCATAATCCACAATTTGTTATCAAAAAATTCGAGTATATTATTTCATTTTAGTATCAATCAGCTGGATCTTTACCAAAATGTTGTCATCGGCTATTTGGCCAAAGGCCAGAGCTGTGACGTGTTACGGTGACAGCAGGCTGAGGTTTACGTCTACTGCAGAGCTACATTTGCAGTGACTCCCTGTAACAAAGCGTAATCTATATTCCTCGATAATGAAGAAACTATTGTAATCATAAGTACCTTGGGAGTGCATGTATTAGTATAAATCAGTAAAATGCAACGTTCTCTTTTGTGATATTATAATGTTTTTCAACGTCCATATAAAAATTGAAAATATTTTCCTACCCATGTCTTATTACTAATATTTTAAAGAATAGGCAGTTTCAGCCTGTTAGTTTGTTGGTTGTAAGGGGTGAACTCAAAAAATACAGAACCAATCGGGCTGCAATTTTAGAAAAAGGTAGAGCTACGCTCAGCTACGCTCGTAAGGGCTAACACTCTATATGAAATTAATTTGTTAAAACAAGTTAAAGTTGAGTTTCGCAACAAAAGTGTAAAAAAATTTAGCTGAATATATTTTCTTAAGTTTACCTAAACTTAAAAAATATATAACTTCCATCCAAATAAATCAAGCTATGTAATAAAAATAAAAAAATACATGTCGTCATCAATAATTGAACCCGAACCTGCAGCGTTGTAATTCATAGACGTTGGACTACGAAATCATAGCGCTGATGATGCAGTTTTTAAGTATTTACTCACCTGTTTCAATGATCGGCTGTTCAATGTTAATTTTTTCTTTTTTCTTGCACTTCATAGTTTTGAACAATCTGCCATTTGCTGTTATTTTTTTACTGTAACTATTTTATTTTCCAATTTAACACTAGAAAGAACAGTTACAACGGATAGTTTGGTAATATTACCTATAATTTTCATGCCATAATTGTTTATAAAGAACTATTTCGCATGAAAGTGATGATACTTTTATTTTTGTGGGGTAGGGTGTTGTAATGCTTTTACGCACACAGATAGGCTCCGCGCCCCCTCAGTAGTGTCAGACGCATGTGGGATCAAAGCCACGTGCACTACTGACTAACCACCCCCCTCAACACCGAGGATTTGAGTGCCCAGCCCTACAAGGTCTGCGCACGAAATTCCTGGGCCTACCAATGAGTGACCTAGGAGGGGAACAGGTAACCATCGTCAAGAAGATCTCAGGGTTCGTTAAGGACCTGGGATTTGACGGAGAGTAAGGACCTGTGTATGAGGGCGCACCTGCGGTGCAACACCATGGTCAAGAGAAGCCATGGCCCTCTTAAAAAAAAATACTGAGGATACTAGCCTTTAACTATAACTCCTGTTACTTTAGGCTCGGCTCTTCCTTGTTAATACAACACTAAAGCAACCTCCAAAGAATCTGAGGATTAAGACCTATCAATGTCGACGAAGGGCCGTTGGGTTACTGCCTGACACAGTCCCAACTGTCATCTCTCTGGAGCATTCCTCGAATGACGTGTTATGTGGCTGACGACCATGCTGACCTTAGATGAAAGCAAAACTCGCTGGGCGTATAAACGGTCGCACTGAAAGAACGTGTGCTTGGACCACAGACCAAGAAAAAAAATTGACTGAACATCCCTATTACTTCAGCATTGCAGCCTGGTGAAGCTCATTTCTGAGACGTCCGCCATGTTTTGGATCCAACTTTTTTCCCGTGTCCCTATAATTTGCTGTAAACAGAAAGTTGTTTTTATTTACTTATTACAAAAAATGTAATGAACTTTTAGAATTTTTAATTCAAGTATTTTATTGTTATTAATTTATGTTTTATACTAATTTATTTTAATATATCAAAAGTATTTTGATTTCTGTTGTTTACTTAATCGTGTTTATTTGTTTGATAATTCCTCAAATATTTAAATTTACTGTTGAGGTTAATAAAAGATTATAAGATGATAAAAACAAGAGCTAGACTTAAGTAATCCATTTAAAATCATCCATTCATTTAGTCAATACCGTAGTTATTGTGTTTGATTTCTTATTAATAGGATGAACAGTGATAGTAAAAATGAAATACCGTAAGAGTAAAAATGTTTTATCTAACGGAACATGCAAGCTTTAGAGAACACAGTAAATAAAAGTATTTCAGTATTTTAATACATATAAAATATATACAAAAAATATAATAGCTTCTTTTATTAATGTAGATCAATAGAGTGATAAGCAAGGCCTAAACAAACTAGCTGTTGTTCCAGAAGTATCCCCGTTTTGCAGGATTTCCTGTGAATGAAGATTTTGACTATACAATTTTGTGTAGTTGTGTAATCTAGTGTTCTTTATATTTTACTAGTAGATATACCCGCGGCTTCGCTCGCTGAAAGGATAACAAAATGTTTGGTTCAATTATATTTTATTTTTGATAAACAATTTTTATAAATTTCCAAATAGACTGATGATTTCAATAATTTATCTGAACTTTACGTTTTTAAGCACTTAAGTAGAAACTTAATGTTGCATCTCCATCCCAGATTGACATGAGAAGATGAAACGTTACCACGATGAATTTTTCTTTTTCCCTCAAATGATATGAATTGGCTACTATGTGCTAACACATTCTAATTTTTCAGTTTAGCCTGAAGAATACTGAAATTTCTTAGTTAATCTATTATTTAACCTAATATTTGAATTTAGTATGTTCATTAATATACCAAAAATTGCAAGAAAAATATATAATTAATGCGTAGGCCATAAAATTAGGAAACCTAATTCCCCAAAATCTGTTTCAATCATATTGGAGATTGGATTACTCGTTTGGCAGCTTGAGGCTAAAATTTACGGTAGAAATAGTATATTTGTTTGAACTTAGCTTAAATCGCTCTCGTCCAGCATGCTAACCCTCCTAAAATTATTAATTCAGAAAACTCCCGATTCTATAAAAATAATGGAATGATATGTCCATGCAGAGTTTCAAGATTCTAGTTCGATTACTTCGGGCGATCCGTAAAACGCGAGCAGCCTATGTATATGGTATCTAACAAATTTGTAATATAATATAACCGTAATATATTTGTACAGTTTATTCTTTTAAGTAAACAGAATTTCTATTTTTTGTCTATTTAAAATATTCTGGAGACCCCCTATTGTTATTTTTTATCAGAGCTCTTAAAACTGAAAAGGCCGCCATTTTGAATTTTTTAATTTACCTTATTTTAGCCTCTCCAGAGAAAACATATTATAATCCTTCTTTAGTATGCATCAAGAGCTTATAAAGAATATTTGAGCCAAGATTCATGGCCCAAAGCCCTACTTTGTTTTAGAAAATAAGCTTTGAAAACTAAAAATTACCGCAATTTTGAATTTTATAATGTACCCAGTTTTAGCCTTTTGAGAGAATATATTTTAAAATCCGTTCTGAGTACGCATCTAGAGCCTATAATGATTAATTGTGCCGAGTTTCATGGCCCAAATCCTTATAGTTTTTGAGAAACTGTGATCAGTGAGTGAGTGAGTGAGTCAGTCAGTCAATCAACCGTCACTATCTTATTCGATGTTCCGATGTTTGTACCAGAGCAATCAAAATGCTTGGCTTTGTCATGCGTTCAACCAGAGGTATGAACAGTTTCGCGGCTCTGAAGATGGTGTATTGCTCTCTGGTGAGACAGATCCTCGAACTTTCGTCTGTTGTTTGGTCGCCTTACTCTAAGGGGCTCATCAGAGATATCCAATACGTCCAGGACCGCTTCATCCGACTGACCGGTGTTAGACTTGGAATACCCTACCGGGAAGTTCAGGTGAACGACCTTGCCACTGCTATGGGCGTTGTTCCTCTCGAAGCAAGGCGGAAAGTTCAAGACGTCGTCTGGCTCTACAAGATCCTGAATAACAAAATTGACTGCATTGCTTTGCTTCAAATTATCTCCTTCAGGGCTCAGGGTGGAACCAGATCTCAAGACCTCTTTGCACGCAGAGCTCATCCTACCTCTTACATGGCAAACTCACCTATGGTCAGAGTTCAACGGCTGGGCAACGATGTTTGTAGACACCTGGACTTTTTCAGCGACAGCCAACAATTAATCAAAAACGTTGCTTTCAGTGTTTTCTCATTAGACCAATAGAAACATATTTTATTGTTAATTGTTCCTTTCCCTAGTTTAATCTTCAATCCCTAATCGTAGCACTTGTTCAACATTATGTCATCGTATTTTGTTACTGCTTTATTTGATAAATTTGATTCTTGTCAGTCTTGCTCTCCTTGCTTGATTTTGCATATTAATTTGTGTCTGTGAGATTCATGCTTGTTTTCGACTTTTCTTTTTTAACTTGTTGCATCTTGTCAGAATATTTATATGCCTGTTAACTTGTTGTTGATAATTTATTTTTACACTGTGATGATTATTATTTTACTGTTTCATTGTTAGATAAAGTATTAGTGTAGGTCTGTTATAAGTTATTAGTTTGTTCCAGCTCAACATAATTTATTCTTTTCTGTGGGATTCAGTTTTGACTCTGATGTCATGGTTTTTGTGCAAGTACTTGAAAGATACCGTAACTTTAGTCATGTAATTATTTTTCGTTTCATTTTGTATGTCACAATTTATTTTTTGCATGTATTCAGTTTTTTTGTTTATCGTGCATTGCATTCTGTTAGTTCGGCACTTTCAGTAATTTTTCTTGCTGCATGTTTATTTAGCTGTAGTTTATTGCTACCAACAGTGTATTAGTTGCTACATATAGCTAGAAATCGTTTGTAATATTTGTAATTAGTAATTTCTTTGTAGCTATAGAATAACTTGTTAATATTTATATATTATAGCTGTTATTTTCGCATGTATCAATGTAAAATGGTATATCCGTTGAATAAATAAATAAATAAATAAATAAATAAATAAATAAACCGTTTTGGCTTATATATATATATATATATATATATATATATATATATAGATAACGAGCAGACTTCACAGGGGCAGACACATATACAAGGTTATCCGAGCAAGATATGTGCAAAAGAACGGGACACAACTAGCACGAATGTTTGCTGCTTGCCAAATAGACCCATCAGGCCACTCTACTCGCGATTCGGCGAGCCTCTGCTCGGTGCATGCCGAATGACGCGTGACTGGAGCCGGCTTTAAAGTAGTTAACACAAATTGCTTTCATAAGTAACACACAAATGACTTTGCTCTTGTTCCTTTGCAAGAAAGTGTAAACTTTGAGAAACATGTTTTCCCACGCACGATTTTAACAAAGAAATGGTAATTTCACCAATCACTTTTCTCTTATATAGGAATGTATGTTATAGACTTAATACTTTTTCATTCTCTCATTTTTGGTTAAACAACTTCATTTGATAAGAAATAAACAAAAAAAAATATTGATGAATCGTATTTACATCCAGATGATAAGAAAAACAAGATAATGACATTTACCTTTTACCTTTTACCTTCGGCGTCGTCCCGTTGACCGTGGTTACATAGCATGAGACCAGTCAATGTTTATGGGCTATTAGCCCAGGTTTGATAGGACCAATAAGGTTGAATGTAGGTAAATGTAGGTTCATGTAGGTTATGCTTGGTAAGGAGTTAAGGTGGTTCCAAAAAGTCATCAATAGTGTAAAAACACTGTGAGACAAAATATTGTTTGAGGGCCATTTTAAACTTAGAGAAAGGTTGGATAGATTTAATGTTGGCCGAAAGTTTTTGAAAAAGTTTAGGCCCAATAAAATTAGGTTTTTCTCAAACATTGACAAATTGTGTGAGATGGCAGTTCTATTATTTCTATTTCTAGTATTGTAATTGTGGACAGGAGTACTTGCTAACTGATTGGTTTTCTTGACATACAAAATTGTTTCATAAATTAAAAGACAGGGTACAGTTAAGATGTTAAGTTGTTCGAAAATATCAGAACAACGGTCTCTAGCTCTAAGTCTAAAAAATACACCTGATAGCTCTTTTCTGCAGTTTGAATATGGTTACTAAGTTGCGTTTTGATGATCTGCCCCAGAGGATAATAGAGTAACTGATATATGATTCTGTTAAGCAATGATACACAAGTTTTGAAAGGCTTAAATTACCAAAATTGGAGATGTGTCTCAGGACGAGCAGGCCTGCCAAGAGCTTTACACTGAGCTGGCTGACATGCTCATTCCAGTCTAGGCTTTCGTCCAGAATCACTCCCAAGAATTTGGTTGATCTCAAGACTAACAGCTGGGTGTCCCCAACTGATGGGTGAGGGTAATCTGAGTTTACAATTTGTCTCTGTTTTGTTTGAAAAAAGATGTAATTGGTTTTTATTGGGATTAAGAGAAAGTTTGTTGTCAGAGAAATACTGAGCAAGTTCATTGACTTGAACAAGAGATTCAATTTCTAACTTTTTGAAATCTTGGTTCTTTGTGAGAAGAGTAGTGTCATCGGCATAAATGATCAGATCATCCGAGGTTAAAAAAATTTGGATATCATTGATGTACATGAGGAAAAGGAGGGGCCCAAGTATAGAGCCTTGCGGCACTACATCCCTCACCTCATGCACATCAGACAAAATGGAAAACTTTGAACTTGAATTTTTGAAGACATCTATTTCTGTGACTTGTTTTCTGCCCAGCATGTACGATTCGAGCCAAGAGTGTTGCTATCTATTGAAGGTCCAAACAAGGCCACACTAGTGTGGCCTTGGTCCAAAGAGTTAAATCCGCCATGTTTTGGATCCAAACCTTTTTTTCCATTTCCAAAATGGGCTTCACTTTTATCAGCTGATGCCCAGTCTATTTTTTTCTATGGTCTGTGGCTTGGACGCGTCTGCGATGCTGAGGCAATACAAACAGTCCGTGCTGATAACTTTTTCCGATCCGGTGCAGATAGGCTCGAAAGAATCCGTGTCCAAAAAGGTACTGGGTCACGTAGTAATCGATCCCGATGTGCTGCCGTTCTGTTCATAGTCAGACGGGAGGTATGAGGTCGAAAGTCCAAAGTCCCCCTTGATTCGGCTTTCCAATCACGCTGCCAGCTGTTGGAGCTGCGGTAGCTCTTTACCAGCCGTATCCCTGTTAGTATGAGGCCTCCTGTGGACGATCGCCTTTCTCTCCCATGCGAAGAAGATGGGTATTACTCCATGACTCTAGCGATCACCATCATGGTAGTCTCGGAGACCGCGCTGTAGGCAGAAGCGACCCACAAAGCTCCTTGATGGTAGACTCGAGTAAGCCTGTAAAGATAAACTCGCTCCTCGAGTGCGTGAGCCCCATCCTCTGCTCCCTATAGCAAGACTGACTGGTCAGCAACCAGCAGACATGTGCAGGTGGCGCTTGCAAGAGTGAGGGCTGCTGATAAAAGGCATAAGCCTCCTCAGGACAGCAGCACTTTCGGCGGCGCGCTGAATCTGCTCGCCGAAAGACAAAGTCTGCTGTCGACCATTCCTCCCAGTTACTTGGCGGTACACTTAGCCTCGAGTGTGACGTCGCCTATAATAGCCAAGTCGTGATCTCGCATCCACATTAGCTAGTACAGAACGGATTGGCCAGTGCATTTGCGCATCTCCCTTCTAAGGTCGGGTTCAAGTTTTTCAACAGCTTCCCTGAAAAGCGTGGGTTGATTGAATATAATCCTAAAAAAATAATAGTGAAGTATGAGTTGACAAACTTTTTCTTCTCAACGGAGGGGGAGTTAGCTCATGGGCCACCACTTGGGGCAATTAGGACAATATTTTATTAAAATCCATATCGCTAGCCCCTGAACTGTGATATTAAGCCTAAATAGCCACGTACCTCCAAGTCTAATCAGTTCTATGCAATATAGTATCACACTACATAAGCGTGTAAAAAAAGTCCCGGAACGGCTTAATATTTTTTGAACCAAATTGGTTTGAGAAATAAAACTTCGCACAGTCACTCATGTAAAAAAAACTACTTTCTGAGGTGTTTACTGACTCTTGGCCCCCAGTGGGGGACGGCCCACAAGGAGCCGGTACAAAATCTTAAATGTAAGCACAGGTCGATATGCACATCATTTTAAAGGGATATTCAAGTAGAGTTCAATGCCGCAAACCGCACTTCAAAAAGTCCATTCGTTACAAAATGGCGGCTGATCGAAAATGTAATAGAATTACAGCGTTCGCCTATATATCGTCTAAAAAATTTTTCGCATCCTATGTCGGGAGAATCAAAGCTCTGGGAATTGAATGTCAGACCTAAAAGCCTATTTTTTTAGGGTGCTGAAGAGCACCAAGCTCCAATGGGGGACGGCCCACGAGGAGTTGGTACAAAATCTTAGATGTAAGCATGGGTCCATATGCACATCATTTTGAAGGTCTAATCAAATAAAATTCAATGCCGCAAACCGCATTTCAAAAGGATTATTGGTTGTAAAATAGTGGGTGATGTAAGTTTTCAACAAAATTACATAGGCTTAGGTTTGATACGCAAATGATTTATTAAACTTTTATTCCACCCGCCCCCCCCCCTCCCAACAAACCTAAGCCTGTGAACTTTTGTTGAAAACTTGAATCAGCCGCCATTTTGCAAAAAATGAACCTTTTGAAGTGCGGTTTGTGCATTGGACTCTACTTGATTAGCTCTTTAAAATGATGTGCATATCGACCTATGCTCACATTTAAGATTTTGTACCGATTCCTTGTGGGCCATCCCCGCTTGGAGGTAATATCCTCTACGGCACCCTAAAAGATACATTCACCCTAGGTCCGACATTCAATTCCGGAGTTTAGATCCTTCAGAAGTAGCCAGTAAACTTAAACAATCTTTGAGTGAACACTGTGTATTTCCTTTAGATTTTTGAACAGCCGCCATTTTGTAATGAATGAACCTTTTGAAGTGCGGTTTGCGGCATTTAACTTTACTTGATTAGCCCTTTAAAATGATGTGCATGTCGACCTATGCTTACATTTAAGATTTTGAGCCGTCTCCTTGTGGGCCGTCCCCACCGGGGTCCAAGAATCAGTAAATACCCCAGAAAGTAGTTTTTTTTTTACGTAGGAGTGAATGTGCAAAGTTTTATCTCTCAAACAAATTCTGTTAAGGAAATATTTAGCTGTTCGGGACTTTTTTTATACACTTTATATTCCACAATTAAAATGACATTCTCAAGGGGTGCTCCTTGCAAAAGCATTAAAGAATACTTGTCAAAGTTTAAAATTCAACAAATACACAGGACAAAAACACGAATAAAAATACATAGTTTATTTACTAAGCCCACTACACAATCACTCAAGGCACCGACAAGAAGCAGCTCTGCTTCTAACTAAAATAACTAGTTCTGTCCCTAAACTAAAATAACTAGTAAAAAATAGTTTTAAGTGTCCTAGCCACTTGCTGTAATTTGGCACTTCATGAAGTATCCAGCACTAACAGAGCACATCATGAAATGCCCAGTTTGCCTTTTTTCATTCCCTTTATTCAGAATGTTGACAAATACATGCATATGTCAAGTCAAAAGGTACAATTAAAATAGTGCTTACATCTAAATAAAATAAGGTCTTATCACACATACAATCTTGAACGCTGTAGTATTCCTCAAATTCTTCCAATTTGTACAATTTCTTTCATTTTGCAGGAGGTCTGGGAGCCCGTTGAATGTACATTTGTACGGCGGAATACAATAAATTCTTTTCAAAAAAAGATGTTGCATGATGGGGCATAAGGATGCAATTCGGTTTACTCCTCAAATTGTATGGAAGGACTGGTAGAACGTCTTTGAAGAGAACAAATTTCTGTCGGAGAAAAGAAAGTGTTCCTAAGATGTAAATGGAAGGAAGCGTTAACAATTTATTGGGCTTACAAATATCTTTACATGGGTTAAGTTGGAAATCAAATAATTTTCTCATTCCGTTAGTTACTTCAACGGCTTCATTAAAAATTACAGAATGTGACCAACAAATCTGGGCACTTGCTGTTATTTAACCATGTGTCCGGAATAATTAATTAGGTCAGTTAACCTCAAAATTAAGCTAAATGTGCTGAAAAAGAACAAAAGCTAAAAAAGTAATTTGATAATGGAATAGTTATCCAAATTAAAATTAAAAGCATTCAAAATGTTAAAAATGTTGACAATAAAAAGTCAACAACATTGAATTTTGTAAACAGCTGATTACATTTAATACCATGTTAACAAGTAAGGTGGATTGAGTAGTCATAGGGCGGAATTCTAAGACCTCACTCAAGCGAGCCCTCACTCAAACAACACGATCCGTTGTCATTCAATATTCAGTGTTGTTCGGGGAATGGTATCACAGCTGATTTCAAATTGCAACCAAATAAAAGTTGTGATGCAAAGGCTTTTAGATAAATAGCATGTTGTAGATTTACCGCTTGAAATATATGTATAAATAAACAAAAGAAAGTGAATTAAAAGAAAGAAAGGAAGGGAAATCAAATAAATTTACATTTCGGTGTTAATTCTTATTTACACATATGATATAGTTAAAATGAACTGTCTGATATTATATTATTGTAAGTTAATGGAACGAACGATCTTGGTACGTAAAAATAACTAAAAAAACGCGCGCTGAATCCGTATTTAATATCAAAGGTTACGCAATCACTTTTGAGCCAATTTTTTAAAATAATCACCTAAAAAACGTAGCTACGTCAATTAGATAGTTGTTGTTAAATAAAATAAGTAGCCTACCTCCTTGGAACGGACCATTGCAATGGGAGTTTGATGTTTGAATGTGAGCCTACAATAGTTCAAACATTAGGTGAGCTGGCATCGCCTCGCTGCAATGTGCGGCGGGCCTTAGTCGCACAGTCAATTTATGTTCAAAAGCCAAAAATCTGTGATCATTCTGCAATAATTCTACTAGAAGTTAAGTAACCTAAATTTAATTGTATTTTATGATGGGCAATGATTTTGACTTTTAATTTTCCCTTAGAATTAAAAAAATCACTTCCCGATATCATTTGGTCGCCCGGTCTGCGCTCGCTGTGCGCCGTGGCGTCGCGTCCGTCCACCCATTCACGTCCATCCATGTCCGCAACGACGGTCTCAAACCCTGTCACACTGCCAGACGCTCGTCCGTAGGCCACGCCACATATCTCTAGGAAGGAGCAAGCTCAGTATCAGGGAAGGTAGTATATGCGCATGCGCGAGCCACCGTCCGCGTCCGCGGACGCATTTTGTAAAGGCCATGCCACACTGTCGTGGCGTCGCGTCCGTCTAGTATGCGGATGGACGTTTTTAAAAAGTCGCTTAACATGTTGTCAAATAGGACAAGTCACCTGACAAGTCACACTGACGTATTCGGCGTAGCGTCGCGTCCGTCACGTCCGCCGACGTCGGCCTGGGCCTCCCCAGGTATTAAGCTTACTGCTTCCTAGTAGGAAAGGGGGCGTGGTCTACAGACGCGCGTCTGGCAGTGTGACGGGGTTTGAGACTGTCGCGGCGGACGAGACAGAAGCGACGCCTCGTCAGTTACGTCATTGTGACTTTTTCTATTTGATAATAGGGTTCGTGACTTTTTTAAACATCCACCCGCATACTAAACGGACGCGACGCAACGGCAGTACGATATGGCCTTAAACATAGTCACTTTAATTTCCCGAGGAATAGGACGTCCTCTGAACGAGTCGTCTTCATCCCCGTATATAAAGGATAAAATGTGATTCCTCACTGTACCATTCTAGAATCTATACCGTCTCAAAAATGCACTTTCATCAAACAAAAGAAACTGATCCAAATATTTCTTCCTCGGTACAGCAATCTTCACAAATAAATCATCGTTGATATGCTCTATACATTCAATTAAATCTTCATCCAATATTTCCATGATAAATAATAACTGTACGGCTATTAAAAATCAGATAATCAAATAAATAATGTTCAGGAATATAAAAAAGGAGTAAAAAACAAATAAATCTGAAAATGAGAAGTTGAGAGACATACAATAAATTCATAGTAAACAATAGAAATAAACATAACCTTTAAAACTCTTTGTTTTGACTTTGATTGACAGAAACAGCTGTGACACCATTGAATACAACAACAGTCGATCCGTTGTTTGAATGTTGTTTGAGTGTTGTTTGAGTGAGGGTACGTTTGAGTGGCGTCTTAGAATTCCGCTCATGAAATAAAAATATTTTAGCCAATAATTACCAATAAATTTTATAACAAGTATTTTTAACATTTTGAATACTTTTAATTGAGTTTGGACAACTATTCCATTATCTAATTACTTTTTTTGCTTTTGTTCTTTATAAGCACATTTAGCGTAATTTTGAGGTTAATTGAAAAATATTAAATAACTTTTTATTTGTTAACCGATTCTAACAATCTTAGTGTCATAGGATTTGGCTTAAAAGTGATTTAAATTTGACACTATGTAAAATTTTGTTTTACCAGCTAGTTTTTATTAATTTTTTTTTAATTTTTAAATGGCCGCCAATTTTGAAATTTGATAAGTCTGAGAAAAAATATTTTTTTAAATTAAAAGACTGAAAGTTTATACCAATTTTCATGAAAATATCTCAAAGGGTTGATGAATTATTAATTAATAAAAAAAATACAGAATGGCGGATTACGGCTAAACTAAGGCGAATTTGAAAAAATGTTGCATACATTTTCGACTTATTTTTTATGTAGAATCTGGTTTTGCATAGCACGTTAAACATTTTTGTGACACCCTGTATACTCACACTGCAAATAGTCGAGATATATAGAAAACGGGAATCCCAGGACTGATCCCGGGATCCCAGGATCGGCTTTTGTCAATCCCGAAATCCCAGGATCGGAATCTAGGTCCGGGATTGAGACCCCTATTACCAAGTTACCCTCAATATAACTTATAATAGATCAAAATATAGTAAGGTAAACCAAATTTACAGAGTGCCATTAAAGTCTCGCAGAAATTAATGAAAACTATTCTTCAGTTTCTTCTTTAGTACCATAATTGGAAACTTTTTCGCATTTTATATTAAACTTTACTATTTTGTTTGTTTTTTACATTTTTATTACCATTAAAATTTAAGTTTGAGTTTTCTTTTATGTAAAAAAAGAACTCTTTCATGAATGAATTGACATATATCAAACCTTTTCATTGTAATATAATTTTTTTATATTTGTTTATCATATAATAATATTCTGTTTACTTTTAAGTAATATACTTTAAATCATTTATTATATTCCTGCTGAAACCGGTAGTTTACAAATCTTAATTTATATTAACTTGTATTTGGAAATCCACATGAATAATTTGTGTGATAACCTATGAATGTTGAAAGTTATTGAAATGTAAGGTTTTGCTAGAAAACGTTCAATTTTTTATATCACTATTTTCTTTTTAATACCGCATTACCTATCATTTTATATTATTGAACCTTTTTTTTAGCGAATTTCCCCTATAGGGAAGAAGCTATTACCGTAGGTCTCATGGTAAGACCTAAGCCCGAGACCATGATTACTTTTCGTTTTGGGGCCCCCAGAAGCAAAAAAACACCATTCGTTTGAATATATATATATATGTATCTACTGTATATATCTATATATGTATGTGTGTCTGTGAGCACGATAGCGGCCGTAAAAATGGCCCGATCTTAATGAAATTTGGTACAGACAAGTAAAGTGGTAATCCCTCGGAGGAGTTCGAAAACCAGTCTGATCGGCCTACTGTAAGGGGGGTAATCGGGGGCAAACCTCCCCAAAAATGGCTTTTTTTAGTTTTTTACATAGAAAAAGAAAAATAATCCAATTTTTATTATCACCGTTGAATTCAGCTAAAAAAAAACAAACAATTTAGTATTTTGAATCATTGCTCTATGTCCTATGGTTACCGAGATATTCAAAGTGGTAAACACAGTACGTTGGCCCAATGCTAACCTTATGGGAAATAAGTAAAATTCTATAACTGGCTTATGTCTCAACATATATTGATAAAACTTGGTAAATGGCTTCTTCTAGCTCAAATCTACTAAATATTGAATTGAAACCACCCAGTTTTAATATACCTGTAGCAGCGAACCTGCATACTCATTCCTCATGTTATTTTTATGGAGCTTACCAAAACATGTAAAATCACGCTATGTTGGATTGAAATATATTGTTTTGCATTTGAAATTCGCTGAGTCTGCAGGTCTGCTGCAACGGGGGGCATTGTAACTATTTTAAAACCACATTTTCTTTAGAAACTTTAAACCAATCATAATCATTCTAATCATTCATAATGTTTTATTCGAGAATAAGTAGTTACTATCAACATTATTTTTTATATTGTGAAAAATAACTACGTTTTTGTTAACTGTTTATTTTAGTCGGAATTTCTAAATCAGAAAATTCGTAATCCAAATACTTCATGGATTAATTATATTTTCAAAAGGAGTAGGTAATTAAAACCAATATACAATTATTTTAGATTTGAAAATTATGTAAGGTTTAACAGCAAACATTAGATTGGCTACTTTAACACAGACATTAGGATTTAACATCAATTCTGGGCTTAACTTTATCCAAGATTTTATAGCGACTGCCCAATATACCGCGACAGTTACATCGTGTTCAATGATCGTTGGGCACTTCATGAAGGGCACTTCATGCTGTAATTTTAATTGAAATAATGATTTACCTGGGCAGCGTCGGGCACTTCATGAAATGCCCAATTACTGAAACTGGCTACGACATACACACAATGAGATATTGATAGAAACATAATAGTTGCGGTCGCTTATATTGTACTGGAGCATTTTACCAAACAATTTTTATGTCAGGAATAAAATTAATCTATTCAATTTAAAGTAGGGCAAGATACAAATTAATTAAAAAAAGATGTTAGGATATAATTCTAAGGAACCTTGAAACGGCCGCCATTGTAAAAAAGTGTGAAATTTAATTTACTACGTGATTATGTACAAATGTAAATAAATTAGGCCCCTAATAAGTTAACCGTTATATTTTTGTATTTAATAATTATAACTGAACTGGCATATAAAGACCCACAATTCGAACTTAAATTTAACTATCCCAGTTGTGATGTAAGTTTTACTATTTTTTTATAATTAAAATTGATGTAAATAATAACTCTCCATTATTGGCCTAAACAGCCTCTCATTGGGCCTGATGATGATTGGTGTGACTAATCAAATTCGATTGCCATTAGCCACCATTTTGTATGTTTATCTTGTTTGTAAATACATTATAAGTGTAATTATATTTAAGTGTTGTAAAACGGTTTTTTGTTTACATCCAGTTTTCATCCAACAACTCGGATCATGCTAATCGAAGTATTTTTTTATAAGTAAATTGAATGTTATAATTTTTGTTTACAGATATTATTTTTTTATTAATGTTTTTTGTTACTAAGCTTCAAACAAATTAAATTACCATAATTTTGACAAAGATAGGAGGTAGAAACTTGATAATCCGTACGATAATCGGACCTATTAGTTTACAACACATGAACTATGTTTGAAGATTATACCTAAAGTGGCTCATAAGTTATGTACGGAATTGAAAATAAATCTATAATCGTGGGTTTAAGTAAGAAAAGATTAAATATATCTTTTGGTATGATTTAGCGCTTTCATCCTTTTCTCCCTGGTAAGTAGCAGAGGGTTTAATAAATCAGACCATCAGCCTTGTGGATCATCAGGAAACTGGCTAATTAGGCTAATTGGTTGTTCAAAGAAGGTTTAAATTATCCAATTCTGGTATCTTATGTTTAAGTATTACCTTTTGCTTTTAGTGCTCTTGTGCTGATTTTCATTTTCTCTTGAAGTTAAAATCCCGTGAACAATAAACATTAAGGCAATTACTTTCAGAGCTAGAACAGGAGAATAGTTGAAAGCGAAATAATAGAGCTGGAAATATGTAATCATAAATCATTTTGTGGCAATATGAGTATTTTCTTATAGATTTTTTCCTTGTACGAAATAATTGCTATACAAATCCAATGACACAAGACTTAAGCCTTTTAAACGTAAAAAAGGAGATTTCTGACTGTATGTGTTTGTTCCGGGTGAACACAACATGAATAAACCGACTGTGTTGAAATCTTTTACAAAGGTTGATACCAAGACGACACAAAAAACTATTCATTTCCTTAAATTTCACTGAAGCCGTACCTCTTGGATGTCCAAAGCTGCAATGTATAAAATGTTAAAACTATGTTAATGGCCAAATATTGAAATGCAAATGGCTGCAGATACGTTTTCCTACCACTGCGCGTACGGAGTCTGTCTGAAATCTAACAATAAAACACCCACCGAGAGCCAGAGTAAACCGATCACAGTAAAATAATACCCCCGTTGCAGCAGACCTGCAGACTCAGCGAATTTCAAATGCAAAAAAAGACAATTTCAATCAAACATAGCAAGATTTGGCATGTTTTGGTAAGCTCCATAAGAATAACATGGGGAATGAGTATGCAGGTTTGCTGCCACAGGTATATATTAAAACTGGGTGGTCTTAATTCAATATTTAGTAGATCTGAACTAGAAGAAGCTATTTACCAATTTTTATCAAGATATGTTGAGAAATAACCGAGATATAGAATTTTACTTATTTCCCTTAAGGTTAACATTGGGACAACGTACTTTGTTTACCACTTTCAATATCTCGGTAACCAATGGACATAGAGCAGTGATTCAAGATACTAAATTGGTTGTTTTTTGAGCTGAATTCAATGGTGCCCACAAAAATTCGATAAATTTTATTTTTCTATGTAAAAAAAACTAAAAAAAACACATTTTTGGGGGGGTTTATTCCCCTTTACCCCCCCCTTCCAGTGGTCCGATCGGGCTGGTTCACGAACTCGTCGAATTGATTACCACTTTACATGTCCGTACCAAATTTCATAAAGATCGGACCATTTTTGCGGCCACTATCGTGCCAACAGACATATATATATATATAAATTCAAACGGATAGTGTTTTTTGCTTCTGGGGGCCAAAGTTATAGTGGTCCCGAACTTAGGTCTTACCATGAGACCTACAGTAATAGCTTCTTCCCTATAGGGGAAATTCGCTAAAATCACTAATTACAAAATCTATTGCCTTGAAAATCTACTAATATGTTGCAGCTCACCGGACTACAGGTACTAAAACATGATTACATACATGAGCAAAATACTACAGCAGACATCTGATGCTTTGTGGCAATCAACGTTATGTGGTTATGTTAATCGATACAATAAAATCAACTTTTCTTTGTTTCTTTTGTCCTTTTAAGGTCAATTCAAGGATTATTTTTGTAATATTTTATTTATCCGTAAAGGTGGGGAGTAAAATGTGCGTATTTCAGGAGTAAAATACATTGTCTCACATGGAAATTTGTTTGCGCTCATCCCTTTTTTATGTTTACTTTGTGTCTTTTTACACCAGAGGCATATTTTTATGTTTTTTGATCGGGAACCTCCAAACCTGGGTCCTGTTACTATCTAACGACTTTGTTCGATGACATCATTATTAATTCATAGCCAAATGACAAATAGCAATTTGACCCAGTTTCGATCCGGCAACCCTCAGTTTATGAGGTGAGCGCTTTATCCACTCGGCTATCCAGTCGATTCACTCTTCCGTCAACTTTCACGAGGGAGACAATGTGCTTTACTCTCTCAATACACAAATAACCATTTCATTATACTATCAAGATATCGCTCTTTCCGTACCTTATTGTTGGCAAGCAATCTATTTTTTGTCGTATATTACACAATAACTTTATAAGAAAATGGTAAATAACTAAGCGTTCACCTCTGCATCAACACTTAAAATATTTATAGGAAGAATTGAGAATCTGAGTGGCTTAATTTCTTTGTTCGTACAACGATGCTATAGCATACCGGGTGTCTCTAAAATGGGGGTGATTTTCGGCTGCTACATGAGTGTTGGATAGTTGTTTTTGCATGAATATCCGATTATCTCCTGCTATTTAGGGAACAGTTAACACAAAGTTTCATCATCGTTAGGTATCATTATACTTCTGTTTTAGCATCATTTTTCAAAAGTAATCAGCCTGTTATTTCTATACAACGTCGTTGCCACGTCAACCTCTTAACGCGTCAGGCGTTGGTCATCATAGAGCCTGAACTTTTAAGCCATGGACTAAAAATGTTGATTACCAATTGAAGAGTATTTCTATTTATTGAAATTAGCACACACACACACACACACACACACACACACACATATATATATATATATATGTGTGTGTGTGAGTGTGTGTGTGTGTGTGTGTGTGTGTGTGTGTGTGTGTGTGTGTGTGTGTGTGTGTGTGTGTGTGTGTGTGTGTGTGTGTGTGTGTGTGTGTGTGTGTGTGTGTGTGTGTGTGTGTGTGTGTGTGAGCACGATAGCGGCCGTAAAAATGGTCCGATCTTAATGAAATTTGGTACAGACATATCAAGTGGTAATCCCTCGGATGATTTCGTAAACCAGCCCGATCGGTCCATTGTAAGGGGGGGTTAAGGGGGATAAACCCCTCAAAAATGGGGTTTGAGTTTTTTTACATAAGGAAATTAAAGTAATCTAATTTTAGTTTACACCATTGAATTCAGCTCGAAAAACAAACAATTTTGTATTTTGAATCATTGCTCTATGCCCATTAGTTACCGAGATATTGAAAGTGGTAAACACAGTCCGTTGCCCCAATGTTAACCTTTTGGGGAATAAGTAAAAGTCTATATATCGCTTATTTCTCAACATATATCAATAAAACTTGGCATATGGCTTCTTCTAGTTCAGATCTACTACATATGTCCACCCAGTTTTAACATACCTGTTGCAGCAAACCTGCATACTCACTCTTATGGAGATTACAAAAACGTGTCAAAACTTGCTATGTTGGATTGAAATATGTTCTTTTGCATTTGGAATTCGCTGATCATACAGGTCTGCTGCAACGGGGGTATTTTGGGCTTAGCACTGACATTCTTTAAATATGATGAATATATGGTGGAAATTGTAATTCAGAACAGATAAATATTTGCATCCATAAGTTTACTACCAAATAAAAACACTGTCTTTTAAAATTCTAAACATATATTATTGATAGAAAATTTCGTTTTTCCACTGTATTATAAAGGGCTTACAACTACGAACATCACTGAATCATTCGAGGTTAAGACGGTATACATACATAGTGGTTGATTTAGATTTGTGAGAATTGTGTTTAATTTGTATACATTAACACTGAGACATGATGAAAAATTATTTTTATATGTTGAAATGAAATCAGATTTTATTTTTTTATTTTTATGTTTAAAATATTTTTAAATTATTTTATAATTTATTGCTCTAGAATACGAAGTATAAGCACTTACTGATCATTACTGTAGCAGTTACTAAGGAATAAACGTATACTTAGTTTATTCAAAGTAATAAAATTATTACATTTTTTAAATCAACTTGCATTTTTCCTCCTTTGTTTGAAAAATGTGCATATTAGTAATAAACTTTTTATATCAATGTTTTCTATTGTGTTCTGTTTCTTGCTCAGCTGATCAGCTGATTATATATTCTGTCATTTTATGGTTGTTTACATGTTTCAGTCTTGTTTTAGATTTTTCTAATAAATTCCTACAAGATTAAGCAATGGCGACGTTAGATGAAAGGAAATGTGAAATTAAGACCCTTAAACAACAGAGAGGAATAATCAAAGCATAAATTACAAGGACTTTACATGTACTGAAAACCAAAGGTTCTTCATCCTATGATGCTCCAGGTAGACTAACATTGACAGAAGAAACATGGAAGAAATTTACAATTTTACATGAGGATATTTTGAAGATTACCGAAGAAGATGATGAAATTGAAAAAGAAGAGGATTACAGAACTGATGTTGAGGAAACATACCTTGAAATAGGGGCTTTGCTACAGCCATTTATTACACCTGCTCGGCCAACAGAAATGAACAAAAATGTATTTGTTAATGAGGTACAGGCAAAGACAAGTACACCAAATGTAAGCTTTACACCCTATACGGAAAATGAAACCTTTAGAAATTTTCTATTGCGATTAAAAAATTATTTCGAATTAAAGAAAATTACGGATTCAAAAACTAAAGCACAGCTATTTATTAGTACTCTTTCTCCAGAAATGCACCAAACATTATGTGACGTAATAGCTCTTGAGTTACCAGGAAACAAATCTTATGAAGAACTTTCTGATATACTACAAAACTGTATAGAACCTAGTCCAAGCATACTAGCCAATCAACATAAATTTGTGTGTAAAGTTCAAGACTCAGATGAGAGCATTGCTGCATACGCAAGAGAACTGAAACGTTTGGCGATCGGACGAAGTGTTATAGCTGTGATCATTTAGTGAGTGACATGTTTCTGAAGATGCAATTCATCCGAGGACTAAAAGATAACGAGATCAGAGTTCGGCTTCTTCAAGAAAAAGGAAATAAACAATCATTTAAGGAAGTGGTTGAGATAGCTATTTCTATTGAACAATCTAAGCTGGAGAGTAATGAAATTAACAGTAAACACTCTTTTCCAGTTGAAGAACAGACTATGGACGTTAACTATGTGAGTAAATAACCTGGAATCCCGAGAAGGAGTAACAAAATCAATAATAAACAGCCAATAACATTCCAAGATTTAAAAGGTAAATGTTACAGATGTGGCAGTGTTCAACATAGAGCTAACCTTTGCAAGTTTAAAAACGAATTCTGCAGGAAATGCAATAAGATCGGTCACATTGCAAAAACATCACATTGAGAAATTAAGATGGATTGGGGTGATATTAAATTAGCTGAAAGCAACACATCAGAAGAACTTGACAAACTACTAACATATTTTCAAGACATTTTCAAGCCAGAGATTGGCGAAATACAATCAGAACAAGGACATTTACAATTAAAGGAAGGAGCAAAACCTATTTTCATCAAACCACGTCAATTACCTTATTCACTACGGAAGTCTGTTGAAGATGAGTTACACAGATTATAAAACAACGGAATAATCTCCTAGGTTGAAAACTCTCAATGGGGAACGCCTATTGTCCCTGTAAGAAAACCAAATGGTAGCCTGAGACTTTGTGCAGACTATAAGGTTACAGCAAATCGACTGATATTAGATGAAAAATACCCCATTCCACGAATAGAAGATATTTTCACACACATGAACAAAGGTAAATTTTTCTGTACATTGGACATTAGTAATGCTTATTTACACCTTCCCATGGACGAAGAATCAAGAGATATACAAACTATAAGTACTCATTTGGGACTCTACAAAGTAAATCGCCTAATGTTTGGGATAAAGGTGGCCCCTAGAATCTGGCAGCGATTTATGGACAAAGTTCTGCATGGATTAGATGGTACAGTATGTTTTTTTGATGACATACTCGTTCAAGGAAGTACATTTCAACAAACATTGGATCGACTGAGAGCTGTTTTCCGAAGAATTAAACAATATAATCTGCGACTGAATCGTGACAAATGTAAATTTTTCCAGAAAAGTGTAAAGTACTTAGGTCACGTTATAGATGATATTGGCTTACACAAATCCCCTGAAAATGTCGGAGCTATAAATAAAGCACAAAGACCTAAGGATATAACACAACTAAGAAGTTTTCTAGGACTTGCAAACTACTACACACGCTTTGTCCCTAATATGTCGACTTTACTGGAACCACTAAATAAATTATTGAGGCAAGGAACGAAGTTCTCATGGAATAAAGAATGTGAAGATGCATTTTTGAAGGTTAAAGCTGAAATAACAAGCGAGAGAACATTGGCTTATTATGATCCAAGTGAAACACTAGTGTTGGCCACCGATGCGAGTCCTACAGGCTTGGGAGCATGTTTAT
Organism: Flexamia atlantica; assembly: GCA_035578135.1. Taxonomy (NCBI): domain Eukaryota; kingdom Metazoa; phylum Arthropoda; class Insecta; order Hemiptera; family Cicadellidae; genus Flexamia; species Flexamia atlantica. Next base: position 182,187,415 of record JAQJVK010000001.1, read on the forward strand.
CACACAGATACCAAGACGGTTCTGAAAAACCCATAACATTTGCCTCAAGAACTCTCACCAAAGCAGAACGAAAGTACAGTCAAATTGATAAAGAGGCTGTGGGTATTTACTGGGAAAAAGGAAATAAACAATCATTTAAGGAAGTGGTTGAGATGGCTATTTCTATTGAACAATCCAAGCGGAGAGTAATGAAATTAACAGTAAACACTCTTTTCCAGTTGAAGAACAGACTATGGACGTTAACTATGTGAGTAAACAACCTGGAATCCCGAGAAGGAGTAACAAAATCAATAATAAACAGCCAATAACATTCCAAGATTTAAAAGGTAAATGTTACAGATGTGGCAGAACTCAAATAGTTCTAATGAAAAGTGGACAAAAGGAACAGTTGAAAAACAGCTTGGGAATGTGATGTATGTTGTTAGAGCTGGTGATGGAAGATAATTAAAGAGACATAATGATCAAGTCAGGGCAATCTAATTAGGGGGGAGAATTGTTATATCAATGTTTTCTATTGTGTTCTGTTTCTTGCTCAGCTGATCAGCTGATTATATATTCTGTCATTTTATGGTTGTTTACATGTTTCAGTCTTGTTTTAGATTTTTCTAATAAATTCCTACAAGATTTAGCAAAACTTGACTATTTTATTACAGATTTCTATCATTTAGATGCTATAAAAACAATGTTTTAATGGCTATTTCAATCAAAGTCTCGGGGGAGGATGGACAATTTTATTACATTTTTTTATCATATGGACGAAGTAAAAACAAGGTTTTTAATTCCTATTTCCATCAACGTTTCCGGGGCAGGGCCCCCGGTCCCCCCCCTTCTCCTAGGGGATATTCCATACTTCCAGGCCCCCGGGTTTAGTGTGGCGCCCTAATATCTCCTCTTTCCCCATATAACCATATAGCAACCCTAATGAGAAGACCTTCTTTCAGTATAGTCAACGAACCTGCAGTTACCCAATCAAACAATTCTTCAAGTGCTCCTCCACGTACACAGCTCTACGCAGGAGAAGCTATGCTGCTGATCCCAAAAGGTAATGTACAAAAACAATCACCTTCGGTAAGTATTCCCTGTACTCCAGAATCTATTCCACCTAGTCAGAGATTACCATTTGACCTTGACGGATGAATTAAGAAGTTAGTTAAGTCAGTCGACCCAGTAATAAAGGAATTTCTTTCTAATTTACTGTCCTCTATCCTGGCGCGCATGCCCCAAACATAATCATTGAATGCTACGAAACTTATAATCCTCAACTGGAACGCTAATCTATTTTTGTCCTCTTAACTATTCAAACTGAGTAACCAATTACTCTTTTATTTTTAGGATATCGGAAAAATAGAAATTGCATATCGTAAGGAATGCATTAACTTTCATTGTGATACGTTACTTATTGTCGTAAGTGGAAAAATAACGTCAGGATATGGTTCCGCGCGATGTTGTAACACGTGAAAATCACGACAACACCCTTGTGTGCGGGAATGAATTCCGATTATAATTTTCGATCAAAAATCAAAAAGTTACACATAAAATTAAATGGGAAGAAAAATCCTACAAAATATTACTACTTGAATACGATTATACGAAAAATTTAAGACTAATCAGCCTCTGAAATGACATAATCGAATTAACCTAATTAACACTCAATTAAAAATCACCGACTGAAATTTTGATGTGATTAATCTTTTACATACTTTAGAATCATGGGAAAAATGGTAGTATTTTTTTGGATTCGTTCTCCTTTTAACGAAAGGAGCGTCCGATAGCGATGAAATTTGGCACAAGCGTGAAGAGTGACATTTATTACGTCGAGTTCGAAAACCAGCGCAATGGGCTAACTCTAAGGAGGATTTTTTTAACAAAATAAAGTTTATTTTTAGAATTTAATACCTTTTTATCAATTTTATGTAAATTTCATGGTCAAAATTGGATTCAGCTTAAAAAAATAAACAATTTAGGATTTTGAATTATTATTCTACGTCAAACTGTTGCTTAGATATTGCATGTGCTAAACAAAGTACGTTGTCTAGTATAATTTTTCATTTTACCCTCACAAAAGTGGAATTATCCTGTTTTCGGGGGAATATCCCCAAAAGTTGCATATTAATTACACTAAATAATTACATTTTACCTAATGTAGGGTAATTTGAAAATAAAACTTTAAAAATATGATTATAATTAAATTTTCATGTCAATACTTTATTTGTCTTTATTTCAAATGGTTAGAGTTCATTTATCATGATTTTACATAAAATATATACTATATTAAAAATACAAATTACGTATTTTTAAGTTTCATGAAGAAACTACGTTCATTGGGGGGGGGGGGGGTCTTGATTTAAACTTCCTAAAATGTAGCATCCAAATACCTTTCCAAATATAGTTTGTTATGTTAACAGGTATGTTTTAATTTAACATATCTGAGGAACAATACAATTCTGAGGAATGATAGTATGTTTTTTTAATAGGCTGGAGATACAGGTCTGCTGTAACTATTAGGGATGTTTTATTTATAAAACTAACCAAATGATTGAATTTAATTTTTTCACGAGATTATATTATTTGTTTTTCCAGTATTTTGAATTTATATGTTTCCTGACATTTATATACTATAACAGGACAACATTTATTGAAAATTAAAAGGCTAAGGACTATATAAAAACAAAAAGGGGTATATATTACTAATAAAAACCAATGCGATCCCCTTGTAAATTTTCCTCGTGTTTAAAGCTCATCAATTATTAAACATAAGTTTTAAATATATTATTTACAAAACATATTCAAACGTTATTTTCCTTTACATATGTTGAATGCTTGCATATAAAAAATAAATCCTATGGAAATTCGCTCAGTACGCAGGTCTGCTGCGACGGGGGTATTTACTTTGATATACAGTGTGTAAATTAAGTATGGAAACAAATAAATATTTTTTAAACCAAAATAGATAGAAATATTTTGTTTGTGGCATCGATTGTTGACAAAGGTTCCGCAACTTCTGACATCAAAAATTTTGTTTCACCCTCCCAACAGGGTGGGGGGTAGGGGGTAGCTTATTTTTTTCAAATAGCAACCCATAGTGTGTTACCCCTCATTTTGAAGGGTTTGTCAAAAGAAATACAATGGCGCAAACCCAAGGTCAATATCTTACCCCAAACAAGAATGACAGCCATTTTAAATTTTGAAATGGTCCCACGAGATTAAGTATGGATACCCCAACTTACCTTTTAAACGGGGTTCACTGTATGACCTAAATTCTGTATACCATGATTAGATCGAAAAGTGGACATTTTTTTCATATTCCCAATGTAGCCCTGGCCCCCAAAATAGGTGTTTTGGGGGCAGCCCCAAAATTCCAAATGCAAACTCCTATTAAGTGACCCCTCATATTAAAGGGTTTGTCAAAACAAAAGCAATGGTGCAAACCTGAAGTCAATATGTTACCTTAAACCAAAATGACAGGAATTCAAACATTTGGGTGAAAAAGCCCCCATTTCACCAATTAAAAACCTTGAATGCCTGTCATTGCAACTCGTATTATTAAGTGATCCCTCATTCTATAGGCCTTGTAACACTAAAAACAATGAATTAAATTAAAATCCGCCAATCCTATAAAGCCATCACAAATTTTGAATTTTTTAAATGGGTGCTTTTTTACCCAGTCAAATTTTTGAACACCTGCCATTTTGGCTAGAGGTAACATATCAACTTCAAGTTTGCACCATTGCTTTTGTATTGACAAACCCTTCAATATGAGGGGTCACTCAACAGGATTTTGCATTTGAAATTTTTGGGCTGCCCCCAAAACACCTGTTTTGGGGTCGGGGCTAAATTGGGAATATGACAAAAATGTCCATTTTTCCATCTCATAATGGAATACAGAGTTTAGCTTACCCAATGAAACCCATTTAAGAGGTAAGTTGGGGTATCCATACTTAATCTCCATAGTTAATTTCAAAATTTAAAATGGCTGCCATTCTTATTTGGGGTAAGATATCGACCTCGGGTTTGCGCCATTGTATTTCTTTTGACAAACCCTTCAAAATGAGGGGTCACCCAATATGGGTTGCTATTTGAAAAAAATAAGTTACCCCTTACCACCCACCCTGTTGGGGGGTAGAATCTAAATTTTTGATGTAAAAAGTTCTGGAACCTTTGTCAACTAATAATGCCACAAACAAAATATTTCTATCTATTTCGGTTTAAAAAATAAAGATTTGTTTCCATACTTAATTTACACACTGTATAACGTTTTGATTTTCGATCGAATATTATAGTCGGAATGCGTTCCCGTACACAAACAAGGTTGTTGTCGTGATTTTCACGGTTTACAACATCGCGTGGAACCATACATATCCTGACGTTATTTTTCAACGTACAAGGTTATATATACAAGGTTTTTTCTATTCATCTTGACACAAGGTTATACAAGCCACGTATCAAAATAAAAATAATTTGATTCCTCACAATAAGCAATTTCTTTTTGTTTTCCGGTATCATTAAAAATAAAAGATTGAGTGGCGTCCGAGTTTAAATAGAGGGTTTTAGCTAATTGATATTTTCAGCTAAAATAACTCGGAATTGAAAAAGAAAATGAAAAATGTGCTTCACGAACCTAGTGTTGAATTTATTTTACTACAAGATACAATAATATTATTTCCTAAATTAAAATATATTACCATTATTTGCGCCCGTGTGAATATTTACTACATTCATCACTGTTTGGACATTTATATATTCATATAATCACGACATTATATCATATTAAATGACGACATTATACCAGCCTCTGAAGTTATATTTTGGACATTAAAAGTGGAAATAGTACTTTATATTATAGTGAAGACCATAATTTTATAAAAACTGGTTATTTACTATATCGCACTACCTTTTTCTATTATCATCGCGGAATAATGTTGGTACGTATCTCTCCCGTGAGGGCGATACCGAATTACCTTTACAGCCCTCTTAAGCGTGAACTCTGACATATTTTTAAACAGATAGTTTCGATTAGAAAAGGGATTAGTTTTCATAATAAAATCGTATTTACTAATACTTTACTCGTAATAATAAATACAATTGAGTAATAAATATAAATTATTATATCGATTCCTTCAAAATCGAATCCATGCCAATTTGAGCATAGTTTTTCGCTGTTGAGTTTCGTAGATCACAACCTTTTCAAAAGTAGGCGTTTGATGAAAAACGCCTATTATGATGTACAATTTTTTTTTTATTTTAGCGAATTTCCTGTGAGGAATAAGCTATTACCGTAGATCTCATGTTAAGTCATTAGCCCGAGACCATGTTAACTTTTCATTTTGGGGCCCAAGAAGTAAAAAAATCATTCGTTCGAATTTATATATATGTCTGTCTGTTCACGATAGCGGCCATAAATATGGTCGGATCTTAATAAAATTTGGTACAAACATGAAAAGGGGTGAAATCTTGGGCGAGTTCATAAACCAGCCTGATCGGACCACCGGAAGGGGGGGGGGTAAAGGGGGATAAACCCTTCCAAATATGGTTTGTTATATAAAAAATTTAAATTCATCTAATTTTTGTTGGCACCATTGAATGCAGTTCGAAAAACAAACAATTCAATGTTTTATATAATTTGCTCTTTGTGCATTGGTTACCAAGATATTGCAAGTGGTAAACACAGTACGTTGTCCCAATGTTATCCTTCTGGGAAATAAGTAAATTTGTTTATCTCGCTTATTTCTCAACATATCTCAATAATACATTATATAAATTCGACTGAATGGTGTTTTTTGCTTCTGGGGGCCCCAAAACAAAAAATTATCATAGTCTCGGGCTTAGGTCGTACCATGAGTACTATACGGTAATAGCTTCTTCTCTATAGGGGAAATTTGCTAAAACTTGGTTTATGGCTTCATGTAAATGAGATCTAAAGTATATTAGTCTAAAATTCTGAAATTTCCATTCTGTGGCAGCAAACCCGCATACTCATTTCCCATGTTATCCTTATAGGAAATACAAAAAATGGTATTTATTCTTTATTTTAAAAAATATCTTGATCAACAACTTGGTATCAAACGTGGTATCCTCTTCTAGTTCAGATATAATAAAAATATTGAATTAAAACCACCCAGTTTTAACACACATGTTGGAGCAAACCTGCATACTCATTCTCCATGTTATTCTTATGGAGCTTACAAAAACATTTCTTATCTCGCTTTGATGGATTGAAATGGTCTGCTGCAACGGGGTTATTTAGTACACATTTGAATATTATTTTTAAATTTCTGTTGTGTAGTAAAGTTATTAAATACAGAAACGTAATTTTAAGTAAATGCAAGCCATCTTCGTTCGGTTCTTATTGAAAAACATTCATTCAACACTAGGTTCGTGAAGACAGTTATACGAGCACATATGGCTGCACTCGTATAACTGCCAAGAGCAGTTGTAAGAGGCGGTCTGACAGAAAGGGTAATTAACACACTGGTTGTACCGCTGTGCTTTAGGTGATTACGTTACCTTCCTGCAGAGAAGAAAATACGACACAAGATGTTTTTAAAACAATTTGTATGAAGTTACTTTTACAGAACGAATCAAGAAGACCATTCACTTCATGTGCGAGTCTACCGAGTCATGAGGAACATAAAAAAGGTAATTATTTATAAGATAACTTACTTATTAAATCGTGAATTCACTTCAGGTCCTTATAACCATTCAGTTATAATCAATGTCGAGGACCACTAATTAAATCTATTAATTGAGAGTTTATTTATTTTAAATGTAATTATTGTTAAATTCATGATGGTAAAATGATTTAATACTTTTCAGTGCAGTGGTGCTAAGCAAGTTCTTTTATAAACAACATATTTTCCTGACATACACGAGTACGTCGTGTCGGTAAAATAAATAGGAAGCCGTGCGTTAAAATACTAAAGAGAATCAATGTTTAGAATTCAATTTGTATCAGGGAAAGATAATGACCAGAATTCCACTACAACAGGGTTTTAAACATTGATTTGACCAGATGATCCCGACGTTAGCTGTCAATGATTGACAGGTGTTTGACAGTGGAGTCAGTTAGTTTGTCTCTCGAGTTCAACCGAGTTACGGTATGACTGTTTTGTTATGTAAGCGATACATGGACTACTATAATTCTTTTTCCCCCACCTGCTGTGTTTCGACGCTTTATATCCTTGTAATGAGTGAGTAAAATAAAATTTTCCTCCACCTACTTACTATCTATAGTCGTCTTTTAGTCCCTGGAATAGAATATTAAAGTACTAGTTTATACTCCATAGGATTTACTTACTTACTTTTAGTTCCACGGGACTAAAAGTAATCTCATAAGAAATACATGGGAAGAAATCCGGCAACGCCGCGGTGGACAGTGAAAAAAATGGCAACACTGTCGATTTTAATTTGTTTCTCTACGTTTAAGAGAGTGTCACAGCATCCGAGCGTCCGTTTCCGTTGTCTACATACAGGACATCGTATCCATTTTGAGTTTGCTGTAGTTTAGGCTATATTCCTGCATATTTGCGAACAACTAAGTTAGGCCTAGAGTATTTTTAAAGAAGAGTGTGAATAAAATGGTTAAAATTAAAGCCTAGATACCTTGCATCATTAATTTATATTATAGGCGACGGTATGTGATTGTAATGCAGTTTGTTGAAGCAAAGGATCGTCTGAAGGTAAAGTTACAGTGTTATACCTAGTTAATGTTAATGGTGTAGGTGAAGGAAAAATTTCGTGTGCATCACGGGACTAAAGTACTTTTTCTCCCTCGGGAAATTTCCCTCAGGGAGAAAAGGTTGCACTTTAGTCCCTAGATGCACAAATAACTATTTCTCTCCAAGTGGGAGTAAAGTGATCACGTTGTCTCTCGGCGGGAGAAAAAGTAAACTCATAAAAATAACATTGAAATAAATAATTAAAAAATCGAGCGCCTTCAAATTTCTACGCAGCTGATTTAGTGGCAGGAATAATCATATAAGAATAACACTTGACAACAATCAGCTATAAGAACGTCTACGAATTAAGCGTGTATGAATGTTGCAACGATCAGCTGATCGCTGGTGCATGAATGGTTACAGGCATTAATGGCAGATCGAAACGAAATGGATATTAATAGTTAATTACTAAGTCAATGAAATAGATGTTTAAAGATTAGGCCTTTATTATGCAGGTGGGGGAAAAATGTTGTGTGTATTTCGAGAGTAAAGCACATTGTCTCACGAGTGAAAATGTTTGCGCCCGAGCTTGCGAGGGCGAAAATTTTCACGAGGGAGACAATGTTATACTTTACTCACTCAACACACGAATGACTATTACCGTACATCATACTACACAGAAACATATGTTTTCTGTGCCTTACTCTTGGCTGGAAAATTACTCTTTGCCGATCACTGCACGGTAGATTTACGCACTGTGCCACGTAATAGTTTATGCAAGGAATACGTTATGATTAAAACATATATTTTTAATTAGTATGATGTAAAGTATCGTACGTCACATGTCCGGTATGTTTTACCGTACGCGCATGAAAATCCCGTACTCGCCTAGCGGCTTGCACGGGAACTATCATGTTCGCATGGTAAACGGTACTTGCCGGACTAGTAACTTATTATACGTGAGGATATATCCAACAACATGACTGAAACTAGGGGTAGGTTCGACAAAATAGATAGTAAAATAGAAAATTTGCATGCTAGCATTGAAGAGTCAAAAGAGAGAATAGCTAGTTTGGAGATAGAAAACCAGAAGTTAAAAGAAGAATGTAATTTAAATAAAAGAGAGATAAACACTATAAAACAAGAAGCAGCTGAACTTCGGTCTGAGCTCCGAGAACTCCAGCAGTGCTCTCGCCGGCATAATTTGGAAATAAAAGGAGTCCCTGTTACACACGGTGAGGACATTTATGCTATTCTGGAACACATCGCCATTGGCCTGGGTGACCCTTGGAACCGCGCGGATATCTCCCTAGCCCATCGCCTGAGACCTCCGAGGAACGACGGGATACCCTCCATCGTCGCGGCCTTCGTCTCAAGGTCGGTCAGGGAGGCCTGGCTCGCCGAGGCTCACCAGAAGCAGCTCAATACAGCAGACATCAGCCCTCGGCTTCCACCTGGACGGATACTCTCTTCGCCCACCTGACTGCCTATAACAAACAGCTGCTGTACCAGGCTCGTCGACTCGTCGCGGAGAGGAAGCTGGCCAATGCGTGGACCGTGGACGGCAAGGTGCTGGTTCGGAAGATGGAGGGAGGTCGCGGTTTAAGGGTGTCCGAATTAGAAGATCTGAACAAATATCAGACTGATTAAGTTTACAGGTATTGAATTTAGTCATTAAGTTTAAATGATTATTTACTCAAGTAGTCTGCAACCTGTTCAATTTGATTTGATTTTAGATTTATATTAATTTTAATACAATTTTAATTACGTTTACGGAGCAGTTCCAGTTGCCCTCTCCCTGGAGCATAGCTCCGACGATGTTATTTGGGCTGACGACCACGCCGATCTCAGATGAAAGCGAGGCTCGGCGGACGTGCCAACGGTCGCACTGAAAGAAGGTGTGCTCGGACGTGTCTGAGATGCCGGGGCAATACGGACAGTCCGGGCTGGCGACTTTACCCATCCGGTGCAGATAGGCTCGGAAGTACCCGTGCCCAGAAAGAAACTGGGTCACGTAGTAATCGACCTCGCCGTGCTGCCGTTCTACCCATGGTCGGACGGAAGGTATGAGCTGGAAGGTCCATCGTCCCCTCGGCTCGGCTTCCCAGTCGCGCTGCCAAGAGTCGAAACTGCGATCGCGCTCTTCCCTGGCAGCTGTTTCCCGGCCCACTTCAGGCCTCCTCCGGTAAATCGCCTGCCTCTCCCTCGCGAGGAAGAGGACGGGGATGACTCCGGCGATCACCATTACAGCAGGCTCGGAGACTGTGCGGTAGGCTGAAGCGACCCGCAGAGCTCCTCGGCGCTGGACCCGGGCAAGCCGGTCTCGGAAGACTCGCTTCTCGAGTGCGTGAGCCCATACCTCCGCCCCGTACAGCAAGACTGACTGGACGGCAGTCATGAGCAGGCGGCGCTTGCAGGAACGAGGACCGCCGACATTGGGCATAAGCCTACCAAGGGCAGCGACACCCTTAGCGGCTTTGTCGGCGGCGCGCCGGATCTGCTCGCCGAAAGACAGTCTGCTGTCAACCATGACTCCCAGGTACTTTGCAGCAGGCTTAGTCTCGAGTGTGACGTCACCTATCTGCACCGGGAACACGTTGTTAATCCTCTTTTTGGTGAGGACGACGATCTCCGTCTTACTGATAGCCAGGGACAAGCCGTGATCTCGCATCCACCCGTTGACCTTGGCCATTACTACGCTGAGCCTCAATTTTGCCTGCTCGACGTTCCTCGCCGCGATCAAGGCAGCGACGTCGTCAGCATAGCCAACGAGGCGGGTCTCATCGGGCATGTCTAGCCTCAGCAAGCTGTCGTAAGACACGTTCCAGAGATCTGGTCCGAGAATGGACCCCTGCGCAGCCCCGGAAGTGATGGGAATGCGCCGCTGACCTTCGGTCGTGTCGTACAACAGAACGCGGTCTGACAAATACGCATCTATCATACACAGGAGGTAGGAGGGAACTTGGAACGTATGCTCAAGCGCCCACAGCATATTGCTCCACCTGGCGGAGTTGAAAGCGTTCTTCACGTCGAGCGTGACGAGGAGGACCACGCGGCGCGACCAGTGGTTGTGGTCCTCCGCCCTCCGCACTGCCTCAACTACCTCCTGGATAGCGTCGATGGTAGAGCGACCGGATCTGAAGCCGTACTGCTGCGGGGACAAGTCCCCCGCAGAGACGATGGCCTCGGTCAGCCTGACGCGCAAGAGCTTTTCAAGCACTTTCCCGGCCGTGTCGAGCATACACAGGGGTCGGAAAGAAGAAGGGGTCCCCGGTGTGCTCTTCGCCTTCGGGATAAGAACAAGGCGAGCTACCTTCCACGAAGAAAAGAAAACGCCTTCCGCCAGACACGCGTTGAACATGTCGAGCAGAAGTCTTGGATTCACCTCCGCAGCGAGCTTGAGCACCTCCGCCGGAATGCCATCGGGATCGGGCGTTCTTCTGTGTCGTAGGAATCGGACGGCGGCGGTGAGTTCCTCTTCCCGGAAAGCTGGGAAGGCGCCTACCTCTCCGAATTCCCTGACTGGCCGAACTGGGTGGCTGGGAAACAGTGTGTCGACGACGGCGGCCGTGGCTTGTGGTTCCATGACCGCAGGTGGTGAGCGAGCCCCTAGCTTCTGCGTTACAAGTTTGTAGCCCGTCCCCCAAGGGTCGTTGTCGATATCCTGACACAGCTGCTTCCAGCACCTGACTTTACTCCGGTTGATGGCACCGCGGAGCTCTCGGCGGGCCGCTCTGTGCTCAGCCGATCTGGCATTTGCATCAGGGCGGTTCCTGGCTCGCTGCGCAGCTCGTCGGAGACCAAGGCATCTCCTCCGGAGTTCCGCGATTTCAGGCGTCCACCAGTAAACCGGCTTCTTCCTATGGCGGCGAGAAACTCCGGGCATCGACTGCTCACACGCGGTCGCGATGAGTCGCATCGTCGATGCTGCCAGATCTTCGGCACTTGTGAAATTCTCAATGCTCTGGTCTTTAATTACTTCTTTAAATGTGTCTTTGCTCAGACGACTGGTGTTCCAGCGTCGAGCCAGAGGAGCAGGTTCAGCGCGCAAGCGCGCGCCCTCGGGAAGGACCTTAAAAAGGATCGCCTGATGGTCGCTGGAGGAGTATTCCTCGCAGACGCGCCAGTCGGAGATCCGCTGGGCAATTCCTTCAGAGGCAAGGGATATGTCAGGGATCGTCTCTCTGCACCCCGGACGGCGAAAGGTGGAAATGCCGCCCGTGTTGAGGATACAGAGGCCCGACCTGGCAGCCGACTCGAGGACGTAACGACCTCGAGTGTCGGTCCGCGGGGAACCCCATTCCAAGGCTTTGGCGTTAAAATCGCCACCGACTATGACCCCGCCAGAGGTGTTCATGATCTCATCCTCAATGGAATCGACCATGTGGCGGTAGTCTCCGATCGGTTGGTTTGGCGTTAGGTAACAAGAGAAGAAGGTGAAACCCCTGCTCCTCACCCAAACGAAGCCGTTGCCCGATCCGGAATCGAGAACAGGCACCTTCCCGAGGTCCAAGATCCAAATCGCCGCAGTGCCGGAGGGATCCGAGAACCACTGCGCGGAGTTTCGGTTCTGGTACTGCTCACTGAGAAGTAGTAGGTCAGCACCTTGCTCCGTGGCGAATTGGAACAGCAAGTCATTTGCTGTCCTGCTCCTCTGCATATTAAGTTGCAGAACACTAATCATTTCTTTTGTGCTTGGCGAAGCTCCTGGATGGCCCGCCTGTACTGCCCGCAACGACCAGACCCAGCGGAATGCTTGACCTGGTCGCCCTTCAAGCCGGCTTCTGTACACAGGATACAGGACAACGCTGCGTTGCATGCGCTGGCCTTGTGGTCCTGGCCGCCGCACTTGAAGCAGAGCTTGCTTCTATCGGGTCCAGGGCAGCGATAAGCTACGTGACCGAACCCAAGACATTTAAAACATCTGGAGGCCACGAGCTTCTCGCGCACCCGACAGCTCACATACCAGACTTTGAGGTGGCCCTTCTCCAGGAGCTTCTCAGCTGCTCTGGCTCCCAGCGTGAGGATCGCCACCTTCTGACCCCGAGCGTTCGCCTTTGAGAGGAAGGTTTTCACCTCGACGTTGTCGCCGATGGCGGATTTGACGGCAGCGGTCACCTCCGCCTCGGTCGTGAGCTCGTCAAGGTCCCTCACCTCCAGCGTCAACTTGGGCTCGAGAACGCGGACGGTCGCGTTCGCCCCAAGATGGTCTGCAAGTCCTCGCTGAAGGCGGCTTTACTTTTGGAGGCGTCACCGAGCTCGACCAAAAGATCGCCGGCTCGGGTCTTCCTTATGCCCTTGATGACGGCGCCCTTCTCATCGGGCTTCGCTTTGCTGCGAATCTCGGCCAGCACGTCGGCGTATGATTTACCCTCCGACGGCTTGATGAGAAGAGCGTCCGGCCGCTGCTTGCGGGACTTCTTCCTCGGCGCCTTCTTCTTGTCCTGGGTGCCAGGCTGGCTTCTAGGATTTGGAAGAGGGTCTTTCTTCTTACCCTTCCTCTTAACGACCTCTGTCCATACTTCGGAGTCCGACTTCTCCGCTGGACCGTCTCCCCTCGGCTTCTTCTCTGCCTCCGGTTGGGCGGGGCTAGAAGCGGCTCGCTTTCCACCGGCCGGCTGAGCCTTGACCCGCAGCGATGGAGTCGTCTGGGTCGACGCGGCCACCGTCTCACAAGACTGCCACGACCTCCTCAGCTGGACAATGTGCTGCAGACTGGCCTCCAATTGGACAATGCCATCCTGCATGTCCTTGCTAATGTTCTTCTGCCGGGCGGTCGCGGCCTTCATTACAGCCAGAGTGTCGAAGCACTTTTTAAGGTGCTCCTCCTCCTGCTGCCTGGCGAGCGCGATGACCGCGTCAAAGGGAGACGAGTCGGCATCCATCGGCTCGTTGTCCTCAGTGGGTGCCCTCTCAATGGCCGCGGATGTTCTGGCCACCGATGAGGCAGATGTCGCGACCCGGACTGGTGGCAATCTTGTGAGTCGAGACCTTCTTTCGAAAGGGCTTGCCACTCCGTCGTCGAGCCCACTCAGAGGAGAATGCTGCTGGGTGTTTTTTGGGGTTAGGGTACCCCGTTTTGATTCGTGCACCTTTTGAATCGTTTTTTTGTCTGCACTTGCCATGTTGTCTGGATTGGCCCCCAAGACTGGGCATTGACCCCCCAAAAATACCCAAATGAGAAAGTCAGACCGACCCATCACCAGAGAGACTATATCCGTGTTCGACCGCCTCAAAAACACCGGCGGTCCCAGACGAACAGTGGCCTCGGCAGAGCCCCCCCGTGACCGCAGCAGGGCCCTATCCGGTCGCCAACCGGCACCGCCACGGCCAAAGGGATTTTCGCCGGCTGATAGGGCAGCCAGGTCAGCTGGCTGGGCTAACCCGGGCCCCTGTACTATCCGGCAGCCTGGGAGGTGCAGAACCCAGTTTTTAAGCTGTACCCTCTGCTCGTCCTAGACCTCCAGCGCAATGGAGGCTGAAGAACACAGAGTCACCCCGGCAAATAGGCCGGAATGATTTAGAAAAAACAACCGGGCTATTGAAATGAACCGGAGAATGGAGTTATGAAAAGGAGACGCGAAAAAGGACCAGTGCACCCCCCTCCCCTTTTAGTCGGCTCTTACGACAAGCAGGGGATACTGCTGGACATTCTGTCCCGGCCCAACACGGGAATTTTGTATATACGTGCATATATATTCTATACTAATAATCAGACAGGTTGCAGTGTTATTAATAGAAAATTCACATTTATTTTAATAACAACAAATATTTTTTCCTTGATGATTCTGATGTTTTACTGGGTTTATAATACTGCATTATTTTTTTCTCAATAAGTACAGTTAAGATTGAGTTAAATAACAAGGAAATGCTTTGTATTTTTTTTAAGTCTACTTTAGTACTTATGTACTATAGGTTTTGTAAATGTAAACTGAATTCAAGTTTGATATAATAACAGGAAAGTAATTATTTCATGTATGCGCCATCTAATAACCTAATATTTTTGTTTATAAAGGTAGATTGTGCTCTTGCAATAAAAATGTGTTATGCTAAGTATGTTCGATAAAGCATTAGTTGTTAACTAGTTAACTGATAAATAACAAGTTTAATACAACTTTTTATTATTTTCAAACAATAAAGCATATCACTCTATAGTCTTATTCGTGTGGAAACGCAAAAAAACTTTACATTAAATTCTTAGAACTCAATTCTGCCTTATATTTAAAATAGGTAATTGTTATTTTTACTAATACTGCCACAACGATTGAATTTAAGTATTCAAATACTAAATCAGATAGGAAATGATTTTTATTATTATTATATTTTTTATCATGAAGTTAAAAGCTTTTTTGTTAGCTTTGGTTGGAAATTTATATGGAAGAAGTTTTGCTAATAATTTACATTTTCAAAGTAAATTAGTTTTAATTCAATGCAGGCTTTGCCTGTAGTAGCACATTTGGAATCCTGTTCGCTTGTGAATGTGCATGAGTGAGGGCACTTGTGAGTCTGTTGAATGTAGAATTATGTGCTAAGTAATTTTAATCCTTTGTTGGGTAATTTTTTCTCGGTTTGCTGACTACTCATTCGTACTAATAAGTCGCAAATCTTGGGTGGGAGGGGGGAGGGAGCTGGGGCGTAGGCCGGTGTTTGACGGTTATTTTCCTTACTAATGAATAGTTTAATAATTAATAATATTGATCATTTTAGAAATGTGAACTGCAAGGAAGTGGAGTCTATTAGCGAGTTAAGTGATAGCAATAAGAATATAAAAACGGTACCCCTTAACATTCGTAGTTATAACAAAAACTTAGATGAATTTATAGTATATTTAAAATATAGTAATATAAAATGGGTTATTATTATTTTAACAAAAACATGGTTTGAGGAAGGGGATGGAAATTTAACTGATATTGAGGGATATGATGTGTTTTTTAACAAGTATAAAAGAAATCAAAATGATGGCGTAATATGCTTCATTAACAATAAAATTAATGTTGAATGTTGTGAATTTAATTTGTTTGGGGCAACATCTCTGAAATTGGATTTAGCTTTGAACGGTGAGCGGTTCACGGTCCTGCCCGTGTCCCGGAGCCCCTCCGATGACAGAGCCTTTGATAATTTTATCAATGACTTGGAGCGCTTTTGCGATAACAGACCCAGGGACCGCGTACATTGGCTGTTAGGTGATATCAATTGTTCCATTCTTGAGGATAACAGATCCTTGATCACAGAACGTTATTTAGATGTTCTATATGCAGCGGGATTCGTCGCTTGCATAAACAAACCAACCCGTGTCACCAGCAATTCTGTCAGCTGTATTGATCATTGTTTACTGATTCTAAATGCACTGATACTGTTTCTTCCGCGGTTGTTAAATCTGCTATCACAGATCATTTTATTGTAACGTCTATGTGGTCAATTAGCGATATTTCTGATAAGGTTGTAAACTCAGTTAAAATAAAAGTGGATCACAGTCGTGTTAGCGAGCTTTTGAACAATGTAGACTGGCACGGGGTTACTGATTGCACTAATGTTAATGATTCAGCCGGGCTTCTTGGTAATACTATTCAAAATTTCCTAAAAACATCATCCAAGCAGTTTAAAGTTCCGCACAAAATGACAAAACTAAAACCGTGAATTACAAGGGGACTTTTGACATCCATTCGAAAAAGGGATAGAATGAGTAAACGGGTGAGAGCTCAGCCATTTAATACAAACCTGATAAACCACTTCAAAACGTATAGGAATGCTTTGATAACTTTAATCAGAGAAGCAAAATGTAATTATTACAAACAAGCTATTAACGAAGCTTCAGGGAACCCAAAATTATTATGGCGGCATATCGGCGACTTATCTGGCCAAAAGAAATCAAGTAAGTCTTTTCCAGTACAGCATTTTAAAACTGACAATACTGTTGCAAGTCAATGTTCAGAGGTTCAAATTGCGAATAGATTAAATGAATATTTTGTCAACGTTGGAGCAGAACTAGCTCGTAACATCCCTGTGGCTGCGGGCGATCCCGTCGTCGATGATGATCAGCACGGTGTGTTGACGCGATTTAGATTAGAGCCTGTCACGGGGCAGCTTCTTGGGTGCGTGCGTGAGCTGAGGGGAGGGTCGGCACCGGGGGTGGACGGCATTTCAGCAGATATTATAAAAAATAATTTTGGTGTACTAAAACTTCCCTTGCTTCACGTAATCAATAAAAGTTTACAACAAGGTATGTTTCCAGATATTTTTAAAACAGCCAAAGTAATTCCAATTTATAAAGGTGGAACAAAAGGAGCCGAATGTAACTATCGTTCAATCTCTTTACTTAGTGTTTTATCTAAGATTATAGAGAAGTGTGTAGCCAAACAATTTTCAGACTATTTATTTAGTAATAAGCTCATAATTGGAAATCAGTATCGCTTTAGAAAAGATCTTACCTCCGAAGATGCTTTGTTTAACTTGACCAACAAAATTCATCAGATTATAGCAAAAAATAAGAGAATTTTACTTATTTTTATAGATCTTGCAAAAGCCTTTGATTCTTTAGATAGAAACATGCTTTTAAAAAAGCTTTCATGCTTAGGAGTTAATGGGGTTGAGTTAAAGTGGTTCAAAAGTTATCTTACTAATAGACAGTTAATTCTCATATAAGTTTAACTCAAGACATCAATTACGGGATAGTTCAAGGAAGTACACTTGGGCCTTTGTTATTCCTTATCTACATCAATAATCTGGGCAAAATTTAACTAGAAAATGGGGAAATGTATTTATATGCCGATGATACTGCCCTCCTCTTTGACGGCGCCACCTGGGACTAGGTGTACGGCCATGCGGGGCGGGGACTGCTCACTGTGAAAAGGTGGTTCGATCAGAACAGTCTAACTGTAAATGTTTCCAAGACCAAGTACATGGCAGTCTCCCTTAGGGCTTCTGTGGGCCCTATTGACAAAACCTTAACATTGCATTCTTGCAACAGACAAGGTACGTGTAGTTGTGAGCCTCTTGAAAGGGTTGTTAAATACAAATATTTGGGTATTTTTTCGATAATAGAATGACCTGGGCTGCTCACACTCATTATGTCAACAATAAACTAAGGAAATGTATTTATATGTTCTCAATATTAGCTGATGTTCTCGAGGAATTGCAATTAAAAACAGTCTATTATGCCTATGTTCAGTCAATTCTTCAATATGGGATTCTTGTGTGGGGTGCATCAATCCTTTAGAGATTACGCAAAAACTCATAATTAAATCGGCACTGAAAAAGCCCTGTCGGTTCCCTAGTGACACTCTATTCGATTCGTTTAAGGTACTTGACGTGAGGCAATTGTTTATAAAATCATTGCTTCTTTACAGTTTCAAAAGGGATGCTGCGTTTTTAGGTAAAATTTCTCATTCATATTCCACTCGGCTACGAACAAATTTTGGTATACACACTCCGAAAATCGAAAAGTCCATAAACTATACATGTTGTCTTTATCTTGCTCACAATGTCCATTTAAATTTGCCTGTCAAATTAAGAAATA
Organism: Flexamia atlantica; assembly: GCA_035578135.1. Lineage (NCBI taxonomy): Eukaryota > Metazoa > Arthropoda > Insecta > Hemiptera > Cicadellidae > Flexamia > Flexamia atlantica. The sequence goes on from JAQJVK010000001.1 coordinate 182,205,586, forward strand.
TTGGACCTTGTTCCATTACAGTATATAAGAAGAAAATAATTAATTGGCTGACAGAGATTGGGAGGGAGGCTGCCATGGGACTTGGTTGCTTCAGCATGTCGATTGATACAAATTTTATTTTTATTTTATTTTATTTATTATTTTTATTTCTTTTACATTTTAAACGTTTTACTTTCTATTATTGATTATTTATACTGCATTAATATCTTGTAGCATAATATTGCAATACAATTATAGTAATTTATAGGCGTCACGTGAATTTATTATGCGCTTATGGCTTATATTAGGCTGCCTATGAAAAAGTCTGGAATAGACATTATGAGTATTGCGTGAGGTATTGATAAGGAATACTCCTATATGTGATAGTGTGTGCGTGTGTGAGTTCGCTTGCGAAATGGGTTACAGGCATGTATGAGTTTGTGCTTTTGTGTGTATATGTAAGTTTGCTTGTGGTATTGGATACATGCATGTGTGAGCTGGTGAAAGTATGTGCGTGTGAGAGCTTGCTTGTGGTATGGGATGCATGCATGTGTGAGTATGTGATAGAGTGTCCGTGTGTGAGCTTGTTTGAGATATGGGGTGAATGCATGTGTATGTATGTGATAGGATGTCCATGTGTGAGCTTGCTTGTGGTATGGGGTACATGCAAGTGTGTGAATGTGATATGGTGTATGTGTGAGTTTGCTTGTGGTTTGGGGTACATGCATGTGTGTGAGTTGTGATAGGATGTCCGTGTGTGAGCTCGCTCATAATGAATGTGTGAGTGATTGTATAGCAAGGTTACAGTTCTCCTCAATTGAAAGTTTTCTTAAATTCATAGATATTATTTCATCCCATTTTCCATGTAACTAAATTATTTTTGTAGCTCGAATGTAATGAAAATAGTTTTTGTTATAATTGCACTTAATTGTAGTTAGTTTGGTGCTAATTAAAAACTTCGCCATTATTTCTTCACATATTAGTTGACCTAGTTTGAGAGACTCTTAAGGATTCGGCCCCCACGCACAGGCTTTGCCTATGTGGGGACCTTCTCTGTCTGAATTATGTTTGTATAGAAATACATTTTTTGTGAGAATAAACTTATTATTATTATTATTATACTATTTCATTGGCTTCGTTGATTTTGTGATTAATAATAAAACATGGTTCAACTAAATATTTTTGAAAGACTATACATGAATTTCAAAATGTTAATGTTTATATGTATATTTGATAAACAAATTAACACTCCGCAATATTTGTAGTTGGCAGTTCAGAATAGGTAAAGGTAAACGTATTTTATCAGCAAAGTAATAAAAAATGTGTTGTCAGTAGGTAAAAGAGTTTACTTTTAACTAGCCGTTAAGGTTGTAACGCATGTCTATATACTCATGCTGTGATTTCATTTGTTTTCAAATTTTAAAACTGTGTCCGAAGGGAACTAATTATAAACCCAAGTTTCATAGCACTTATTTGTTTTACCATTAGGGAAGAAGTATTATTTTTATGCTTTGATATTTTCGAGCCAATAAACTTTTTAAACATAACCTTAGGCAGTCTTAAAGGACCCAAAACATTGCTTAAAAACTGTGCCGGGACAATTTTCTTGACGAATCGGTTATGCTAACTGAACAAACAATTTATTTGTTTGTGATATGCTTGAGAAATCACCTAATAATGAATCAAATACGCTTGGTGTATCTAATCGAAACAACTTTGTTGTCATGTGAATTATTATTATACTATTACAATGGTCATTACAGAAATACATACGCTATCCAAAGTATAAATTGCGTTTTCAAATATGCAGGGGGCTAATGCACGAAGTAGTAGGGACTACGCTCCATACTTTACAGGGGCTCATCCTTGTTGAAATATTAAACATCTAAGCAAGTTCCAGTGAACGGTTTAAAGATCAGCTTGTTATGTGAAGGGGAAATTCAGAATATTTTAATAATACTATGGAAGATGGTATTTGTTGTACTGAAAGAACAGTATATTTGCAAATCATGAGTATTTAGAAGCATTTTTCTGTAGCAGTCACTGTATAGATTAAAGAATACTTAATAATTGTTTAATACCAGTTAACTCTTTTAAGTTCTAACAGATTATCTGCAAGTAATAAAGTTAAGTTTACACGTAAGAAGTACACGGATCAGATATTTTATACCGATAGAAAATTTTATACAGAGGAGAAATTCCTACGTATACCTAACTTTAAACCCATAATATTTTCAAATTAGCTAAATACTGAAATTACACGGATTATCGTTCGCCAAAACTGACCAGGAGCAAATCCTGTACAGCAAAATGTTTATGGTTAAGTTTTTCTTAAAAGAAATCCCACATTTTCTGTTGCCAGCCTTTGACCACATTTAATTGTTCTAATAAGTCCACAATGGGCCATTAGCATGGTTATCAAACTTGAGCTGCTAAATGAACTAATAAAATTTAATAATATTAAACAATAAATGCTAAAATGAATCCCACTATGGTACACATGTCATGGAAGCCGATGCTGTATGCTTTGTATCCAGGTATTAAACTTTGCATAACCATTATCCTTTCTCAAAATTACTTTCACCTAAAAAAATAATGAAATACCCCCGTTACAGCAGACCTGCACACTCAGCGAATTTCAAAAGGAAAAGAGCATATTTCAATCCAACATAGCGAAGTTTGACATGTTTTTGTTATCTCCTTAAGTATAACATGGGGATTGAGTATGTAGGTTGGCTGCAACAGGTACGTTAAAACTGGGCGGTTTTAATTCAATTTTTAGTAGATCTGAATTAGAAGAAGCCATATACCAAGTTTTATTGAGATATGTTAAGAAATAAGCGAGATATAGAATTTTACTTATTTTCCATAAGGATAACATTGGGACAACGTACGGTGTTTACCACTAGCGATATCTCGGTAACTAATGGACATAGAGCAACGATTCATCATACTAAATTATTTGCTTTTTAAGCTGAATTCAATGATGTGAACCAAAATTGCATTAATTTAATTTTTCTATGAACAAAATCCAAACCCCCCCCCCCTTCCAATAGTCCGATAAGGCTGGTTTCCGAATAATTAGGGGAAATTAATTCGGCTGGTTTCCCTTCTTCTTTATAGGGGAAATTCGCTAAAAACTTTACAAATTCTAACAGTGTTTAAAATTAATAGCATTTATTAGTCATAACAATAAATATTCTCTTTTTAGGTTGCCGAAACTTACTTTTATCTATCTTTGTAAAATATGATAACATTATTTTTATCCAAGCTCACTTATAAGCTTTTGAGAATCTGCTAAGAATATTGTCTTTCATTATTGATAGATTTGTGCGTGAGGTACTGTATAAGTATTGGCTTATAATAAGGTCACTTCTCAACATTTCATCACATAGGCCTACCACTTAATTCAAGCAAAGTGAGACAGAAACTTTGAGCCATGAGGTACTAGATTTCTGTCCATACGAGAAATAAATTAATAATATGATACAGGTAATAATGTTGTTACGGTTATCAGTATGATCTTAAATTATTTGCCTTGTGTAAATTAGGAGTAGGACTAAGTTTTTAACTCTATAATCCATTGGAGTTATGTACCCGTAAACTTATTTTTTATGTTGACCAACGTTATCAAAATTGAGTAATAAATAGTAGTGAATACTGTTCGGAATGTATGTATGAGTTTCGTAGGTTGTCACTTAGCCACATTAGTTAGACATTTAACCATAGTCAACTGACTTAATACCTTAGCAAAGATAATGCTGTCGTACATCTTAATCGACCTGTAATGTCTGTCACACTCGATGTTTGCGGTTGTCGCAAGTGCGTCTGAGCAAACATCGGTTACAGCCACAGTTAAAGCCATTACTGAAGAGGGATAGGGCTGTTTACGGGATGGTATTGCCAAAGCATTGGAATCCTTTATCATTGTTCATCGTAGAGTATTTTTGAGTTACCTTTGTAATTAAGTTTTAATCGATAAGATTTTCATTACAAATAATTTATAAACATTTTATTTGTATCCACAACATCTTAAACAAAAGACAATATATTAAAGTCAAATGAATTTGTAAAGAAATTCGGAATTTAATAAAAAATAGTCAAGTCTAGATATAATATACTGTTTATCACCAAAGGTAATGTTGTATAACTATAAAAAAACTGTATTTTTTATGGTTCTTTAGGACCCTAATACTATTTAAGATAATAATTTTACATATAGCTTCTTGTTGTTTCTCCTTTTAAAAATCGGTCTGGGAACTAGAGGATCAACGTAATATTCAGTCAATATAATATGGGTACACTTCGATTTCATTATAATATTAGGTCTACAACTTCGGCCTCCATGATTTCTTGAATTTTAAATCTCCCTAATGTATTTAGAGGTTTAGCGGGTTTGGATTAGTTCTATTCGGACTGATATCGGCCCCGAGATGTCTAGTCTACTGTATTAATAAGTTGTTAATTGAACATTTAACATGGCGGATTGACGACAGAGCTACCATCAGTTAGAGCTACGGCTGAGGAACCTAAATCTCCAAAGAGAGATAACATGTTGATCGTAAGAAAAAATTAGACATTGTAATCCTGCCATTCTATTACAGTGCTGTCTAATCTTTTTAATGATCTGCACCCTAATAATGTGACTTACATTTACCTCCCATCAGCATTAATATGCGCATCATTTTCAAATTTATATGAATGTTTTATTGTTGGTTCATTTTTATGTTTGTTGATTTAAATGGATTTACCATCCCTCCAAAGAAACAGTAAAGATAAAATGACAATCTTAGTAAAATACTTTTTTTACCTGCCCATCTCTTAATTTTTGACGAACATCTAATCTTTGAGTTCAATTTATACAATCGTATTTAAGTTACGTTCAATTTTCATGTTATTTTGTTATACCATAATTCATCTACACATCACCCTCAAAAACGATTTATTTGAGTATTGTGATATATTACTAATAATATACAGGGTTCAGCAAAAGTCTGGAATATATTAAATAACGTTTATATTATTTTTCAGGAAGTAATGAAAATTTACAGTTGTGTTTCCATTAAAAATATGAATATTTTGGCGTATTTTCGTTTTTTCGCACAATGAGGGGACGTCCCACGGTGGAAATCTTGAAATTCTTAAATGTTCTTAAATGTAAGCATACCTCCAGTTACACCTCATTTTAAAGGTCTCATTATTAGATCATAACAGCTCAAACCGCAACTTTTTCATCCATTCAGAAAAAGTTAATCCATTCTGAAGTTACAGCTCCTCAAATTTTAATGTTGGCCATTAAACTCAAGGGCAAAATTAAGGAAAGAAGTCTAATTACTGATCAAGTACTCGGGACGATTTAGTTTAGTTTTAGATACATGTATTTCTCATTGATAAGGATAATCTGACATATTAAAAAAACAATTAAATTGCATTGTTTCGAGTGTTTTATTAGTAATTAGACTGATCTCCTTACTTTTAGCTTAGAGTTTAATGGCCAACATTAAAATTTGAGGAGCTGTAACTTCAAAATGAATTATTTTTTCAGACACGGTTTGCACTGTTTTGATCTACTAATTAAGACCTTTAAAATGAGATATAATTCGACGTATGCTTACATTTAAGAATTTCAAGACTTTCAGCGTGGGACGTCCTTTGGTCATGCTAAAAAATAATAAAACATGTTAAATATTTATATTTATGACTGATGCATAACTGCAAAGTTTCATTTCATTGAGCAAAATGATATACAAGTTGTTTAATATATTGTAGGCTTTTACCGAACCCAGTATATATGAAATATATATCAAAATATTTAAATAACATTAGTTTTGGAAAGTTTTCCGTAATTTTATTGTTCAGATACTGTCTTAAGGTTCAGCAATATAGCATGATAAAAATGTCGATGCCTGGCAGATGTAATTTCGTCTACTCCAACCATATAAATTTATACATGCTAGAAAACGCTGAAGGTTTTATCAGATATTAAATCATACCAATCAGTCAATCAATCAATCAGTAAATCATAATTTCTTTATTGCCGTAAAACTTTTACAAGCGTACTTTTACTTTACTTTTGAGTCATTTTATATAAATAAAACCTTAGAACTGAAATATTTCCTTATAAATATTCCGTAATCTTCCTAAAAAGTCGTGGACACTGTAGTATGCACCCCTTAGCAAATACGCCTTTAGTGTACCCCTAAATTTTTCTTGTGACATCTCAACCTTAAGGCAGTCAGGCAGTCCATTAAAAAGTTTGATGGAAGAATAATATATATCATTTTCAAAAAATGTTGTTTTGTGTTTGGGAAGAGACAGGTTTGAACGTTGACGGAAAGAGCAGTTAGTAGATGGCAATCTAGATTCAAAAAAGCTGCGGTTTTTCATTAAGAATGTCACAGTTTCTACTATACAGGGTGTCATAATTCATAATAATTCATAATTCATAATTTTATTGAGCCATTCAGTTGGTTACAATAGGCCAGGTCACTACTTAGATAACTACTTAGATCTAACAAAACTAAAAAAAGAGTAAGATCTCTTGACTTACAAAAAACAAAATGAGTCCTTAAATGTCTGTCATACACAAGAGTCTAAAAAGCAAACCATGCAGCAAACCATGCACAGAAAAAAAGTCAAATAAAAAAAACAAAACAAAATTTACAGCCACACAAATACCTCGGGCAAGTTCTTGATTAGGCTTAAAGTGTAGTGTTGAGATCAGCCTCCCAATTCGAAGATCCTATAAAAAGGATGGGTCATCAGCCACATTTTCATAGTGGCTGATGACCCATTCCTTGAAAAGTCCAATACAGATTTTTGCCTGATAGGTAGGGGTATGGCATTAAACAGCCTAATGCCTGAAACAGGGAAACAATTTAGAGACTTATCTAGCCCAACTCTAAATCTATGCAAATTCAAGTTTGCCCTTGTACCATAGCTATGGATATTACTATTAGAAACATAATTTTCCTCTTGTTTCTTAATTCCTACTATACAATCGAGGAATTGTGTATGGTCATTATGCCATGCTGGACTAGTAGAGGCTTACAGTGTTCAAGCTGCGAGGCACCGCAAAGGATCCTAAGAGAGAGCTTTTTTCTGTAGGAGCAGAATTTTTTGAGTGTTAGGGGAATGCCCCCACAGTCTTATGCCATACTGGATGTGGGTCTGGAAAAACGCAAAATAAGTGAGACGAACAAATTCAAAGGGCATTTCAGCCTTTAGGCGCCGTAGCAGGAAAATAACTCTGCTAAGTTTACTACATAACTGTTCAATATGATACGACCAGTTGAGCCTAGGAGTTATTGAGCCTGCGTAATTGAGCCTAGGGTACAAATCCCAGCAGCTTGACAGGGGGATCTATCTCTATATCCCTTGATAGACTGAAAGTAATGCTTTGTGTTTTGGTTTCATTAAGACACAGCTTATTTTCACGAAACCAAATTGAGGCCTTTTCAAGTAATTCTTGGACAGCTACCTTAGCAATTGTGAAATCAGAATGACTTGCAAGGAGGGTAGTGTCATCAGCGTATAAGAGGACATTGTGAGCTACCTTATAGTAAAGATCGTTTATAGACACTAAGAAGAGGAACGGACCAAGTATGGAGCCCTGTGGGACCCCAAACTTTACATTTAATGTATCAGAGTCAGAGCCATTCCAAGAAACAACTTGGGACCTGTTGGCAAGATAGGATTGAATAATATTGAGAGAGTCACCCCTTATCCCATACTTTTCAAGCTTGGACAAGAGCAGGTCATGAGAGACACAGTCGATCGCACGTGATAAGTCACATAACATAACTGAGGTAGACATCTTGGCTTCAAATGAACTAAGAATTTCATGTACGAGAAATTCTATGGTCATCGTAGTACACCTCTCCTTACGGAAACCATACTGGGCAGAAACAAGGAGGTTATGTCTCTCAAAGTAACCATATAGCTGCTCCAACATAGCAGCCTCAAAAACCTTGGCAAAAATCGGAATTAAGGAAATAGGCCTATAGCTTTCAACACTATCTTTAGGACCTTTTTTATAGACAGGAACGGTTCTACTAACTTTCAGAGTATCAGGAAAAACTCCCGTGCTCAAAGAAACATTTATAGCTTGGGCTAAGATTGGAGCAACTACATGTACACATCTCTTTAATAGTTCTACATGCATATCATAACAATCTTTGCTCTTGGAGGTTTTAAAATTCTTGACTATTCTAATGACAGTTTCAGGAATAATTGGATGCCATGAAAAACTGAAACTGTCTTGCAACCCTATGAACAAACATACATGTCATTCCTTGGGTCAAGACAAACAAATTTCACCTAAGGAACATGAGTCTCTGGTGCCTAGTTTTCCGTCTGTTTGTGTTTTTTTTTTTTTTCAAACAAATTCATAACTCCTAAACGGTTTGAGCTACAGCGTTGAGATTTTGCACAAATGTTTTTCTTATCAGGATCTATCATCGTTTAAAATTATACAAAAATATCATTAACCGCTTCAAAATGGCGGCCATTTAAATTTGTTTATACCAAATTTCACGAAAACCGTTAATGTAAACAAAAGATGAGCAAGACACATAAAAGTAAGTCCGTTTTATGTAGTTTTCAGTGATACCTTATGTGTTAAGATTGGATAAAGATTTACCGAGAAATTAGTTTTTTCGTAATGCATGACCACCTTTCCCCATATAAACAATGTTAAAATACGGCTTATCTCCACTTGACTAATGAGTTTAGGAAAAATGAGAGGATAATATATTCTTAAAATTAAGAGTAGAATCCAAATACGCCAAAAAAATACAGGGTGATCCACAAGAAAAATCAAAGTTGCCCACCATATTGGAAAATGGCGGCCATTTACAAGAAAATGGAATTCATATTTTTAAATGTCTTAAAAACGTAGGTGAAGCCCCCCCTTTAAAGTTATCTCTAAAAACAATAGTTTTTGAGATACCAATAGTGGCACAGTTAAGTAGGACACCCTTAATCTTAACAGTGTTTAAATGGAGGAAAGTGGTCAAGCACAACGAAAAATTTTAATTTCTCAGTAAATATTTATCCAATCTCAACAAATAAGGTATCATTGCAAACTACATAAAATGGACTTACTCTTATGTATCTTTCATTTTTTTGTTTAAATAAACGGTTTTCGTGGAATTTGGCATCAAATAATTTAAATGTCCGCCATTTTGAAACGGTCAATGGTATTTTGGTATAATTTTAAATGATGGTAGGACCTAATAAGAGAAACATTTGTGCGAAATTTCAACGCTGTATCTCAAACCGTTTAGGAGTTATGAATTTGTTTGTAAAAACACACACAGACAGATAGACGGAAAACTAGGCAGCAGAGACCCATGTTCCAATGGTGAAATGTGTTTGTCTTGACCCAAGGAATGTTTGTTCATAGGGTTGCAAGACACCCTATGTAAATCGATGAAAAGGTTAGTATAGTTTGTGATGGCGAAAGGTCTCTTTGCACGATTCTTGCTGCCCTAGACCAAAAATTATTCTGATAACCTTCTTTTGGAGAGTGAAGATGTATTTTAAATTTGACTTTTCTGACCCCCTTATAGGTACAGCGTAAACCAGATGAGGATAAGAGCAACCATAGTAAGCTGTGATTAGTACCTAAGGATTACAATAAAATTATAGTCTCCGTATTCTATAGATGACTGAAAAGAGTTAGCCCGATAACGTTTATGTGTAGAAAATTGTTGACTTATACTTATTTTATACTTAGACTTATTAAAGATTTTTATGCGGTTTGAATTTTTCCTAATCATTTACAATTTTGATACGGCACCTAATATACAGTTTCTATCCTATTTACTGAATATGACTAATTAAAACCCCCAGTTTACACTCATTCCCAATATATCAATCTCCTAAAACAAATAAAATCAAACAAAGTTAAAATTATTGTTGGATCAAAATTAAACAATTCCAACATTGTACTACACGTAACTGAACACTGACTCTTGAAGTTTAATTCCAGGCGATACTATTTTGATTAGATTTAATTTTAACGAAACGTATCTTATGGGCTCGCAAGTATCATTGTGTTTTTTAAATATCCGCTGTTTTGAAAAATATTGGCTGTATTCCATTGTTTAGCTTACCCACTTTTGAATATCAATATTGTAGCTTTCACGATACTTTCAGTGCTAGGCAGTATAGTAGTCGTTTCCCAGCTCCATCCAAGTCAACTTCACTGTAAAATAAAATATCAAATACAGTCCGGCAGATTTTTCTGAACTGGGATTTGTCAGATCAAGTCAATATCATGGTTAATATGTGATGTTTAGGGTTTGTGGACCCTAAAACCACCGGGTACCTTTTTGGTACCCATGGGCAACAGCTGCCATCCTGGGAATTGGTGGAAATAATATATTTCGCAACAAGGGCCGAAAATGAGGTTTTGCAGGCTCGAGATCGTGTTTCAAATTCGAGACGAAGTCGAGAATTTGAAACGATCGAGAGCTGCAAAACCCTTTCGGCCGAGGTGCGAACGCTATTTTTCACCACACTACACAATGAAATATACCCTAAATAATTAAACAAAACTGATTATTATTTGACTCACTTGAAAACAAAACACAGCTATGGCAATCATATGATCGCAACTATCCTGTCTTGAATGCCTTATAATTTTGTGATGTTCTGACGTTGTTTCAAGCAAATAAACGATCAGCTGAGTTTCGGCCCTAGGGCCCCCAACGTTTTCGGTCCTGTGGCGGCTAACGGTGTGTTTCAGTCCGCGTTTGACGTTTGTAAAACAGGTGATTTCGTGGTGAAAACATAAATTTCAGGGTAAGCTTTAACCTAAAACAGTGTAATTAAAACACCATACGTTGTAGAATAATACTAATTGTTTTGCGAATCTCAGAATAAAATTTCCTACAAGAAAATATCATGTTTCAACTATATATTTCGGGGTTTTGTTCAATGTTTATTTTAAATGTTCATAATTTAGAATAAAATTATGTCTTTTTACATTTATTTCAACATTTCACCAAGATCACTCGATAAAAGGCCTATAAATACTCATTGCAAAAGTTGTAAATCTTTAAATTTGGCATTGAATCTATTGATTGTACTCGTGGTTTGTTTGAGAATAACTCGTCATAACAAAGCTTTGAATGATGACTTTTAAAATATTTTTTTATGAAAAATAGAAGAATTTATAATATGTTAAAATAATTTATAACTTCTTTACTGACAACCTCCTGTACGTTTTCAATTGTTTTTGGCATTTGTAATTTGTACCTATTGTAATTTCAACGTGAAGTGTGTAAGGGGGATTAGGTTCAACAATACTTCAATATTATTCTAACAAGAGTAGCATATTTCAGACCAAATGTGTACCAAGTGGAAAGTGAAAAGAAGAGAAAAAGTCACTGACTATGGAACAAAATATAGACATGAGAAAATCAGTCGATAAGGAAAAAAATTACGAGCAATTACGCAGCACGCTGACATGACGGATTGGATGTCAATGTCATTGTTTAAATATTCATTTTTGACCCAACAATTCCAGATTTCGGACTTTCAACACCCCAGAAATAGAAGTATTTAATGTTATTTATAATTTATAAGGGGTCTGATTTATTCTCCCAACCCAGTAGCCAAAAAGATCACAGGAAATAATATATTATGAAAATAGTAATATAGGAAAATAATAGAATTGTCAGTAGGAAGTATTATCAAATTTACATAACAATGTGGTAATGTAAATGTGATAATTGAACTACCAAATTTAAAGTACGTCGGATGATAATTGCGGTCGCTAGAGTGTGAAATTCTCTTAAGGCAACGTTCTTTAGTAAATTCATTTTATCGTCCATAAATCTGTAGTTTTTGTGCTATAACTTTGAAAGGAGATCACAAATTTTGGCATTCGTATTTTACATACACACAAATGTGCACACAAACACTCACAAACACACACACACACACACACACACACACACACACACACACACACACACACACACACACACACACACACACACACCACCTATTTGAGGCATCATGTTCTCATGCCTCAGAGTCGCCCTGTGGGTGATGCTAATAGCTTACTATTTCAAAGGAAATTCGATAAAAAATAAGTAACTAGTACTACAAACTGATAATAACAATCAAAACAAGGTATACAAAGTGCGACAAGCAATTGGACGTGCAATTAAAATTACATAAAACATTTAAAATATTCAATAACTCAAAAAATCAATAAAGATTTTCAATTTTCTGTACTGATTGATAATCAGTTTATTTCAAAGAGAAAAATTTATTCATTCCAAAAGAATAAAAATACCACCTTGCATAAGACCTGCATGCATTCATAGCGAATTTAAAATGTTAAAATATTATTTACATAATTAAGCCTCACATCAAGTCAAATCAACGTACAATGGAAATGATCGTGTTAAATTATTATCCATTGCATTAAGCATTTCTTGCTTACAAATGTACGTACTTTTTATCTCAAGACGGATTATGTAAAATGACTTGCCTCTTAATATTTCAGCCAACAAATACACAATGAATCTAAGCATACTCTTGTTGACATTATTAAACAACTTTAGTCAGTGGATCAAATATAAGCATTTTGGTCCGTATTTTCAGGGATCAGAATGGTCGCGTAGGTTGGGGCTCTGGCCCTCTCAAATTCAGCGTCACTGGTTCAAAACCCGCTTGGGAACGAATTTGTGCATGGAGATTCTAATTAAAATTTATTTAATATGGGTAAAATTGTAAGTTATCACAGATTTTATTTATTTCTTTAGTTAATTTTAAAACAATTTAACAATTAATTGTAAAACATTTGATATTTTGACTGTCAATAGAAAATTGAATTTTAATGTTTATAGGTTGTTAAGTGTTGTGACGTTCAAACCAAAGGGCGATGTTTGAGTAAACATCAAAATATGTTTCAAAATATAAATTTGATATTAATTTAAATCAAGTTAACATTCGGTGCTTTGTAGAAACTTATTCCTTTTTTGGGAACTTTTACCAAAATTTATCAGTAGTCCAGTAACTGATCACTTCCCTGGAGAATTTTCTCGGTCATAACTGATTTGCATGAAAATTTTGATTTAGGCTCTACTTACACTCTACTTAAATCAAAGTTAAAAATGTTTTATGGTTTGTTTTTTTAACAGGGGGTGGGTGCCACCCCTTCTGGGGGAAAAATGTTACATTAAGGCCGGAATGGATAACTAAGGCCGGAAATGGATATATTGTCCAATTCTAAGTAAAGTTGTATCTTGTAAAGTTTTTTTCTTTAAGTCAATACCTTACGAGATATTCATGATTGAATGTTGTGTTTCCCCCCCCCCCTCCCCCAAAACACTTTTACTAATGGGTTTTCGCATATAACTAAAAAACTAAGAGTTTTAGATAAAAAGTTATACTAAATAAATTAATTGTTGCTTATAAAACAAAAGAAAATCGTAGCCTATGAAGACTGTAAACCCAATAGGAGCCAAGTTATAGCTTGTTTAAGATTGTTTTTAATTTGTCAAACGCCAAAACACACAATTTCAATGTGAAATAACTAAAAAAAACTAAAACTTTTTAGGGGAAAAGTTACAGAAATACGTTTTGAAGTCTTAAAGAGACCTTTAGTTTTATTTTCGTAAAGGTTTTTTGCATCAATATTAAGAGAGTTATGATAAAGTAAAGCTGGTCCATATTTTTGGGGTCAAAAGTATTTAAATATCAACCCCCAATTAGGACCCAAATCGAAAATAACTCTTACCGTTCTGCAATTAAGTGTTTTTAATAAACTCAAAAATCTGATCTCTTTTAAGAGCTTATTGTTTGAAGAAATGTGAATTTAAAGTAAAAAGGGAATTTTAGCAACTAAATATACCTTTTCTTCTAAATGATTGCAAATCCATAGTCTAGGTTATACGTAAAATTGTGTTGAGTACCATTGTAACAGTAGCGATTGATAACGTTCTATGCACGAATTAATAGTATAAAAGGATGAGAAAAATGGAAAAAAATGGAAAATGGAATGGAAAAATGGAATATAAAAAAAGATTGTCAACTTGCCAAAAAAGAGGATAACTACATTAAAAATTTATTATTAGAAACTGAACACTTTTAAACAGTTTTATAAATTATCGTTTAAACCCTGAGAGACCCATGTTGATTCAAGCGATGGGTTGACACCGTCCCAGCGGAGTGTTCGGTTATCACATTGCCGCCCCTGGTAATGACTGTGTAAATGCTAATGATTACAGTTTGCCATTCAAAAACTCGTGCATTCTCAAACAAACTTTTTTAGATCTATTAATGACAAGATCATATTTCTTGAAAAAAAAACTAAGAAAAATATAAACAACGTTTTTTAACGGGATAACAAGCTTATTATATTGTGTTTTATAAATTATACATTATGTCCGTAGATTCTCTTGAATCTCATGCGGAGCACCCAACATTTCCTGAAAGCACAAAACCGTGCAATTTGCAAACAATGGAGTCTGAAATTTTTTTTATGATGTTTTAACTGTTTTAAACGATTTTTAACTGTTTTTTTTTAAGATGTCGTACACACCATATTGTTACCTGGATATTCTTACTATGTCTTAAAGATATACCGGGTTTCCATAATAGTATCACAGCTATTGGTTCTCTATGATTTTTAAATATCAATCTCACATTACCCCTAAACATTGTTGGGTAGTTAATACTTCATTTAGAGTGGATACTCAATTTCGGCCGACATCTTGGATCCGCATTATTGGATCCAACAAATAATTCGTTAAATGTAAAAGTTGTGTTGTGACGCATCATTTCATACTTGTATTTTTTCACTGATTACAATGCTGCAATCCGTTTTTTAATATCTAGATTTTTTCTAACAGTACTTTTTATTAATTTATTTTCAACCAATTTTAACATTAAAATTGATTAAATATGACCATTGCTAGAAAATAATGCTAGGCAATGACGATTACCCACCACCAGTCATTGTTGAGTTATTTCCACTTCATTTTCACCAATGTAAATGTTTTGGCCGCCATCTTGAATTCGCCACTTTGTAGTGAGGTAAGCTATTTCAAATATGAAGATAGTATTTCCATTATTTCAAAATAACGTTTTACTCTCAATTGAATGTCACAACCAGTTTTTTAATAATGATGTTTAGTTTTCAAGACAATATATCGACATTTCTCGAATAAAAAACTCATAAAAACTAATTTTTCAAAAACTAAGGACTATAATACAAAACGTGTTTCGACGTTAAATTTAGCGTAAAAAGTATTTTTGAAATGATGGGTAACAATTCCATCTTCATATTTGAAATAACTTACCTCATTTCAATTTGGCAGATCCAAAATGGCGGCCGGAAAATGCAGATACCTGTAGGTAAAATTGAAGTGGAAATAACTCAACAATGACTGGCGGCGATTAATCGTCATTATCTAGGATGATTTTGTGATTACGGACCTATTTTTATAAATTTTAATGATAAAAAATTAGTTTAAAATATTTTAATAAAATCACTCATCTCTTCAGAACCAATCTAGATATTAAAAAGCTGATTGCGGCATTGTAGTCAGTGAAAATATATAGTTTGAAATGACGGGTCACAACACCACTTTTACTTTTGAAAAATTGTTTCGGATCCAAGATGACGGCCGAAATAGAGTACCCACTCAAAACGAAGTATTAACTCCCCAACAATGTTTTGGGTTGAGGAGGGATTGATGTTTGAAAAAAAGTAGTAAAAAAGGGGGGGCAATAAGGCACGACCGGCATACAGATTTGGATATTTTCCCTCGATTCCCCTGACGAACTGATTGTTTGATTAATATAATTTTAACTTGCATTCAAGTGTATAATATGGTTTGTTTTATATAAATAGCTCAATCAAACAATTAGATTATTACAGGACAGACTGGAAAAACCACCTCTTTCAGTCTTGCTGGGTTTAGTCTAAAAAATAATCCACAGAAGGCAGCACGGTTTCAGGCTTTAACATATACTATAGACGTCAAATTAAATGAGGAATAAATTTGCCAAATTATTGTGTAATCGTGATAAGAGACAAGACGGAAACCTATAATTTTCGCTCCCCAAACACAAGGTAACCAGGTACTCGAAAAGGTTCCCCTAGTAAAAAGAAAAAAAACAATAAAAAATCACTAAGGATTGAAGTGATATCACATATTGTATTGATAATTTCGTAAGGCGATTCTTTGCGTCAAAATTGTGGGCGTCTAGAAAGTCGTAGAAAGATGGGAGAGGGCTCATATTAAAGGTCTCTATTCCGTGATGGCGGGAAAAATAATGAAATTGCTTGAAATTCAACAGGAAACGAGAAATAACGTAAAATATCTGCCATTTAAAAAGCATTGGGATCTAAAAACGTCTGTTTTATTTACATAAAACATGTGATTCTGTTACATGATTGAAAACCATGTGTTAGGCTAGATATCAATATAAGGAAGGTTTAGTTTGCTATTAAGGTATTTTGGTATTTTGTACTATAATAAATAAAGATTGTTTGAATTTTCCCTCATTAGGGGCTTGTAACCCCTTCAAGCCACTAGTTGTATTGATGTCACTAGACATGTACTGATGTCATTAGATGTCTAGTGATATAAAGTGATATCATTAGACTGTGTAGTGACACAAGTCACTAAATATCACTAAACCAGATTGAATATCACTACATGATGTATTGATGTCATTATAAATGTGATGATTTTGATTATTTTAGCTTAGTATTGCTTAAAAATAACAATAAAATAATTATACTGGGTGTTTCGAAACTCTCTCCCGAAACTCCGTGGGCACGTTCCTTAGGTCAAAACAAACAAAAAATGTCATATAAGTATAGGGTCTATCTCGCTCCGTTTTCCGTCTGTGAGTCTGTTTGTGTTTTTCAATTAAAACTGTATAACTTTGAAACGACTTGAGTTAAATTATTGAAACTTGGCACGTAAACTATAGTTAGTGTGGCCAAAACTTTTACCAATTTTCAATATTTTATCTTTTGGAATTTCAAAATGGCGACCTTTTAAAAAATTAATTCATTAATATCTAAAAAAAAGTTGACATGTTAACACTATCCTTTTGACTAAACATTTTATTTGCCATTTCATTACAAACATAACGACACTTTATTTATTAAAATCGGATAATAAATAAGCGAGATACAGCGATTTAAGTAAAGCATGTCATGGCATATTCCACGCGACTAGCGCGAGACCGTCATTGTTGCAGCGCGGCGCGGGGCTCCACGGACTCGCGGGCAGGCCTCTGGATGGAAAATGCCATGACATGCTTTACTTAAATCGCTGTATCTCGCTTGTTTATTGTCCGATTTTAATAAATGAAGTGACGTTATGTTTGTAATGAAATGGCAAATAAAATGTATAGTCAAAAGAATAGTGTTAACTTGTCAACCTTTTTTAGATATTAATGAATTAATTTTTTAAAAGGCCGCCATTTTGAAATTCCAAAAGATAAAATATTGAAAATTGGTAAACATTTTGGCCACACTAACTATAGTTTACGTACCAAGTTTCAATAATTTAACTCAAGCCGTTTCAAAGTTATACAGTTTTAATTGAAAAACACAAACAGACTCACAGACGGAAAACGGAGCGAGATAGACCCTATACTTATATGACATTTTTGTTTGTTTTGACCTAAGGAACGTGCCCACGGAGTTTCGGGAGAGAGTTTCGAAACACCCTGTATTTGTATTTTGAGTATATATTTGATTTTTCTGCAAAATAACTGAATGTTTAAGCTGATTGCTCAGACTAAAAATATTATCGCTTGGGGCTATGACTTTACAATAGGCATTGTGACACTTTGGTGGTACTTTTGGAACGTACATATTTACGATAGGACAAAATTAAATAATTTTTAGCGAATTTCCCCTATAGGGAAGAAGCTATTACCGTAGGTCTCATGGTAAGACTAAGCCCCCGATCATGATAACTTTTCGTTTTGCAACCCCCAGAAGCAAAAACACCATTCGTTCGAATTTATATATATATATATATAAATTCGAACGAATATATATATATATATTTTATATATATATATATATATATATATATATAATTTATATTTTAATATTTTTTAATTTTTAATTTTTTATATTTATATATATATAATTTTTTTTTTTTTTTATATATATATAAAATTTATATTTTGATATATATATATATATGTGTGTGTGTGTGTGTGTGTGTGTGTGTGTGTGTGTGTGTGTGTGTGTGTGTGTGTGTGTGTGTGTGTGTGTGTGTGTGTCTGTTAGCACGATAGCGGCCGTAAAAATGGTCCGATCTTGACGAAATTTGGTACAGACATGTAAAGTAGTAATCGATTGGACGAGTTCGTGAACCAGCCCGATCGGACCACCGGAAGGGGGGGTAAAGGGGGATAAACCCCCTCAAAAATGGGGTTTTTGAGCTTTTTACATAGAAAAATAAAATTTATCAAATTTTTGTTGGCACCATTGAATTCAGCTCAAAAAACAAACAATTTAGTATTTCGAATCACTGCTCTATGTCCATTAGTTACCGAGATATTGAAAGTGGTAAACACAGTACGTTGTCCCAATGTTAACCTTATGGGAAATAAGTAAAATTCTATATCTCGTTTATTTCTCAACATATCTTGATAAAACTTGGTAAATGGCTTCTTCTAGTTCAGATCTACTAAGTATTGAATTAAAACCAACCAGTTTAATCATACCTGTAGCAGCAAACCTGCATACTCATTCCCCCTGTTAATCTTATGGAGCTTACAAAAACATGTCAAATCTCGCTATGTTTGATTAAAATATATTGTTTTGCATTTGAAATTCGCTGAGTATGCAGGCCTGCAGCAACGGGGGTATTTTTAATCTAAAAAATTCCAGTGTTTTTACAAAATATTAAAACTTATTAACACGGTTTGCGCAGCCTAGAGATATAATCTCTCAGGCTTAATACCTAATGCTGTTTATACTAGGCCTACTACACAACTTTTAAGACATACATATTTTTGATCGGATAAAATTTACTTTTTCGGCCCACCCTACTCAGAAATATATGTATTCATGTTTGTGGATTTGACGCCATTATCAAGTAGGCCTTAGCTGGATGAAGCAGCATACCAAGTTTTATTAAAATATGTTGAGAATTAAGCGTAATTTAAATTAGTTAAAATCCCGATGTAATATAGATGATGAAGATATAATATGGTAACCACAGGCAGACAGTTGGACAGATAGTTGGCTGAGGTTGTTTGTTCCTGTGTTGGCAAGTGTGAGGTGCGGGAAACGCGTAACTTTGCTGTTGGCTCACAGAGGATAAGCCTTGCTTTGTCTGTAGTTTTGGGAGTTGGTTAGAAATTTCAGCATTTAAAATGCAATTCTTTCAGTGCAGTTATATTCAACAGAGAAAGAGGTTAAAATTAAAATGTATCTAAAACATCTTGATTTATCAAGAATACACAACTTTTAAACTGATTCTTTACCAATAGTAACACGACACACGTCTTTACAAGTTCATTACAATTATAATCAATGCATTTTTAAGGGTGTTTCTAAGACGATTACTTAGGTCTGTGCCGCACCTCACCAGTTTATATGAAGATTGTCTTTCAAGCTTATCAAGGTTAAAAAATCATGAGAGAGTCATTATAAATTTTAATAGATTTATTTACAGGGAAAAAGCTATTACCGAAGATTTTATGGCAATACTTATGGATACTAGAAGGAAAACGTAGGTAAAACATAACCATTATGTTAAGATATATAATATCAACATTAGGGTTTTTTATTGTTATGTACCGTACTTATATTAAGTACTTGTTGTGACGACGACTTTTTTTTGTACTCATTCTTAGTTAGGCGTTCACTGGTCTAGGCTATCAACATCTGTAAGATTATTTTATATTATTTATTTCTCTTTATAAGTTAACTTTAAAAATTAATATTTTGTTTATGGAATTTATATTTTTGTTTACGTATTTTTATATTATTTTTATAGTTTGTTGTGCTGCCTGCCGTTGTTTGAATTATGGAGGAAACTAAAGTGAACGAACTACAAGGTTTCCAAAAGAAAATAACCCAAAATCAATTAATTATTTACCCTATAAAGGAAAAAGCAATAAATACTAATAGCGGCTATTCAAATATTCCAGTTTTGAAAATTTTAAGTTTAATTTTTATTTAAACACTAAAACGCGCAAATGTGCAATATTGCAGTATTCTTTTCAAACATGAAAAACTTGGTAAAATCGTGAAATTTTATCTGATATTGAAGATGACAAAATCCAATCAAATAAAATGTTCTTGGACTGGAGTTCCAACTTGTAAAAATGTCTCGTATAAAGTGAATAAAGTACTGAATGCATTAACCGTAACAGAAAATTACTTCGATAAAGCTGAAAGCACGTCCCGCAGGTACCAGCCTTCATTGCAACCAGATGAGATTATGCTGATTACAGATGCACTTACAATGGTTGAGGAATACATAACAATACTTATACCAACCAGTTTTAATAATCAGGCTCATCCAACCCATTATAATGTAATATATAGGCTTTGATGTTAGAAAAACTACTTAACTTGTGATTGGAATATTATAGGGTTAATTAATAAATTTAAAAAATTTCATCACAAAAACATTTCACTCTTAAAATTAATATTTTATGACCAAAACACCTTCTGTTTTTAACAGATTTTAATGGTTTAGTTGACGTTGGAAAGCTCGGATTGCAGTTTAGAGGGAAATAAATTTGTGAAGGGAAGAGCCCTAGATGTCGTATGTCCATAATATTTAACATTGGAATGTAACATTAGTAGTATCACATCTGAATGGTGCGGACTCAGTTGTATAATAAAGCTATGTTAGCACCACGACTCGGGACATGAAACTACTGCCGAAGAATCTACAAATATCAAAACTGCCACGTATTTATAAATAAAAATGTAACTAAAACTGAGAGAAACTGGCGATCCGGACTTTGTCATCGAACATCCCCTAAACCAACCCTCAAAAGCTTCACGAGTGAGGAAACTCTCTTTTAAAACTCAATGCTTCTTCTCTTTAATTAGTCCATGGGCCAAATAACATGTTATTATAATTTTCCTTTTCACCAACGTTAGACAGGTTTGTTAGGATGTCAAAAAACCATGATTGCCATCTCAAAGTGGTAGCTAGAAATGGCGGCCAATCCAAGGGACCGGATGTCGAGTTTTAGAAAACCAACTATATCTCTGGAACTATTCGTCCAATTTCAATATTTTTTGAATGGAAAGTTCTTTAAATGTGCTAGAAATTTGGTAATAAACGCTATCGCAATAAAATCAACCGTAACAAACTAGTAAAAAAGGAAATATTAAAAGTTATTCGAATTTTTGATTCGTTATTTGAATTCACCTTAAAAAAAACAATTTTTATTAATTGCTCTATGTCCATCGGTTACCGATATATTACAATCGGTAAAAGCAATACGTTGTCCAATATTAATCTAGAAACTGGCAAGAAATTACGTATCTTACTTATTTTTCAACATTTAACAATGGAATTTGGTATTTGGCTTCTTAATGTTTGGTTCTATTAGATTACCGCTCATAAGCCCCATTTTCCTTCGGACTATGTCCATCGGTTACCGATATATTAAAATCGGTAAAAACAATACGTTGTCCAATATTAATCTAGAAACTGGCAAGGAATTACGTATCTTACTTATTTTTCAACATTTAACAATGAAATTTGGTATTTGGCTTCTTATAGTTTTGGTCTATTAGATTATCGCTCATAAGCCCCATTTTCCTTCATCCCATCATAGCAAACCTACTTACTCATTTCTCATGATATTTTATATTTATATTTTAATATAAAATATAAAATAATATAGTAGAATATTACATTTAATAACATTATAATTTAAAAATTTATAAAATACAATTATACAAAATAATAAAAATAATATTACATACTCATTTATATTTTAATATAAAATAATTTATGACGTAAATTTCTCGTAAATCTCCAGTTTTAAATAAAACAATAAAACTTTACTACACTCATTTTACTGATAAAATTATTGGCTTTCATTAGAGCCACTATACATATCAGTATAGTTTCCTAAATTAGTTCAGTGATAGGCGAGTTATAATGTTCATTTCGATACTAAATACTTTGTATAAGAGTTTTTAATAGTTAACGCTTAATACTCTAGAGAGTTCGACGTAAACGATGCAAGCCGCAGAGCATCTCCATAACGATAGCATTGGCCGCTATATAGCGCCATCAAATCTCAGTCCCACACTCATGAGCTCACTAATTCTAAATTTGGTAATCCATTTTTTAGGGTCTTGAATTGCTCAGTAGGTTATTGGCATTCATTCGACCTATGGGTAATATAAACGATTGAGAAAAACTCGAGGTACGATGTTTCAGCCGAGATAACAATGAAATTTTTCAGAAATTTCGTTGTTCATAAAGATTTATATCTTGGGGTTGAGTAAAGGTACAAACTTTGTTATTGTCTTAATATTTATTATGGTTCTTTAATAAGCAATTTGCTTTCGTAAAAGCTCAGTAATGCTTTAAATAGGGCCCTGCTTGAAACGAATTACAATAATGTTTTCGATCTTTCGTTTTTTCTAAATACGAATCACGGATCATTATAGCCATAAATCACTCAACACGTCATTGGCACTTTAAATTGCGCTATTGATTGTTTAAATCGTCTAACTAAAATCATATATAATGTTTTCACAGTTTGAATTGCGAGTGGCTTCTCGGTAGATATGATTACGAATCCAAGTGCAGAGTTTGCTTTAGAAAAGATGTGGTGTATGTGTTGAAAAGTATGGAGATTTGACTTGGTAATTACGAAGTCTTGGACTTGACCTATTCAATTCAATTCAATTCAAAACTACCTACTATACGTAGCGGTGTATTATCTATGAGATAGAGCAATATGAGGCATGTTCCCCACGTGAGTTTTTTGGGAATTTTACTGTGATGATCCCAGCTTTATTTGCGACCTTTCCATCAATTTTCAACCTGCTAAATAAAAATTCCAGAATCCGAAACTATTTTCCTGCACTATTTTTCTCTGGGAATTTTAATGAAAATGTAAATACTTTTTAAAGACGAAAATTTGCTTACAATAATTTTAAAATAATCACGATTTCCCAAACTTAATACAGATATATCTTCGAAAGGCACTGCATCGACAGTTACTAGATCGAAAGGCACTGCTCCGACAGGCATTAGATCGACAGGGAATTGGACCGACAAAAGTGTCGATCCAGTGTCATTCGATCTAATGACTTTCGATCTAATGCCGGCGCCAAAATTTTCCAGAAAATTCGTTTTAATCCAAGTTTAATGTCTCAGGTTTGGAAAAAGAAAAGGTACATACTCTGTGCTCTTTAGGTCCTTGACGATCGAATCGAGTATGTTTCAAACGAGTTATAATGCTCCAACAAAGAAAACAAAATCATTTTTTCGGATTTTTATTTTGTGTTATGCATTTAAATCTCTGGTTCTTAATAAGAGACAGGGATCATTTTAGTGCTAGTTCTTTAAAAATGACATCGGCCCTCAGAGGTGTTGTTGATTTGAATTCAATTGTTTTTTAGATGAGTTATGTAGCTGTATTCAGCGTCAAATCAATATTGTGTAGTAGGCCTAGATTTGTATCATTTTAAAGACTTTTGCCTCCGGGTTTAAAGAAGATAAAAGTTAGTTTTAGTTTAAAATCTTGCAGAAAAGCATCAGTTTTTATTTTAGCTATTGGTCGTTTAAATCGGTTGAATGTTGAGGTGGGCTATAAAAATAAGATAAAAGTTCGTTTCGTTCGAAACCAATGATATTAGGGCAAGTAATAAAAATTTAAAGAATAGGTTTTTTTATAAATATAATCTGGAATAAAGGTTTAAATCACATTTTAAATTATGGGATTTAAGCAATTAAATGATGAAAGACAGGACAGTTCTTAGTATTTTTGTCGTGTTCTGGGTGATCACAGACTAAAACTAACATTTTACTGTCTTTAAAAGCAAATATATTAATATTTGAAACGCAACAAACTAATTCAAAAAATAGATTTGAATCTCGGTTGGAATATAACTCTACATTTGGAATCCTTACCAGCTTGGTTGGAGATTTGCCTATAAAGGGTACAATACCGTTTCACAGACTTGTTGGCCTCAAATTGGGATACAACAATGTTCCAATGTTCATGGGCGGGAATTGACGGGAGTCATTGGGGGGGCAAATCCGGGGGTTCCGGCGGCCCCCCCGGAAAATTTTGAGATTTTTATTGCCTTATACTCAATTTTAAAGCTGTTTTTAGGCTAAATTAAAAAGTAAATTTTGTTGGGATTTTAACGTAAAAACCTCATTTTAACTTCCAATTGATGTAAAACTATAATTGATCTAAAATGGTCCAAGAACAATGTTTTTAATTGCTAAAAAATAATATCACATATTTTAACCATTAAAACATTTTTATTCGACCATTTGATTAATTAATTTTAAGTTCAAATACATCTCCAATAAAAACAGCTTAAGAAGAACATCTGAATTGACGCTTAAAAACCCCCTGTATAGATAGAGTGTAAGTCAAGCGTATTTAGTCGTAGCATAAGTAAATCATAACTACGATTTTTGCTTTCAACGTTTGATTACAGGAAATTGTATTATAACATCACTTCAAATTCTCACACGAAAAAAAGTGAGCGTGAACTACGCATTCTCCCCTCCCTTTCAATACTCATCAAAACAGAAGGAATCAGCGCGCAGGTTCGCCAACTGACCCTCCACAAATTTCCCTCCGCTTACGCACACCCTACCTGGTTAAGTGCTTTATTGCACATACAAAATGGATTGTGTAATTTTCTTTAAGACGCCATAATATCAACTTCAAAATATTTCCATGAGAGCTAGACTAAAATTATTTTTTAGATACACTAACTTGGTTAAAGGAAACGGAGGAATACAAATGTATACCTGTAGAATATTGGGGGGGCAAGTGCCCTCCCCTTACCCCCCACCCCAGATCCCGCCAATGCCAATGTTCGAACTACAGGAACAGCTAGACTTGCCTCCTCTCACCAGCAGAAGAACCCATATGGACTCCACCTACATGTTTAAATCATTATATTTAAAGGCAGCGTGGGGGTATAGATGGGCGCTAACAAATGAATTCAATTTTTAATTTAAAGCTTAAAAATTATAGGAACGTAAAAGTGATGTAGTGCATCTGAAATAGATTATTCTAAGCATTTATGTATTTTGTATTTTCTTTACTTTTCAGAGATGAGTGTAGCATTTCATTTTTCAATAAGGGCCTCTTTTATTATAAAGTGAATTTGTGTTTCAGTGTGAGAGTTAAGAGAAGAGACAAAGACTATATAAGCGTATTGCCAACCTAAACAGACGGTCATATGACCATTGTTTTACATTGAATTTTGTTATTTCTGTCTTTGTACTGTGTATAACAATATGTCAATAAAGGAATTTTTCTTCTTCTTCTTCTTCTTCTTCTTCTTCATTAATGGAATCATTGATAGCCCCGAACTTCTTGTCATACTAAACTTTGAGCCGTGTGAGTATTTTGCTCACGGCTCAGACGACAGTTGGCCGCCTGTAGGCCTATAGTTGCACTGTACTACTGTCTCGTTTGTGGAACCGTCCAGAACTTTCCGGCGGGTATATAAACGTTTGCCGCCGAAGCCTCTGTCTCCTTTCGCTGTGTCTATTCGTGTTGTCGTCCAAGAAGAAATATTGTTGCAAGTTTATGAAATTTTGAAGAGAGAAGACAACACCAGCGTCATGGAGCATTAAATTATTAAGACACCAAATGCCAGGTAAATTTTTCGATGTAGGGAAAAATACGATAATTTTATTTTGCTGTAGCTCGTTGCACAAGCGGCTGCCTGGTGTCTTCCAGCAGACCAGATTTAGATCGATAAATCTATATTTCTTTTGAATTTCGTTTGAATTTAAATTAAATGTAAATTTGTAATTTCTCGAGTGTGTTAAGTGTTAATTTGTATCTTTCCAATTATTTCAGTTGTTGTACGTAAGCGTAAAATCATGGTAGTTTTGTGTCAGGACATGAAAGTTTCATGTCTTGTCACCGCCAGGAACACATGTGCTCTAAGTATTTTAGGTTAAGTTTTAAGAGTTATTCACTGAGTATTTATTCACTGTTTAGTAGTTTGTTGTCCTTTTAAATGTTTTTATGGTAGTATTGAGTAATTTCAGAAATCCACGGACTAGGCCTAGCCTGACTTTTGAGTATGGCATAAAATATCCGTTCCAAAAAAGGAAAATCAAAGAACTATATTTCATTTTATGTATATATTGGCTATTGTGTATTTTGATGACATAAAGTTGATTTAGATGCCAAATTATATGATTGTGTAAAGGCTAGCAGCAAATGGCAATTGCTGTCAACTAGGACTGAAATCCTACTGCAAACATTTTAAATATTTTGTGCTCTCAGTAGGCTAGTAAAATGTCATCTTGAGAAGTGAGAAGTAACTGAAATCCCCAGCCTTTAATAGAAAATTAAATTATCAGAGAGGTTAGGAGTTTCCAAAAAACAAGCTTGGTTATATTATAAACTTGGTTGGGACATATTTTTAGAAGTTCTGTGCATTGCTTAAAGAGTTCCTGTGTTCCTGTCTTCCTGGTTTCCTGACCTCCTGACTGACCGTCTTAAGATGTGAAGCCTCGTCCAACTTCAGTGGCTGTCATCCACGGGGACTTCACCTATGGCTCGTAGCTACCCAGACCGAACCAACCTAACCTCACCGCCAGCTACGGTTGATGTTCCTAACTGCTGCGTCCCATGGCTGCTGCGTTGAGGCCACCTACTGCTTCCGGTTACTCAGGTGCTATCAACTCTTTTATTTTATATGCTGCAAGAAATACCAGCCCAGAAGATTTATTAGCATGACTGAGCTTTTCCAAATTATTTTAGATTTCCATTTTTAACCACAGCCCTTTAAATTAGTCAATCTAGTAAATTCAAGTACAGCATAAAATCAGTATAAAATCAATAGTTTTTTGTCAACATTAAATAATTTTCTACCGCTGCGAGCCATAAAATTATGTCAGAAACTACGGCCTACTACGGAAGTAATTATGTTAATGCTGTTTCCATGCATACATAGTATGCGTTGGAGTCGTAATTGTGATTTTATTTTGTGTAAAGTATGTAACTGATAATTGGTAAACTTTGGATATGGTAGGTTAAGGTTAGGGTTAAATAAAGATCTTTGGTCTATAGACATATTTCGGCATTTTGTTCAAAATTCTAATTCGGTCCACACCAGAGCTAAATTATGTTTTATAGGCCGTATAGATTGCCACAATTATTAAATGTTTTATTTTAGTTTAATACTGCCCTTGCAAAAGCAAGTTAAATAAATGTCTTATTGTCGTTGAATATTTATTGTTATTTTATTGTGAATGTATTTTGTCATTTATTTTAATTTGTCAGATGTTCATATAAAAATTTTGTCTCATGCCCCCATTGATAATTTATTAATGATTAAGTGGGCTGGTTTTAGTTCTATTCTAATAGTTCTTTTTATAATAATAATTTGAGCATAAAGGAAATTCTTTAGATAGCCTATAAATTTATCCGATCTTACTTGTTATTATTAGGCCTTTATATTAAGACTGATGGTGATGTAACTATGAAGATATATTTATATTAATAAACCTCAGTTGTTGATTAACTTGTGTGTTTATTTTGTTGCCTTCAAACCTCAACTTAGAAACAGCAATATTTTATTTTAAGGTTTCACGGTAAACTTTGGTTATGGTAACCCAGACATGTTTCAAATGGTAGCAGAGCGTAGTTAATTTCAATTAAACAATTGAATTTCTGTTTTTATGAGGTTTGAAAGCAAAATTTCAGGTCTAGGCAGGTCTTAGTCTTTTTGGATTTCTGCGGTAAGACATTTGTTCCTGGACGGCAAACCACAATTATTTTGTGATATTTAGTAGTTATTGTTTCGTGTATTTAATTGTTTGAGATTATTTATTGCTTGTTGTTTTAATATTGTGTGTGTAAAATATTTTATGTAGGCCAGGTTATGATAGGTGAACCCGTAGGTTTTGAGGTTAGGTTAGCGTAGGAACCCCGGCATGGTGTCGTGTTGGTCATTTGTGAGAAAAACTGTTAGGAAAATGAGTGCATTGAATCCAGATTTTTTGTTGAAGAAGGAACTTGTGTTTGAAGTTGCCTGTAGAGGAGAAACGCCTACTGATAAAGTTGCAGATTTGAGAAAACAGCTTAGGGCATTATTGAAAGCGAATAAACCTTCACATGTACCGGTGGAAGGTGATGCTAAACAGGAGTGGGAAATTTATAGTGATTTGGCCGAGGAATTATTTCTGACACTTAGTGACATAGGTGATACTGCGGATAGGAATTCAAATGCTGCTCTGCGTCTTAGGACTCGGCTCGAACATTTGGAGCGACGCCTAGTTGCAATTAATCCTATCGATGCTGTTGGAGAAAAGAATGAAGCCACAGTCTCGATGCTGCTACAGCAGGTTAGGGAGGCGCTGCAAGCTATTATGGGTCCACCTAAAGGAAATAATTTCTCTGTTGCTCCACAGATCACTGATCCACCAACCCTATCAAATGAGTCATCAGTTGATTCAAAGGTTGAGCAGCCTTTGGAGCAGCCCAAGGTCTCAACCGAGTCAGTTCCAGAAAGGATTATGTCGACTGTGAATATAGTCCAGAAATCTGTAGAAGCCGAAAGAGTACCTGTCGCTTTGCCATCTGTTCAATATAACCGACTCCCCAACCCTTGGAAAAGAGTTAGAACAGATTCCTATTACAAATGGATTAGAAGTCCCTTCTTTACTCAAGTTTTTGAGCTGACTGCTTAGGTTGAAGGAGCTTCCTGGAATGAATGATAATACTTTGCTTAGGTTAGTGTATCCCTATTGCAGGACTCCATTGAGTGAAAAGGTTACTTCTTGCCTAGATTCAGGTGAATCTTTCGAGGAATTTCATCGAGGTGTCCTTGAATTTTTTATCCCTGGTAGGTTGTTACAACAGCTACGTCAAGAAAAATTCTATCGCCTACAGGATGCTAGGGAGAGTTTGGCCTTTTTTGCGGCTCACTTAAAACATGTTGCCCGTTTGCTGCGAGTTGGTTTGAGTGAAGCCGAGATCGTGGATGTTATCTTGGGTGGCCTAACTAGGGAGGGACGTACTCGCCTGGTGTTTTCAAAGAAACCTACATCATTCGTGGAGTTAGATGAGTTGAGCATTGTGTCAAGGAATGCAGCTTATACAGATAGTCTTAGAGCCCAGGGTAGCCAAGCTAGAAATCGGGGTGGAGATTTCCCTCTGAAGGTTATGGCTATTAAAGAGGAGCCTCCAAGAGAAGCTAACAGACAGTTTAATGCTCGTACTTGTTATCGATGTGGAAGGCGAGGCCATGTTCAGAAGTTTTGTTGAACTCCTCCCACTGATGATAGGACTCATACTCGGAATCAAGAACCAGTCAGAAGGCCTACTCCAAAAAACGGGATAGGCGAGGAGGCAAAGTAAAACAAAATTTCCCTCCTCGCAAACGCCTCAGAAAATCCAAACAAAATGATTTCGTAGGACGACTAGCACAGTTGAGAATAAATAGTCGACCCTCCAAATGCCCTTATATTCTGGTTAACTTTGGCAAGATCCGTTGTGGTGCTCTTGTCGATTCTGGCTCAGCTAGAAGTTTGATATCTTGGGATCAGTATAGTAAACTGTTGAAAGAAAATCAAATCAGATCAACTGAGACTGCCAACTTTCAATGTCTGACAGCATCTAGGGAAGTTCTCCCCATAAATTTGGTGGTTAATTGCAGAATTAAGATTGAAGGTTTTTCTTGGCCTTGGAAATTTCTGGTCTCTGAGAAATTAGGTGTAGATTGTATACTGGGTGCAGATTTTATAACCCATTGTGGCCTTATCCTTGATTTAAATGTAAAAAAAGGATTTTTCACCTTTAATCGTCGTGTTGTGGTGCAATTAACCGGATCGGCAGATGAAGCTACTCAAGCTCGGGAGATAGTTTGCGAAGAAGAGAAGGAACGCAAAACTGATCCATTTGGTCATTTGGAAGGTGAAAAGAAAAGAGTTCTGTCAATGTTGTGTGATAAATACCCTGATGTCCTCACTAGTAAATTGGGATTAACGAATGTCCTCGAATATACCATCCGATTGACTGATAATAAGGTTGTCCGTTCGCATCCATATCGTTTTGCTCCCCCAAAGATGGAATTGTTACGACAGAAGGTGGACGAGTTACTGAAGCAAGGAGTCATCGAACCTTCGACATCGACCTATGCCTCTCCGGCTTTCCTCGTGCCTAAGCCTGGTGGGAAATCCAGAATGGTGATTGATTTTCGAAAGGTGAATGCATGCATTGAAATAGACTCTGTGCCTCTTCCAGATTTGCATAGCGCATTTTATTGGTTTAGTAAGGCTCGCTATTTCACCATATTCGATTTGAATTCGGCATATCACCAGATCCCTTTGGCCAAAGAATCTAGACCTATCACCAGTTTCTGTGTCCCTTGGAATTTATTTCAGTATACCAGGGTACCAATGGGCTTAGCTGTTGGAGCACAAGCACTCACACGTCTCCTTGATACCATCTTTCACGATTTGAAATTCAAGTTTCTGTTCAATTATCTGGATGACCTTCTTGTCTATAGTGAGACTTGGGAGGAGCATATGGAACATTTAGAGGAAGTGTTAAAGAGACTTAGGAAGGCTGGATTAACCGTCAATCCTGAGAAAGTGCATTTTGCGCGGGAATAAATTTCCTTTCTAGGCCATCTGGTTTCCGCTAAGGGGATCCGTATTGATCCAGAACGCACTCAAGGAATACGAGATTTTCCCCCTCCCCGAGACGCTAAAGGAGTTGCTAGATTTCTGGGTATGATTGGCTTTTATAGGAAGTTTATTCCCAAGGTGGCTGAATTGTCTGTACCCCTCAACATTCTTAGGTAAAAAGGAGCAAAATTTATCTGGGGTGGGGAGGATCAGCAGACAGCATTTTAGCATTAAAAGAGGCCATAATGTCACCACCCGTTCTGAAAGTCCCAGATTTCTCGAAGCCTTTTATTTTGCAAACTGATGCATCGTCCCACGCGCTCGGAGCAGTATTACAACAAGAAGTAGATGGTACTAGACAGCCCGTTGCCTTTGCACCCAGAACACTGTCGCCTCAGGAGAAGAAAGCTTCCTCGATTTATGAGTTGGAGTGTTTAGCTGTCGTTTTTGTAGTAGATAAATTTAGGCGTTATCTGGAGCATGCAGAGTTTCTTTTGGAGACTGACAATCGGGCCCTCTCCTGGTTGCTACGCATCCTCGACAACTAGGGAAAATAGGAAGATGGGTAGTCAAGATATCAGCTTTGAAGTTTAAAGTCCAGCATATTCCTTCAACTCAAAATTTGGTGGCCGATGCCTTATCTCGAATGTTCAATCCAGATCAAGATAAAGACCCGACGCCAGAAGTTTCATGTAATATGTTGCTCTCGGAATTTCCACTGGCTTTCACCGATTTACGAAAGCACCAGTTGGAGGATCCTGAACTTGCAGATGTTTCGACCAGGCTCGAGGTTGGAGAAGAGATTCCACCTTACTTAATATCTAATGGAGTCCTTTGCTGTCGTCCTCAACGCGGCGACAGAAGCCCCGAGGTGGTGTTACCCAGTTTCCTAATACCGATGGTATTTTCTTATTTTCATCAATCACCTGTAGGAGGCCATCTGGGTATACTAAAAACCATCTCAAAAATTCGTCAGGAGTACATCTGGAAAGGGATGGATCGAGATATCGCCAATAGAGTGAAAAGTTGTAATCTCTGTTCCCTGAGCAAACCTGCTCAAAACACCAAGTTAGGTTTGCTGGCGTCTGAGGTTGCAGAGCGGCCAATGGAGACGTTATTT
Organism: Flexamia atlantica; assembly: GCA_035578135.1. Classification (NCBI taxonomy): domain Eukaryota; kingdom Metazoa; phylum Arthropoda; class Insecta; order Hemiptera; family Cicadellidae; genus Flexamia; species Flexamia atlantica. Next base: position 182,237,536 of record JAQJVK010000001.1, read on the forward strand.
ATGGATTATGTTGGGCCCTTTCCCCGTTGTAAGAATTCTGGAAATACTACCCTTTTGGTTGTGGTGTGTGCTTTCACTAAATTTGTCTGGTTGTTTCCCCTCCGGAAAGCTACTGCCCAACTCACTGTGGAGGCCTTACAAACTAGATTATTCCAGCATTTTGGATAGCCTGTAAAGATAGTAACGGACAATGGTTCACAGTTTACGTCCCATCTGTTCAAGAGGATGTGTTTTGGTTTGGGTATTCAACATGTGACTACATCGCCATATTATCCTAAGCCCTCTCACACCGAAAGATTCAATAGGAACCTGCGTTCAGCGTTGATAGCATATCACGCTGAAAAACAAGACACATGGGTTCAGAATCTTAGGTGGTTGCAACAGGCGTTTAACACGGCACTTCATGAAGGACATAGGGCTGTTCCTTTTGAATTGATGTTTGGTTTCAAGCCCAATAATCCCCTATCCAACATCTGGAAAATCAATGATTTATTGCCCTCTTCACCTAACAGTGACATTAAGGCAGCCTGGTCTGAGGCTTGGCGTAACTTGAAGAAGTCTCAGGAGAGAGTTCGCCAAAGGTATAATCAGGGACGGATTAATAATCCATTTAAGGTTGGACAGTTAGTTTATTGTTTGGCCCATCCTCTTTGCTCAGCGGTAGATAAACGTGCCGGAAAACTGTGTTATAGATGGAGTGGCCCTCTGAAAATTGCTCGATTTCTGTCTCCTGTTACTGCGATGTTAGTTGACCCCAAAACAGGAAACAAGTTCAGGAAGTTACTGACGGGGTCGGGATACGAGAGGACTGATCACCCTCTTGACCTCTATTCCCAGGATGTCTTACTCTTTGTCACTCTTTAGAAACATATCCATATGTCAGGCCTGACACATCCAACTATCATTTGGAAAATTAGAGTAGGCATCGATTTGACTTCGCTCTGAACAATTTTGGGCTAAGGAGCCCCTTTAGAGGGGGAGGTTGAGCCGTGTGAGTATTTTTTCACGGCTCAGACGACAGTTGGCCGCCTGTATAGTTGCACTGTACTACTGTCTCGTTTGTGGAACCGTCCAGAACTTTCCGGCGGGTATATAAACGTCTGTCGCCGAAGCCTCTGCCTCCTTTCGCTGTGTCTATTCGTGTTGTCGTCCAAGAAGAATGTTGTTGCAAGTTTATGAAATTTTGAAGAGAGAAGACAACACCAGCGTCATGGAGCATTAAATTATTAAGACACCAAATGCCAGGTAAATTTTTCGATGTAGGGAAAAATACGATAGTTTTATTTTGCTGTAGCTCGTTGCACAAGCGGCTGCCTGGTGTCTTCCAGCAGACCAGATTTAGATCGATAAATCTATATATCTTGTGAATTTCGTTTGAATTTAAATTAAATGTAAATTTGTAATTTCTCGAGTGTGTTAAGTGTTAATTTGTATCTTTCCAATTATTTCAGTTGTTGTACGTAAGCGTAAAATCATGGTAGTTTTGTGTCGGGACATGAAAGTTTCATGTCACCACCAGGAACACATGTGCTCTAAGTATTTTAGGTTAAGTTTTAAGAGTTATTCACTGAGTATTTATTCACTGTTTAGTAGTTTGTTGTCCTTTTAAATGTTTTTATGGTAGTATTGAGTAATTTCAGAAATCCACGGACTAGGCCTAGCCTGACTTTTGAGTATGGCATAAAATATCCGTTCCAAAAAAAGGAAAATCAAAGAACTATATTTCATTTTATGTATATATTGGCTATTGTGTATTTTGATGACATAAAGTTGATTTAGATGCCAAATTATATGATTGTGTAAAGGCTAGCAGCAAATGGTAATTGCTGTCAACTAGGACTGAAATCCTACTGCAAACATTTTAAATATTTTGTGCTCTCAGTAGGCTAGTAAAATGTCATCTTGAGAAGTGAGCAGTAACTGAAATCCCCAGCCTTTAATAGAAAATTAAATTATCAGAGAGGTTAGGAGTTTCCAAAAAACAAGCTTGGTTATATTATAAACTTGGTTGGGACATATTTTTAGAAGTTCTGTGCATTGCTTAAAGGGTTCCTGTGTTCCTGTCTTCCTGGTTTCCTGACCTCCTGACTGACCGTCTTAAGATGTGAAGCCTCGTCCAACTTCAGTGGCTGTCATCCACGGGGACTTCACCTATGGCTCGTAGCTACCCAGACCGAACCAACCTAACCTCACCGCCAGCTACGGTTGATGTTCCTAACTGCTGCGTCCCATGGCTGCTGCGTTGAGGCCACCTACTGCTTCCGGTTACTCAGGTGCTATCAACTCTTTTATTTTATATGCTGCAAGAAATACCAGCCCAGAAGATTTATTAGCATGACTGAGCTTTTCCAAATTATTTAAGATTTCCATTTTTAACCACAGCCCTTTAAATTAGTCAATCTAGTAAATTCAAGTACAGCATAAAACCAGTATAAAATCAATAGTTTTTTGTCAACATTAAATAATTTTCTACCGCTGCGAGCCATAAAATTATGTCAGAAACTACGGCCTACTACGGAAGTAATTATGTTAATGCTGTTTCCATGCATACATAGTATGCGTTGGAGTCGTAATTGTGATTTTATTTTGTGTAAAGTATGTAACTGATAATTGGTAAACTTTGGATATGGTAGGTTAAGGTTAGGGTTAAATAAAGATCTTTGGTCTATAGACATATTTCGGCATTTTGTTCAAAATTCTAATTCGGTCCACACCAGAGCTAAATTATGTTTTATAGGCCATATAGATTGCCACAATTATTAAATGTTTTATTTTAGTTTAATACTGCCCTTGCAAAGGCAAGTCAAATAAATGTCTTATTGTCGTTGAATATTTATTGTTATTTTATTGTGAATGTATTTTGTCATTTATTTTAATTTGTCAGATGTTCATATAAAAATTTGTTTCATGCCCCCATTGATAATTTATTAATGATTAAGTGGGCTGGTTTTAATTCTATGCTAATAGTTCTTATTATAATAATAATTTGAGCATAAAGGAAATTCTTTAGATAGCCTATAAATTTATCCGATCCTACTTGTTATTATTAGGCCTATATATTAAGACTGATGGTGATGTAACTATGAAGATATAATTATATTAATAAACCTCAGTTGTTGATTAACTTGTGTGTTTATTTTGTTGCCTTCAAACCTCAACTTAGAAACAGCAATATTTTATTTTAAAGTTTCACGGTAAACTTTGGTCATGGTAACCCAGACATGTTTCAACTTCAATGTTCCTTGTCAAACTAGGGTGCAAAGAGGTGCATGTCGCTGGCCCGACCATGATGGAATTTGAGAAAACCAATTATGCCAAGATTTAGTACCAAATTGGTACTAATTGATACCACAAAGTAAAAAATAGGTACCTCAATATCTTACGAGTTATTTCGTACTAAACTTCTCCGGGCCAGCGACATGCGAGCCAGGCACCTTTGACTTTTCAAATATAACACATACCACGATTTAGTACTAAATTGGTACTAATTGGTACCACCAATCAAAAAATATGTACCTCAAAGATAACGTAGTTATAGCGTTTCTTATGTTGGGGTCAATGACCTCTCAGCCCGGGGAGTTTTGATAATCCTACATATATGCATATCAAAAGATAAGAAAAAATGGTACTAATTAGTATCACCAAAGAAAAAATTCCTTCTCCAAGTGTAAATGTGCTATTCGCTAAAAATGATTCTTCATTGTTGGCCACGCCAGCGACATGCGAGCCCGGCTCCTTTGACTTTTCAAATATAATATATACCAGGATTTAGTACTAAATTGGTATTGGTACTAATTGGCACCACCAATCAAATAAACGGTATCAGGAAACTGATACATACTTTCTCCCTTCAAGACATTTAAAACCAGAAAACATATAAAGTGAAATAAAACAAATTAACAATTAATTATCACACAAATATATACCAAATTTTATCAAAATTGGTTAGTAAATAACGGAGATATCGGTTTTTAAATATTTGCCATAAGAATAACATTGGACAACGTACTGCGTTTACCGCCGAACTAAAATATCAATTATCTCCGCAACCAGTTGGCGTAAATTAATTATTCAAAATACTGCATTATTTAGTTTTTCAAGTCAAATTTAATGGTTGCAAGTATATTTACTTTGGAGGTTACAGATTTTGTGAAATTTAAAAAATATGAATTTTTTAACACTTAAACTCTCATAACTTCTGAACCTGAATTTTTACATACATGCGGGTAGTATCATTTTGTTTGTCATCGTAATCACTAAAAACCATGAAATTTGTATCAAAATCATTTGAGCCGTTTTAGAGAAATTTTGATTTTTGTCATTTTTTATGGGTTTTTATGGGGTAAATACCCTTAAAAATCAAAAATTCAAAAAAATGAAAAATACGCCTGGAGATACCACGGCTTTATACCTACATGCCAAATTTCTTAAAAATCAGACCACTGGTGTCGTCTCTAGCTTTGTTTACATCCACACAGACACACATACATCCACACACACACACACACACACACACACACACACACACACACACACACACACACACACACACACACACACACACACACACACACACACACACACACACACACACACACAGACACCACGCCAAAAACCACTTTTTTGGATCCAGGGAGCACTAAAACAAATACGAGGTACAGTCAAAAAGTTCCCGGAATGAATATTTGTAGACATATAGCGCGATCGGCAGCGGGAAATTTGTCTTGCAGTAGTTGGTACGACTCCTGGGGAGGGAATATCGGTAGTGGTGGCATAGCTGACTTTCCATAGTGCAACACTGGAAAGCGCTTTTCGTGTACATGCAAGTCGACGTTGTCGGATTTTTGAATAATGGCATTTCATGAACAGCGCACTGGGTGATGCTGATGAAGAAAATATTGGGGGATATCTTCATCGCCTCTTCTCCATAAGCTTTAATTAACAACTCAAGTCTCACCGGGTGATTTTTAAAGTAAAACAAGAACAATGTTAGACCATGCACCTGGTTTAACGGGCTTTCGAGGTTCCACACTACTCCACCAGTTACCAGCTACCAGCGTAACTGACAAATACAGACATGCAACGTACCTGAACTGTTGCTAAGATTGCTACCTGAACTAAGATTGCGTCTTCCCATGGCTGATGAGGACTGGCAACAATATTTGGTAGAAGCCTAATCTCATTGAAGAGAGAGTATATTTACGTCTAAAAGTTACAAATTATCTATGTTACATTCACATCATTATATTTTGTTGTTATTTGTAACCCTAGTTTATTTCTTTGTTGCCAGTTAGTTCTGTTCATCGTTCATTCCATTGTTGTTGTTACATTGTCTAGCATAGAGTATGTTGTTAACATAGTCTATTTCGTTGTTGACGATTGACTATTTTATTAGTACGTCTTTTCCTGTTAGCTCCACATTAATGTTGTTTAATGATTGCTATTAGTGTTGTTAAATAATATTAATCGTTGTTTTACTATATTTAATATGAGAGATGATAAAATAGACAACTTTTATACATAATACCAAACGAAGAACTGTTTACTTACTTATTAACATTGTTTACAACATTTAACATCTGGTAATAGATAATTAAAATTGAACATGAGATCATACACAGAGTACTATTACAACATCCTCCCCTTAAGATTGATAATTTTTTAGCCAGCAAGGTTTTGTAATGGTTTTTTTTAGGTCGGGCTTGAGGTGGTCCTGGCAATCATTCTACTGCTGGCTTACCACAAGTTCTTGAAGTCTGATCTGAACTGATTTCTTTTTCCAAATATGGAGCAGGTTTAAAATGGAATCGGTTCCTTCTTATCGTTCTTAGATCAGTTTCTATAATATACTAAGGTTATTTCAAATCTTCATGACTTTCCCATTTCTTCTTAAGTCAATAATCCAGGCTGGATCTCCTACCTTAAGAGGCTCAAGGTGATTCACTCTGTGTCTTTGGTCGTAATTGTGTTTATATTTCTTGCGGTACCCTTCCTCTCTCTCAGCAAGGTCCTCCAGATTGGGAGATTCTTTGAGTAGATCTGCTGTTTGAGGCAGAGTGCTTCTTAACCTCCTCTTCATCAGCAATTGAGAGGGACTGTAACCATTTTGAGGGGGAGTTGTACGGTAGGTCAAGAGTGCTAAATAAGGGTCTTCCACATTTTTCTTTAATATTACTTTAGCAATTTTCGTTGAGTGTCTTATACACGTAGGGCAAGACCTAACCATTGTTATATTGGTTTTGTTATTATTATTTTTGTTGTTCTTGTTGTTGTTGTTGTTCTTGTTGTTGTTGTTGTTGTTGTTCTTGTTCTTGTTCTTGTTGTTCTTGTTCTTGTTCTTTTTATTTTTATTTATTTTTATTTTTTATTGTTCTTGTTCTTGTTCTTGTTCTTGTTCTTGTTCTTGTTTCTTCGTTTCGGCTCGTTTTAATTTTGTGTTAGTGTTAGTGTTAGTGTTAGTGTTGGTGTTGGTGTTGGTGTTGGTGTTGGTGTTGGTGTTGGTGTTGGTGTTGGTGTTGGTGTTGGTGTTGGTGCTCTTGCTCTTGCTCTTGCTCTTGCTCTTGCTCTTGCTCTTGCTCTTGCTCTTGCTCTTGCTCTTGCTCTTGCTCTTGCTCTTGCTCTTGCTCTTGCTCTTGCTCTTGCTCCTGCTCCTGCTCCTGCTCCTGCTCCTGCTCCTGCTCCTGCTCCTGCTCCTGCTCCTGCTCCTGCTCCTGCTCCTGCTCCTGCTCCTGCTCCTGCTCCTGCTCCTGTTCCTGTTCCTGTTCCTGTTCCTGTTCCTGTTCCTGTTCCTGTTCCTGTTCCTGTTCCTGTTCCTGTTCCTGTTCCTGTTCCTGTTCCTGTTCCTGTTCCTGTTCCTGTTCCTGTTCCTGTTCCTGTTCCTGTTCCTGTTCCTGTTCCTGTTCCTGTTCCTGTTCCTGTTCCTGTTCCTGTTCCTGTTCCTGTTCCTGTTCCTGTTCCTGTTCCTGTTCCTGTTCCTGTTCCCGTTCCTGTTCCTGTTCGCGTTCCTGTTCTTGTTCTTGTTCTTGTTCTTGTTCTTGTCGTATGGAACACTAACTTGTAAACAATGTTAGTTTGATATTCTTCTTCTTTTGTATTGTAAATGGCGACTGCCGCAGGAATGGAAATAAGTAAAAAATAAATACCCTCAAGTAACACAGGCGAATTTCGGTTTTTCCACTTGGCCATGAAATATATATATAAAAATAGATAGTCCAAGCAATGTTAAATTTTGAAGCCAACAAACTTGATCATAGCTTACTAAAATTAGCACATTCTGGTGGAGTTTTTTTGGTGTAATCCCATTTCAGGGATACGAATCTTTCATGTGAAAGGTGACACAACACAGCTGGCGCAATCTCTAGTGACGAATGCGTGCTAATTACGCGTGGAAATGTCTGGCTTCTAAACATGTGTAAGCATGAGCAGTCTCCTTTTAGGTATAAAGTCAATGACTTGGCCTATACTTTCTGAAATCTCAGTTTATTTGCAGAGATTTCAAGTTTTGAATTTGTCAACCATTGTTACTGTATCAATTATTTATACAACCTGTGCGAAAAATGGCTACATCAGGTATTTATTAATAAGCATTCAATAATTTTATTATGTAATAAACGGCAAACCTGCATCAGTTATATTGCCTGAATTTTAAGTAATGTTAGTAACTACTCTCGGGTCAAAAAGTATAGATACTCGAGTTTGAGCTTTTATAGCAACGTAACTAGTAGACTTAGAAAAATAAAAGTAACATCTAAATTTTACTAATTTAATTCTACGTTTATGTGTCTTAGTTTCAAATTTTTTATGCAATTTCAACTTAGTCTTTCAGCGGGTTGAATGAAAAAAGTACAGGTTTTTCGGCACTTTTCAAACAACGGCCGACTTTTAAATTTTATAACATGAAAACTACTGATCTAATCGTCATGAAATTTTGATAACTTTTAGAGTATATACTTCTTAATCATATTTATAAGTTTCAGAATTTTTCCGGTATTAAAAAAAAATCTGTCGTGGTTTTTGTAAAACCATTTTATTTCAGGAACGGAACAAGATAGAAACGACAATGAAAGATTGACTTTAAGCTCTCAAAAAGATAAAAACAAACATTAAGTCATACATTAGCTAAGTGGTCTTAAATAATTTAAATGTTCGTATAATGAAAGCGGAACTGAGGTGCAGTAGCGCGTGAAATTTGTACCGCTGAGCGACTCGCAGGCAGGGAGATTTCCCCGCCAGCGACCGGTTTTGACAGCTCGGACGCTCAGCTATGAGTCATACCTACCCTGTGAGGTCATCTACCACCGAATCACCCTTACCCCTGACCACTGAGTCACACTTAGATATGCACAATCCATTCCTACATTGTTGTTATTTGGGACAGAACTTATTTTCTTCACTCTGTCTGTGTTGTTCGTTTCGATCACATCAGTCAAGATGCCGAGAGCGCCACACTTATCAGAAGGTGAAATCGCGATGATTATTAGTGCGATATGTTTTTTCAAGAATGAAGGTGTAAGATGTAATGACAAGCGATACCCAGTCTATCAGAAGGTTTCGGAATGCGTTGGGAAGTCGATAGCGACGGTGAAGAGATGCGGCGCTACAATGAAGGAGAATAATGTGGATGAGAATAACAGTCAACCAAGCAAGAAACACTGTACGAGGACGGGCCGACCAAGTATTAAGCTGGACGATTTTACTCTTGGGGTGATAAGAAGAAATATTTATGATTTCTACCTTGATAAGACGTACCCTACGATCAGTAATTTGCACCGAAAACTTGTTGATGCAGTGACTAATTTTCCTACTATGTCAAAAAACACCCTTAGGAAAATTGTACAAGGATTGGGATTTTCTTTCAGGAAACTCAACAAAAAACCAATCTTGATGGAATCAACAACTATCGCTGCTTCACGACATACATATTTAAGGAAAGTAAAGGACCTTCGAACAAAGGGTTATAAGTTATTTTTTACAGATGAAACTTGGTGTGGCCAAAATCATACTATGTCTTATGCTTGGCAAGAGAATGTTTTAACAGCGTTGAATAATAACTTCAACAATTACGACCAATACAGAGCCTGTATTCAACAGATCTACGGTTGGAGAGGAGGTTTTAAGACACCGTCAGGAGCAGGGAAGAGGATTATAATATTGCACATCGGTAGTGAAGATGGTTTCTTGCCTGGGGCTGAGTTGTCTTTCATCGGGAAGAAGAACACCGGAGATTACCATAATGAAATGAACTCCAAGCACTATGCAGAATGGTTTGAGAGGATACTAAGGCTACTCCCAGCTAAATCAGCGATAATTCTTGACCAGGCTCCTTATCACACGGCGGTCGACCCTAAAACAAAAAACCCAACGATGTCTTGGAAGAAAGATGGAATTATTAAGTTCCTTACAGAGAGAGATATTCCCCTTCCATCCAACATACCGGACTACCAGAAAATGACGAAAGCTGAGCTTATTGTCCACGCCAGACCACACTTCAAAACACCAGAAAAAGTGGTAGATCAGCTGGTTAAAAAAGTTGGACGTACTGATATTGAGCTCGTCTGGCTTCCAGTGGCTCATTGCGATTTTAATCCGATTGAGCTGATTTGGGCATACGTCAAGGGGAAAGTCGCTAAAGTTAATATGGCTAACCAGGCAGAAAAAGGAAGATCGATGGAAGTGATGAACACACTGTGTCAGGAAGCACTGCGGTCAGTCACTTCAGAATTGTGGAAGAAGTGTATCAGTCACTCTCAAACAATAGAAAAAAAATATTGGGAAACAGATAACATGATCGACTTACCTCCAGTTGAACCATTGACAATAAACTTAAACGATAGCTCAACAGAATACTCAGGCAGTGATTATTCGGATGAGTAATCTCTTACAAAACAAATGTAAATATTGTAAATATTGTCTACTCATGTATAAGAATTGTATATTTTGTAAATATTTGACAACGGCTATCTAGCAAGCAATCCATTTTTAAACCTGCCATTGGAGGTCCAAAGCCCTCATGAAAAAAGGTGATGGGAAATGGTCAATTATATAAAACAATTCACTATGGTTAGGGGCGGTGGCGGCGGAGGCTGCACTTTTTGTGCTGTCAGAACCGGTCGCTGGCGGGGAAATCTCCCTGCCTGCGAGTCGCTCAGCGGTACAAATTTCACGCGCTACTGCACCTCAGTTCCGCTTTCATTATACGAACATTTAAATTATTTAAGACCACTTAGCTAATGTATGACTTAATGTTTGTTTTTATCTTTTTGAGAGCTTAAAGTCAATCTTTCATTGTCGTTTCTATCTTGTTCCGTTCCTGAAATAAAATTGTTTCACAAAAACCACGACAGATTTTTTTTTAATACCGTAAAAATTCTGAATCTTATAAATATGATTAAGAAGTATATGCTCTAAAATCTATCAAAATTTCATGACGATTAGATCAGTAGTTTTCATGTTATAAAATTTAAAAGTCGGCCGTTGTTTGAAAAGTGCCGAAAAACGTGTACTTTTTTCATTCAACCCGCTGAAAGGCTAAGTTGAAATTGCATAAAAAATTTGAAACTAAGACACATAAATGTAGAATTAAATTAGTAAAATTTAGATGTTACTTGTATTTTTCTAAGTCTACTAGTTACGTTGCTATAAAAGCTCAAACTCGAGTATCTATACTTTTTGACCCGAGAGTAATTTCTTCGTTTCGGCTCGTTTTAATTTTGTTCAATGACTTATTTTCTTGATTCTTAGAAATGATTGACACATGATCAATTTTTTGTAAAGAAAACTGCAGTGCCAGTTTAAAACTCGCTGAATTCGTCTATGAAAAAAATTATATTATAAAAAATACTGCAACAGATTTATTATCATTGATAACTAACGGATTTGAGTTTTTAGTTAACGACCAAGCATTTAAGATACCCACTGATACATTATTACATCAACACTGTGTCCGTACTCAGTCAAACACGACAACTTGGCTCGGAAAGCCTGCCGGGAAATCTTCTTAGAGTTCGCTTCTCGATAAGTTGTTGAATGGTTTACCTAAACTGTAACGACTAAACTCCTCTCATTACAGGCATAACCTGGCGCTTCCGGACGTCAGTTTGGGAGCTGATAATCATTCCAGGAAAGCCATCGTACAATACCGTATTAAAATAAGATGAACCCTTGGACTAACAGTTATAATAGTTTTTTCTTCCCTTCACATTTTAGGCTGTGGGTTTTGAATTTTTTACAAAGTAAATGTCCATACTCAGAGTATACAACAAATTATTGGAAACTGAACCAAATATGTTAACTTAAGGACATAGTTTATTATAAAAATATCAGATGATCAGATGATATACAGAGTACGCAAAATCTTTGTATACAGTAGCTTATAAAGAAGACTATACTATTATAAAGAGGTGGTTTCTGTATGTATGTTAAGATATATGTGGCAAGTGAACGCGAAAAATACTGAACCGACTGAGTTGAAATTTTACACAGAGGTAGATCTTGAACCTGGGAAACACATAGGCCTGTTCACTTCCCTAAATAATAGGCCTACGCCCCGTGAACGTCCTCAGTTTCAATGTTTACATTTTATAAGGATGTAAACATTCGAATTCAAAATAAGATTAGTTGTAATTTTTATCGTGAGCGAAGCCACGGGCTGCTAGTCTCTATGTTTACGTAAGGTAAATTTTTGCTCCGATATGGTGGGCGTTTGGCAAGTCGCAGGATGATGGGAGAAGGCTCTAATTGATGGCCTTGATCAAAGGGACTCGGGAAAAATACTTTAAGTAAGTTGAAAATATTTTTTACAATTGAAAAAAAAGTATTGTTATCTTACAGTTGCTGATGTTTTCATCAAAACGCCTTTTTTTATTTATCAGAATGACTGACATTCAAAATTTGCCCACTGTGGTATGGATTTTGAAAGATTTTCTGATTAATTCTTATTCTTGATTATGGTTCGTTTTGGGCCAAAATGAATTGAAGTAATCGATGATTTCCTTTGAGGTACTGCATAGCTGTGTTTATAGATTTTTCTAATGTGAAATTTAGATATGTAAATTAGATTTTTTCAATGTGAAATTATTCTTCGGGCTTTGTAGAAGTGGTTTCACACGGACCTTGGGGTTGAATATAATACATTTACTACTATCTGAATATGGCCTTAATATGAATTTCCCTTTATCTCCCAGCAACCAAAATGCATAGTTCTCCTCTTCGTATGATACCCAGTTTTCTTTCTCCAATTATTTTACATACTCCCCTTGTCTTCAACATTTTTTATTAGGGCCTCTGCCAGGCACAGACAATTCTTACAATTTCAATCTTACAGGTCATCTTCAGGCAATCCCACCTTTCCCATGATAGTCCATTATTTCTTCAAGACTGTTTGCATGGGATACTTGATTGTATATACTATTTCCTTTCCCTTTTTTAGATGGATGGCCCAGAATCAAATTACAATCTTCTTCAAAGTTGTGATTATTTATCTCCAAGTTCCGCATAACTAATAACTACTTTCTTGATAAGGTATTTTTCGTTCTTGTACGAACCTGTAATGATGCCTCCCATGCAATCCTCGTTATTCCTAATCCTGTACATTTCTTGTCGGAATACAAATATCTTATTTAAGTTGCGCTTAGAACCTGTAGCACTCTATAAATAGAACTCCATATTAGTTTGTCTCTGTATTTGAAGAATTCCTTCGAAGTTTCTTTTAGAAACGTAGTTTGAAGTGATATGTGTTGGTGGTGGTGCAATGTATTAGTTTACTTAGGTTTTCGATCTCCACTTCGTAAAATTATTTTATTTAACTGTTTTATTTTCTGCAATGGGGTTAAGCCTTTTATAATATTAATATTAAAAACCCACGAAGATATTCTTGCTTTCATAATTTGTAAATTGAAAACAAAAAACAATAACCATAAACTCTAAATAAATATTACACAATAGGTTTAAACTGTTATAACAGTGTGTATTAAAAATCCACTAGGATTCTCATGTTTTCTAAAGTCAGTCGTGAACTTAAAAAAAAAACTGTAACCGAACAATGTGAATCAAAGCTTTTAAACATAATGGGTTTTCTCAAGACAGCTTTTTTACATAAATAAAAAAATATAGTTGAATCATATGTTACGTAAAATATACTTCCATCAAAATTATAAACTATAATAACGTCGAGTGGGTTAAGCACATAAAAACTGAGGGTGGCAACAACTACTACATAACTTCTACAGAACGTTATCTTTAGTTTGACATCTCAATAATTTTAATCGGTTCATAATTAAAGGAGTTTTGATGTACACAAGAAATTCCCTAGGGAATTAATATGATGGATTTAATATTATTAAATTATTAAATAAACAGTGAAAACAGCTAAAGTAAAAAAAATCAAGAGCCTTTCTGTGACTTAATTTTAGTATATTCATAATACAGGCTTCGTAGTACTCAGACAGTATAACATAGTTTAAAACCAAAACTCTCTGATAAAATGTATCTAATTACTTTAAATACAATTAGCAATTTCTAATATATCAACTGATGTTTACTGTTCTGAAAGTTGATAAACATCAGCGCATGCTAATATCAAATTTAGTTTTGTTACGACCAGTTATCTGAATTGAATATGTGCATATTTAATATATTAAGACATGGTATTCAAGAAGCCTTTTATTTGGTTAAGGTAATCATCAACAAAGTTTGCTATATTTTGATCTGCTGGAATATAAAAGTGATACACGACTGATTAATAGTGAAAGCCACTATGTATTCCTGAAAAGTGTGTAGAGAGAGAATTCTGACATTTTCGTGACAAATGAGTAATTATTCAATGTAAGAGTTTTATGGTAAATGGGCATTTAACAGAAAACTTACAATGCAAGTCTGCTGACATACTATGAAATGGGATGCTATAAAATTGATAGTCATTTAAATAACCCATTTAGTTGACCATTTACAGTTTTTTACAAAAAACTGGGTGTCTTATATAGTCAATTTGTAAACTGTCTAGAGAATTTTTAGCATGTGAAGACCTTATCTTGATCAAGTAGTCAATTATTTGAACTAATACAATGTGTGACGGAAATAATGTAGGCTTATAAGTAAATAAACTGTTTGTCTTGTGCATTTAACTAGTCTTCTACACCTTTTCAGGATACTACTTGAACATAGGAATTTTGTACTGGGTAGTAGATTTTTTACTGGCCTTTTTCTTTTAAAAATAATAGTCAGGGCCGTTATCGGAAACCCAGGATATGTTTTATATCACACCATCATAAAAAAGCAATTGAAAGTTTAGTAGAAGTTCATGCAACGATTGTATTAAGAAAGCATTTCAGCCACGAGTGAGATGTGTTCTAAACATCTCATTAGTGGCTTAAGGGCCAAATACAATCGTTGCATTCACTATTTATCTATGACCAACAATATACAACAAAATTTCCCCAAGAGTTGAACAAAATCTCACCACTTTCACTGAAAATGGGATACGTCAACTCTCACTTGGGGTTAGGCACATAAACAAACTAAAACATGAGTCGTGATGGAATGGAAAAAGTCAGACATAAAGCAACTTAAACATGAATCTTAGTGGAGCCAGCACCTGATATAAGAATTTGCGTTATTTTAATAATGAGACTACTTCCATCAAATTCCGAACTCTTATTCGGCTAGAACCTAGAACTTGCATCATAAAGTTACTCCTATATCATATAGTTTATTTTAAACAACTTGTTTTTCAGTTTGATTTCTTAATAATGCACCTAATAATTTATGGCGTTACTTGTACCATCCACCTTGGGGTGATATTGCAATCTTCGTAAATAAAAGCGTTTAATAGATCTAGTAAACTTGAAAACCTATGATGTATTAGAGTCAATTTAAAAATTATAATCAGACATTTACCCAATAAGTATTAAAAGGTGATAAAGTACCTGGGAGTCGTATAGAATTATATATTTTATACAGTGTAGAATGTATACGTACTAGCACTTTAATAGAAAGTAATATCATATTCTCGTTTATACTCTGAGGTCATCACTGAAGCAAAAACAAACGTGAAAAAATATTCTTAATTCAGAAGAGATCAATTCGAAGTATTCTTAGGTTAAAATCAACAGATTATTGTTTCCAAACATTTATAACATTACATTATTTGTTATACATAACATTACAAACATAACAAACATTACATTATTTGTTTTTATGTTCCATTTATTATATATATATATATATATATATATATATATATATATATATCTTTGTATATGAAATCCTTTCATACATTATATAAGTGTGAGCTTATTTCAGCTTCTTTCAGCTCACTCTCATACGTACAAACCACGGAACAGGCAATCATTCAATCTTTATGTTCAACATAGTCTGAAATAATACAAACAGAAGCCAGACACTGGTCTATTTTTTTCAATTTTGCCCAAGAATTTGAAATAACTAAAAGCAATCCAAAAAAATAAAACGAATATAAAAATCTCTCTCAGAAAAAACGCACTATGAGATTCCTTGCTTTCTTCCCTAAGACTATTCTGTGTTTCCTTCTGTTTTCTGTTGTTTCCTTCTGTTCCTTCTGTTTTTTCTATTTTTCGCTCTCAACCTGAATCACTGCAATTCCCGACATGGCTGGCTGGCATCATCAAGAAGGTGGTGAAAAATAGATTTATGGCTGACTGCTCCTCCCTGTAACGAGGGTCGACGAGCCGACTTGGAGGTGCACCCCAGCTCCTCCAGTTGAAAAGAGAAGTTTTTTCCTTGAGAAGGGCAAATAGTATGAATTAGAGACTAATTTCCAATTCATAAAAAATAGAGATTTACCAATGAATACATTATTGAAATTACACAATTGGATTTCTAGTACTCTTTGAATTGAAAAAAAAATCATTGCCTTTTATTCAGGGGGTCGGAGTAAGAACTGTCATAACACCGTGCACACATCTTAATCCTACCAGCCAATTTATTACTCATAAGAATGAGGCCCAAAAAACTGAAGACCCAGGATATAAAACTGATATGGACGTGTAAAAAGACGCCAACATCTGATTCGACTAAACATTTTCGAGTTTACATCTGAATTTAGCACGTTTTGAAATAGACCAAAAACTGTAAGAAAGTCGATGAATGTATTGGGCAAAAACCTAAATCCCTAAAGGTTTCTCAGTAACTTTATCACTAAATCACTAAATCACTAAAGGATCACATGCTTAGATAGTGATAGGTCGTGGAAATAATGTGTTTTTTAGAACTGAAATCCTCGCCCCCTTCGCAAACCCTCCTATTTTTTTTTTTAATTTGAACCACCGTTTCTAGAGGATGCTTATACTCTAGATGGAATGACCATGCAGAGTTTAAAGATCCAAATTTGAGTACTTCAAGCGGTCTGTCCTATGCGAGTAGCCTAAGTGTTTTGACAAATATAATATAATAGACAAATAAATATAATAGATGACCATTGTAGGTTTGTTCAATTTATCTGGTAAATTAATCTTCCTATATTTTTATCTCTTGAAATAATTCTATAGGCCTGCCACCCATAGGTATTCAAACTGAAAGTAGCCCCATTTGAATTTTGTGATGTACCCTATTTTAGCCCCTTGAGAGAAAATATTTTAAAATTCTTTAGTATTACGTATCTAGAGCCTATAAAGTACATTTGTGCCAAGTTTAATGCCCAAAGGATTCTGTTAGATTTTTTTTTTTTTTTTTTTTGAGACTCTGATTAGTAAATCAGTCTGTTAGTCATTCAACCGTTTTTTATTACATGCATACATTTAATATCGTATTACTAAAATGTTGCCCACATAAACATTGAAGGTATCAAATTTCTTATTGTTTACCAGAATACTTTTAAGGTATTCTGGTAAAAAATAAGGAATCAGCTTTATCTTCAGTATGCCAGCCTCACCTTCAGCAGCATTATCTACTTCACATATTAAACCTCGATCTTGTGTTTTCAAAGAATTTTAAAAGGTCTTAAGTGAGTAAACCATTTTAGAACTTTGAACAAATATTTTTGTAGTTATACCCATTTAAGGAATGACGAATTTCTAGAGCGATAAAATGTAATTATTAAACTTTTTTTATATTATCTAAGTTTACAATACAACTTAACTTACAAGTCATAAATGTTAAAACTTTATTCTAATTATAATTAATAGCGTTTAAATCATCTTACAAAACATTTTTGTGTTTATTTATTTTTTAATGTGAATGTTTCATGAATCATATTGATCTAGAGTGTCATTCCGATCAGTCTGTTAAACAGCTTCCAATATTTTATGGCTTACAGTTTCTATCGGCCCCAGGGACGGCAGTGATGTTTATTTCTGACAGTGCAGGGACTGACTGGGAATGACATCATTTGCGGTACTCCCCATCCTCTATGCACAAGTTTTAAACTATTAATAATGCCCTCTGTAATTTAAGCCGACGGAAAATCTTAAAGGGAAACCTTCACTATCTCCAACTTATTATATTTTTAGCTTTTTTATGCCTTAAATGGATTATTTTGATGTGCACCATTCCGATTTGATGATAATCAAGAAATATTACTAGAATTATGTGTGAGAATCTTGTTTTATTAATCATAAAATATGGCCTTTAAACTTACTTAATATTCGAAATCAATTTAACTTTCCGATTGCAGCAAACCTTTACACTAAAACCTTTACCAATAGATCATCCATTGATTATTTAAATAGACAATCCACTGCAAGTGAAGAAAACATTTAAAGCCATGTAAGATACACAAAGACCATTGCAGAAACGAATACCAATGATATGCGTTTAGAAAAGATATTCAAATAATATTGTACAGGTTAATATAAAACTCCATTATCACTGCAGAACAAAGGAGTACTTTTTATTTCTTGATAAATATTCAATTATTAAAGTTATTTAAATATTATGTACTGATACAATCCACTTAAGAATTAATTCTCCTTTTGAGTATCCTTCAGATACATTACTTGAAATGGCGACCTACCCAGGTAGGTACTTAAAGCCAAGTATAAATGACAGATGAGTGATAGATGATTGTGGCGCGATTATGTAATCTTGTTACTGACAAATGCCTTCATGTTCCTTAGACAGCTTAATCAATAGCCCAACAGCCAATGGCAACTCAGGGACCTACATTTTAACGTGGTATCCGAACCGTAATTTTGCCTGGTTTACAATTTACGGACTTATAAGACGGACGGACTTACGGAAGTATGAGGACGGTCTTATGAACGTATCATTCAATAATGCGGACGTTAATCCCCACTAGGGAACACCGCGTCCACAAGCCATCGCTCATAACTATCCACAATTTGTGACCTCCAAGTAGCTGGATCACAGGATACGCCACCGTCCCTGTCTAATCAGTAGTGTATCTTATACTACTCAAAATCGAAGACTTAGCTACGGTGTTTGAAAAGTACTAATGGTATTATTTCAGTAAAATGAGGTTAACAGGCCGAATTAATTAATGGCTTGCACGTTCAATGCTAAAAAAACTAAAACGTTCTGCTTATGGCACAGTTACCGTTTAACAAGGGTCGTCAGCAGGTAGCCGAGGCATTAGCGTGAGTAACAACACTGAGGCAAACTCAAGTTTTTGGTCTTAATGCCTGCAGAGAGCAAATAAATGTTTATGGTGTCGGGAAGTAAAATTAAATTATATTGCTAAGTTGTTCCTTTGATTATTAGGATTATTAGGGATCACATCTAGTGTGGATGCATATATTCAAACCGAATCTTTACACAACATACACAATTTGATTAACATAACCTCAAGTGACGTAAAGCATCTGCTGTCCCACTCTGCTGTAGTTTCCTGTAACTAATTAGCTATTACCAATTGTAATCCATTGACGCTGCATAATATTTGCAGGCAATGGCACATTTAAAGGCACATGATTCTATAATTATTGATTTAAATGGTACATACTCTTATTGGTTTACTTTGCTTCCCGTCGTGAGACATAGAAGACCCTTTTCTCCCGCTAGGAGACAAATAAATCACTTTACTCCCGCTGGGAGAAAACGTATGATTTTACATAACTACTACAAGGAGTAAAATGCGACGAAGTATGGCAGTGGGGGAAAAGTATCAACCAAACCCCTTAACGAACAATTCATCAATTTCACTCTCTTTCAGAACCAGAACTTTAAAAGGAATATTAATCCCTGCGGTGTTGATTGTTTATTCCAGAGCCGCAACGTCGCGTGTCATTGACAACTACTCAGTCACCTGCCCCAGTTATTGTTCTGCAAATATAAGTAACAAATGTTGTGTTTAAATAACTTGACATTCTAACAACAAATCACAAAAGAATTCCGTGTTGATGATTTATGTTTAACTGGCTAAAAAGAGTAAAAACTAATATGAAAGTGACTAATTTGGTTTCAAAGCTGAACGAGTCAAGTTATTTCACTTATTCCTTAACAAACATTTATTTTTATATAGGCTAAAACAAACAAATATGTTTATATATATATATGTGTGTGTGTGTATGTGTGTGTATATATAAAACCCGCGTAAAAATTGTCCGATTTGAATGAAATTTTGCATGGACGTGTAAAGTAGTAATTATTCGGACGAGTTCGTAAACCATCCCGATCGGATGACAGAAGGAGGGGGGGGGGTAAAGGGGGTGAAACCCCCAAAAATGGATTTTTTGTTTTTTACATAGAAAAATAAAAGTAATCCAATTTTTGTTAGCATCATTGAATTCAGCTAAAAACAACAAACAATTAAGTATTTTGAATGACTGCTCTATGTCCATTAGTTAGCGAGATATTGAAAGTGGTAAATACAGTACGTTGTCCCAATGTTATCCTAATGGGAAATACGTAAAATTCCATATCTCGCTTACTTCTCAACATATCTTGATAAAACTTGGTAAATCGCTTTTTCTAGTTCAGATCTACTAAATATTGAATTAAAACTACCCAAATATAATATACCCGTAGCTGCAAACATGCATACTCGATCATTCCCCATGTTATTCTCATGGAGCTTACAAATACATTTCAAATCTCGCTATGTTGGATTGAAATATGTTGTTTTGCAATTTAAATTCGCTTGGTATGCAATTCTGCTGCAACGGGGTATTTAAATTTAGTGCCTAGTTTTTAAATATTTATATTTTTGTAAATAAAAATATAAAAATAAAAATTTTTTAAAAACTGAGTACGGTTAAGAACGGTTACGGTATTGAATTCAGCGTTAAAAGTTAGTTTGAAATTATGGGTAACAGTACCCTCTCCATCCTTGAAATAACTACCTGACTGAAAAATGACGGATCCAAGATGGCGGCTGAAAGATTTAATACTGTAGGTTAAATTGAAGTGGAAACAACTCAACAATGACTGGTGGTGGTTAATCGTCATTATCTAGCATTATTTTGTAACCATGGACATATTTTATCAATTTTAGTGAATTTCCTTAAAGGAATAAGCTATTACCGTAGTTCTCATGGTAAAACTTTAGCCCGAGACCATGTTAACTTTTCATTTTGGGACCCCCGAAGCAAAAAACGCTATTTGTTCGAATTTATCCACCGAGATATTGAAACTGGTAAACACAGTACCTTGTTCCAATGTTAACCTTATGGGAAATAAGTAAAATTCTATATCTCGCTTATTTCTCAATATATCTTGATGAAACGTGGTAAATAGCCTCTTCTAGTTCAGATCTACTAAAGATTGAATTAAGACACTTTTTAGACAGAGGGAGTCAAAATTTAGAAGGACCAAAAACTTTCTTCCCTAGACTTGTAATGATTCCTTGAAGTAAAATGTTATTTAAAATAATGGAAAATGTCATTATGGAGCATGGGGAGTGGATCTGTTGAGGCATTTGGTTTTCATAAAATAATAATAAATTTACATTTACACCTCATGCCACAATAACTGTACGTTAGTTAGGTAACATAGGGTATCATTTTGTTCGGAATTTAATGTAGATTATTTTTGTTGAGTGTTATGTTTTACAAAAACTCCGTTTTCAAGATATTTGCGAAAAAGTCAAAAATAAATATATTTTCCCTCCTACTAACCCCCATCCTACCCAAACCCGACGCTCAAATTCGTGTAACTTTTGTTTGCATATTGGGGGAAGTGTATTAAATAAAGTGGCGCTGGCTAGACATTTTTTTGGATGCCCAGGTTTAGGTCTAATTGCACCGTACTATAAGTGAAAAAATCAATTTGAAATGATGGGTCACAATACCAATTTTACACCGAAAAAAATATTTAGGATCCAAGATGACGGGTCCAAGAAGGCGGCTGAAATTCAGTACGCACTCAAAATTAAGAATTAACTACCCAACAATGTGTTGGGGTGGTGTGGGATTGATATTTTAAAATAATATATTAAAATGTAAGGGGCCTATTATAGGACACCAGGTATAGTCTATGTTATACGTGCGTTTACATGTCCAAACCGGCAGCTAGGCTTTAATGAAGAAGAAGTAGGAATGTATTTCTTCTGCCATGTACAACTGTACAAAAATACAAACAATAACTTTTTTAAAGCAAACAAAATATATTGGAGTGCACTATATTAACATAATGAAAAAATGTATAAGAATGATAATCATTTCATCACAAGGATAAGAAATATTACGGAATGTAACTAAACATATATTTCATGTTCTTAATAAAAATGCAATCATTAAGTTTAATTAAGTACCAAGTGTTATTACGATTCACTTAGTAACCACTTATTTTTTCTCGTTCGGTTATATCTTTTACTACTTGAAATCACAATCATAGTTGTAGAGTTAACTATTTTAATGGTTAAACTTTGGTACAATTAGATTAAACTAAGGAGTAAACTATAAAAACGTAAGGGTTCTCAACAATGGAAGCGGAAGTAAGGTTCACTTTTTTTTCTCTTGCTCCTCTTTGCAGTATTAACGGGTACAGGTTCAGGGCCATTTACCCTGAGTGGCACCGTTGCATACTGGAATCCCTCCCTACACATTTAAACGCGATGCTAACCTAGATAGTGTGAATATTACATGTATAATGGGAACATGACTTGCTTTGAATTTCACGTTTACGTCTTGGGACAACAAAGGTCTCAGCCTTGTTTCCTCGTCCTAAATAGGAACACCCTTGTTGCAGCAGACCTGCATACTCAGCTAATTTCAAATACTTCAATAGATCATTTAAGCAGAGCCTCAAATGAAGTAAAATCCATTTGAACTCTATAATGAGCACACAACAATTTTCTCCATAAATTTATCATGGTAAATGAGTATGCAGGTTTGGAGACATGGAAATGTGAAATTAGGGGTGTGCGAGTAGTGATTTTTGAAGTCGAGTCGAGCCGAGCCGAGTTTTGAAAAATACCCGCGAGTTTCGAGCTCTTTTCGAGTCGAGTTTTTTTTTAAGTTTATAATATAATAGTCATCATGTTTCTACATAATGGTAAAAAATTATTATCATTACTCAAATACAAATTGCAATTTCGAGGTAATTAAACTTAAAAGAGTTATTGAACTAAGAGCAGATATACAAATAAATGATACCAAAACAAAAGAAAGAAAACCTTTTATTTAAACTTACAATAATTCTTGATATGATATATTTTTCAAGCCTAACTTGTGTTTAATGCTTACCTGGGGTTTGAAATGAAATGAAAACACTAATTATAAACCGTGACCAATGACATGACTCAATTCATGATTAAAATATTTTCTTTGAGTTATTCACACAGGTACATTTTTATTGATGTAACTGTCAACAAAAAACTAAGTTTTTATTTATTTGGAATGGTTTCTAGAATATAACAAAAATAATGTTTTTACAAGACTAAAAAATAACTAACCTCAAACTAGAAAAGATAGAGTGATATCAAAATTTATGTGTCTTTAATAACTAAAAAGAACTTTTTACTTCAAGTTTATAACAAACGAGATTTCAGTTATATTCGTTAAAGATGGATTGTCATTGTGAAAAATGGCCGTAATATTCTTTCGCACGTGCCGATTCCGGGTAAACGGCGGGAGTAACTACTCGACTCGAACTTTCGAGTAATTAGCAATAAGTCGAGTCGAGCCGAGTAGTGTATACTCGGCTCGAAAAAAGCTCGATTCTCGAGTACTCGCACACCCCTATGTGAAATTAAAAGATTTTTTGCAATAGTCAAGTAGATTTCAACTAGAAGAAGCCACATACCAAATTTTATTTGGATATGTTGTAAATAAGCGAACTATAGAAATTCATTAATTTTAAAAATAAGGTTAACATTAGGACAACATTCTGTGCGTACCACTAGCGATATCTCGGTAACCAAAATGGACATAGGGCAATAATTAAAAATACTAAATCACAGGTTATTTCAAGCAAAATCCAATGGTCCAAAACAGAATTTTATATACTTTCCAACGTAGTTTACTTACTTAAACTGCCTGGAGATGTCAAAATATAGTCTCTTTACGCTGTACGCGTTTCGGGTGTCTTACCACCCACCTTCAGCAGCGGAGAACTTATAAAAATCTGCACATAATTGAATGTTTGTCACACGCAATAACAGTTAACAGTACATAGAACGAACAATTTACACGCACGCATATACGAACGAAAAACACAAACATTTTACATTGAACCCCGGATCCGTTCCAGTCAAGTAAGATTTTTATAAGTTCTCCGCTGCTGAAGATGGGTGGTAAGACACCCGAAACGCGTACAGCGTAAAGAGACTATATTTTGACATCTCCAGGCAGTTTAAGTAAGTAAACTACGTTGGAAAGTATTTAAAAGGTGTCAAGGCTGTTTTGAATAAAATAGAATTTTATAATTGTTTCTCTATGGAAACAAATCCAAAAACCCATTTTTGGAGGGGTTAATCCCACCTTAGCCCCACTTCCGACGATTCGACCGGACTGGTTTTCGAACTCGTCCGAATAATAAATTCTTCACATGGCTGTGGCAAATTTAATTTTGGTGGGACTACTTTTACATGAGTTACCGTGCTTAAAGACACTCACACAAACAACACACCACACACACTCACACACAAACACACACACACACACACACACACACACACACACACACACACACACACACACACACACACACACACACACACACACACGTCCGGTAACAGCTTCTACGTTATCAAGGAAATTCGCTAAAATTTTTATTCTTACAAAAAAAGTGATTGGTGTCACTTGCAGAAAATTATAATCACTCTTTTGTTTTAGTTGAAACAAATAATTTATTTACTCTTTAATTCTAAAACATACAAGAGAATTTCTAATCTAATCTATATTTTAAAATATCATTAAGTAGATGTCATTTCTGTATGTTTTCTGAACCAACTCATCTTAAATACACAGAGGTGATGAACCAATACATAGGCCGGTTCATCTAATTTAAGTCCCCTCAGGCAACACCCCGTGGAAGTCTAAAGTTTTAATATTTACATTTTAGAATAATGTAAGTATAATACTGAAATACAAACGACCTAGAAATACAAATCTAAACACCTTTCAGGATGCTGGAGATCTTTTCATACCGCAAGTTTTTGCTTGTTTGTTAGTTGATACAAGCAAGGTTGTTCATATCAAGGGTAATATTACATCTCCACTAGCGAAAAATATTTCATTGGCTTTCCCATCAGTGGAGAAAGAAACGTCCCAGCCAAAAGCCAGTGAAGGGAGGTGTTTAAGTGTCTTCACTAGTGAATGTTCCACTCTTACTGTTTCCAGAGTATGAATTGATGGTTAAAAACCAAATGCAGGATAACTCCTAAGTGTTTATGCATAGTGTTGACTTATTTTAAGGTAATAGACTCTTGCTAGGTTTTGAAGAAGAGAATGAACATTGTGTGTGTTGGGGAAATCGTCGAATACATCAATTAGAGGTCAATCTAATTAAACTCCCAATAAGTCTCAGGCTGATTAAAATCACCCATAATAAGTAAGCGATCCGAATTTCCAGAGGCATTGATTGCTTTATCGACACTGTCAATTAAGTCCGATGAATGGCTGATGATTGATTTGGGGTCGCTAGACACAAAAGTAAGGATTGGGGAAAAACTTACAATTAAAAATAAACTCTCAATATTCGTAAAGAAAGTAGCAATTCGGTTACATGTTATCTGATTTCTTATTGCAACAATGGTACCACCTCCATTAAGCTTATTGCTTGTGGAATTTGATGTGTTGAATTTCAACAATTTGTATCCTACCAAACCATATTCTTATTGGGCTTACAATATTTGAGGAAATTTCAGGTAAACATTTGAGTTATCAGCATGTACTTAGATGAGGTTAATCTGCAAATTTATATTGAGAATATAAATATAGATTGCAGTAAAAATGACTTCCTTTGTCATCTCGTGCATATACTCACCAACAGTTTACAAGACCCGTCTTAGGGATGCTCTAAGCTATTCATTGTTGAATTGTAAGGTTTGGATGTGTACTTTACTATACAAATTAAGATAAGTATACTAAACTCCCGTCTTGTACATTGAAAGTTGGTGAATTATTTTGAATCAATGAAATATTCCTGAATGTAATGATTTTTAATGATACAACACATAAATGAATTGGATATTGTAAAATTTCGTGCCTCAGCTAAAAAGTATGTTTAAATTAATTGTAAAATTGATCCCTGTTTAACTTGTACACACAGATAAGTTCACCTATGTATAATGATACCGAAATCATAGTTTTTTTTTAATTTATATAAAAGGGTTTACAGGACTGTCTGATATCTAAATTAAATATAATTATAACGATTTAATTTTGTTTTAAAAAAATTTTCCACCATCATCAGAACCTCTCATAACACCAGTTCAAATCTCAAACGCCCGAAATGGTGTTTTTTAATTACTGTCTACAGCTCTAATTAAAAACTAACGTATTAATAAGGTTGTTATTCAACTAAAGAACAAAGTCACTTTAAGGTCATTATGTTTCTTGTTATACCGTCGATAACAATGTGCAGAAAGTAGAATTAATTAAATTGATTATTAACTACATTTTTATTTGTTAGGAATTGTTTTCGTTGGTAGGAATATTCAAAGAATTCATGTAGAGTTAAAATAACTTTTAATTACTTGTTTAAAGTAAATGTGCATTTAAAACATTTAGTTCTACACTAAAAAATCCAAAATTATTTTGAATTATTAGCTCTTTGAGAAGCAATGACGATCGTCATTAACGGAGGTGTTGAGGTAAAATACAATGAACATGTAGTAAATACAAAAGAGGGTAAATTCACATTAAAACTAATGGAGGGTTCAAAGCCACAAATATCGAACTCTACTTCGAAGCTTCCTGAAGCTGACTGTTCGGAACTAATGTATTTATAACCGAAGCACTTTAATTCCGAATACCATGAATTTGCTGCCACTTCAGCTTGTTTGTGAAAATAAAACTAAATTTAAAACCCATTATAAATTCTTAAGGATTTTAAAATTTGTTAACTAATGAATAATAATAACTTTATAATAATTACTTCATAATCATTGATTCTTAAATAAAACATTTAATCAATATATAAATATTATATATACCATATATGTATACATGGCGAGTCTTCTAAGCTGACAACAGCAGATTGTAGGCAACGGCTTGACATACAAGGACGAAACAAAACTTCTCCCTACTCATACCTCTCATACCTAAGAAACAACCTAAAAAAAGTTTGTGGAAACATTTGTTTAAATACTGACTATCCCTAAAACCGGGAGTTATGAGTTCGAATCTCAGGATTTTTATAAGTAAACATATATAAAAATGTCATACTATACATCATTCTAAAACTATAAACAAAACGAATGATTTAGTGAAAACATAACTCACTTATCTTTATTATTTTCAAAATGGTGGGCGCTTTTGTGAAAAATATTAGCATGTACGGGATACTCTGTATCTTGAGAACCACTGAAAATCTTTTTGTTCTGTTTGAAAAATTCTTAATCCTTTTAAACTTAACTTCAATGTACAGTCCCAATGATGCTTCAATGATCTTAGCTTCCGTGCCCACATTAAAAAAATGTCAAAACATTATATTTTTTTAATCTTTGGTGGCCCTAAAATTTAAAATTTTAAAACGCAACATACGTTTAATAAGGTATTATTTCGAAAGTTTTGCAAAATCCACAAGATTACGCATTTCTCTGAGGAACTGGCTAGGTTTTTTGAGACCTAGCTCCAGTTCGTCCATTAGTTTAGTAACTTTTCTACTTTCAGAATCTTCAAACTCTGAGATCAAACGTTGGCATAAGTCCTGATAAGGAGTTTGACTCAATGGTTTATCAAGTAAATCCAAAATTAACTCTGCTACATCGGTATCAAGGTTACCAAGAACATAATAATATTTTGTATGTTCTTTAGTGATACCGTTAATAACAAACTGTGCGTCAAATTGATGTAACCAGACTCTTACGTTTTTTCTCCAAAATGGAGGAATTTTTACCGACGATTTCGAGACTTGCCCGAAATCAGTTGGGATTTTCGTAACAAGGTTGTTATCATCAGTATCAGACATGTTGTGAACTCACCATTTTCCGTTTACAGTTGTTTGTAACAAGAAATAGTGATATCAGGACTGACGAGATGATATAGGTAGCTTGTTGTGTTGGGTCCAATGGTGCTCAGTCGTATTTAACTCGGAAGAGCTACGATGAGATGTGAAGTGATGAACCACGATGATGAAATGCAAAGTTGAGTCTTTTGAAATTGACAGTATAACACGTTATCCTAAGATCACGTCGCGTCGGTGGTAACCAGTTTGTAGTGATTATATAAGTTAGTGCTGTTGTTCGTATTGTAATAATTTGATTACTCGATACAAAATTGAAAATATTTATTTTGTAAAAGAATAAAAACTGTTTTAAAAGAGAAGTAAGAATGAAAAGTAAACAGGAAAACATGTGATTAATATTTAATTTTGAATTAAAAATAAATAACATATGTAATGCTACAGCCACAGTTTTTATACACGTCGGGTAATTCTTTTGGTAGCGTCTACACACAATTGCATTGCACAGAGGATGTACCTACTAAAACGTCCAAACCCAGGAAGTTTGTGCGGACGCACCGGAATTGCGCACTAAAATTCAGGTAGTCACCGGAATAGCGCACTTGGTCGAGAGACAGCCCCTGGACACACACCGGTATTGCGCACTTGCTCTTCCGAGAAATCCCTCGGTTAATTAAGCAAGGTGAAAATTAATAACAACAAGATCATCAACAAGCATTTAAAAAACCTAAATAGTGGGTGAATGTTTATATCAGGGGTTCTCAACCTTTTTGAGCCCGCGACCCCCCTTTTAGGTATTGAAATGTTGGCGACCCCTTATACCTTCATCCTACATTAAACTTTCATTGTTAGGTGTGTACCGTAGTGAGAGTGAAATTCACGGAATTGGTATCTGAAGCTTTGAAAGTTTTGATTCCTTTCGCAACATCATATCTATGTGTAGCTGGGTTTTCAAAGATGGTAACAATAAAAGCTAAATCAGGAAACCGTTTGTCTCTTGAAAATGACATCATATTGTGCATTACAAAAAGAAAACCAGATAGCCTATTTTGAAGATTGTTAAATCCAAGCAAGCTCAGGGGTCTCACTAAAGTTAGTTTGTATACTTTTTATTTCAATTAATATGGTTTGAAATATTCTGTTGCTTTTTACAGATGCATATTCTTGATGTAGATAAAAATCTTCTATTTGAATTAAGATTGGACTGACAAAACAAGCTTATATTTTGCTTTCAAGCTTAAGAGTTGAGTAATATTATTTTCTAATATAGTTTACTGTAACTTATTTCATGAGTTTTCTGTTCACAAATAAAGGATGCCTACCATTTTTATAGCGGCTTCAGAGTTTTCATTTGCCCTTTCCAAAGTGTAGGTAGATGTTTATCAGTTGGTATTGGTAACGGTCCTGTTGCTATGACGATTTTGACTTAGGCCTACCTGACAAAAAGAGCGTCTGCGTCGGGCGTCGTGGCGTCGCGATAGTCGCGGTCGGCATAGCGACCGCGGCGCGGCGCGACGAGTCTAATGTTTTGCCTCTGTTAAGAGTTATTTTATAAAGTGTTTGCCAGTGTTAACTTTGTTGAATTTAATGAAATTAGAAAGAAGAATATATTAAGACTTGTAATCGATACCACCTTTGAGATTTAGTTGTGTCTATTTTATATCTCTTAAACATATTATTGCTCAAGAGATTACCAGTCCGATCTCAAAATATAAAAATGCAGATATTTAAATATATTTTGGTCTTAGTCGGGCCTACATCTTGAACAAAATAAATTTTCATTTTCGGAGCTTCCGCGACCCCCCGGGACCCTGCCCGCGACCCCCCTGGGGGTCACGACCCCCAGGTTGAGAATCCCTGGTTTATATCCAACACATTTTGTAAAATTTAGTAGGTCAATTTCATTTTGATTCGGCTGATGAATTTTGTTTATAAGAGAGGCTCTTCTCTCCCACGTCTTCTTTTTGCTATTAGGGGCATCGCAGGTGTTGAGCCGGGCATAAGTGTCTGTCCGCATTCATTTAAGTTTTTTTTTAATATGTATATATTTGGATCGGGCGAAGGGCACTCCTTGTTGAATCGAGATTGAAAACTCTCACACGCATTTGTTGTTCGCCACAATTCCCCGGGCACTGGTCGAAGGGGGTGGGTGGTATGGAAGGGTGCAAAGTACAATTTTTGGAAGCCCCTGGTCATTGCCACATACAAGAGTGACATAAGTCACACAATCCAGAGCTATTACGGTGGCCGCTGAGGACTCAGGTACCTGCCGGGCCAAGTGCGCAATTCCGGCGCATAGATGGAGAGCCCTTTTAGAGATTATAACTTGGTGCGCGATTCCGGTGCACCGGTTTGTGCGGGCATGTCGGGGACCGAATCCGCGGCCTCTTCGACCAACGTCCGGACGATAGCCGACAAGCTAGCAACACGCCAGACTCGCTTTTTTGGTTGATTATGTATATGAAAGACCAAATTAAAAACTAATCGTTAAAGAAAGCAAATCAGCTGGTTTAAAATGTTTCAATGATTTAAGAAAAGCGTTTACACCGTAATATATTATGGCGGCCACGAAATAATTGTTGCGCTAAGTGTTAACCTCTCGTTTATATTTAGAGTATTTTACTTAAACTGCGATGACTTAACTTCTCTTTAAAAAACCGTCCACAGCCTTCTAGCTCTCCGCTTATCACTAAAACCAGTGCCGTTGTGCAAAGAACATCATGGTTGAATTGTTAAGACTCCCATATGTACTAGGCCCTACATATGTTCTGTATTTAAATGCTTCTCAGGTCAATTGTTAAGTTTGCAGTCTCTCTATAGTTTTAATAGCTTAGCGATTGATCATTGTAACAAGCATTTACAATGTTCAATAAATACAAACTCACAGTGTACAATGGTTCTGAGTATGTGATAACGGGACACTAAGAGAACAGGAAAGTAGGATGCGTTAGTTTTAATGTGGGTCCTTTATCATAACCACCCGCCCAATTACGTACCTTTAACATGATAAGCATTGTTGGCCATAAAATGAATGATTAGTAACGAGCCATCCCCTTGTACTGACAGCTTCATATTTAATACAGGATTAAATGCAGCAAAATCTTAAACAGCTGCAGTTTATCTCATGTGAATATTTTTTTCAAAATCGCCTTTTTTACAACTGACTGAAAATTATAACTTTTCTTATTCGCGTCGCCAGATATTTTTAGCGGCAATGATAAAGTGAAACACCATCAGAAGACATTTCAAGAAACGAATACCTGACCGATTGACTTAATGTTTCGTTACCGTACTGAAGTTGTTCAACTAGACCACTAATGAACATTTACACGCATGAAATAAATCCTAGTTTTCGAAGAATTTGTACAGTGCTAGATTATTGTGGTATATTATTATGATGTATTTAGTATATTTATTTATAATTTATTATTTATTAATCATATTTACTTATAATTTATTATTTATTAATTATATTTATTTATAATTTATTATTTATTTATTATATTTATTTATAATTTATTATTAATTCATTTATACTTTATTATATTCATAAGTTATAATTTATTAATTTGCAATATGATCCGCGGTGTGATCGATTACTTTGTGACCCAATTCTTTTTAGGTCGCGGCTATTCCATGCCTTCTTGCACAGAATGGGTAAAGTCGCCAACTCGGATGTCTTTACTGTCGGCATCATAGACACGGCCGAGCACATTTTCTTAGAGTGCGACCGATGGCATCTACAGTGTCCAGTGTTTCCGCTGAGATCGGCGCCGTCGCAACACCCGACAACATCGTCAGAGCTATGCTTCAGGAAGAGGGCAACTGGAACTGTGGTAGGTACTTTGTCCAGGCCTTTCTTCGGGAGAAAAAGATCGATATTGACCGCCCTTAATCCTCACCTTTCCAACGAAGGTTGTCCTAGTGGTGTAATTTCAAAGGCCGAACCCGAAGTAATGTGCCAAACAAACCGTTCCAGGCTAGTTTCCTCGGTGTTGAAGTGGGTGGTTAGTCGGTGGTCAATGGGCCTTGGCAGTACGACACTACTATTGAGAAACATTTCTCCAAAAATGTTTAATTTTATTTTTGTGTAGCTAATTAAGTTTAATTACTACTGAGATAATGGTAGTTATTTAAGCCTTGTGATTATGCAATTGAAATGAAGAAAAATGTATTTTCTTCCCAATTACACAGCAACATAGATAGGCATAGAAGGAGTAAATTAATTGCATAACATCTCTTGACACTATTTTTAGATCTTTTGATGATAAATCCGGAAACAAAATATAGGCTAAGAAATATCTCAAATAGTTTATGAGATGTAAGAAGTTAAGCAAAAAATTGAATTAATTAGTATTGGAAAATATTGTTGGGGGGCTGATAGTCAATGGTAAAAAATTCAGCTTTGTTCTAATTTTTCCCTCTCAAAGCGCCAGGTTGAATGAACTTCGGCAGCGTAGCGTGCGGTCGTGGCAGGCGCTGTAAAATGTATTTTCCTCATATTAGCAGGCCAATATTTGAAATAAGTAACTTAACTCTTATATTACTTCAAGCTCATAAACAGGAGAAAATATTTGGTGCAAAATAGTTTCTTAATGGAAGTTAAATGAGACTTATTATGATATTTAAATATATTTGTTTTTAAAATTTTTGAAAAAAATATTTAAATATATTTGTTTGCCTTGTTATTTTTTTCAAATTTAACAAGAAAACAGACTTAAAAGAAGTAAACTAATCGATAAAACTGCATAGCATTATTTTTAGAGCTTTTTTTGAGGAATCTGGAAAAAATAAAATATAAGGGATATTCTATCGACCACATAGTACAAATAGATGAAGCATAGGCCCGCGCGCGACTAAGCAGAGTTTGACCTTAGTCGGTGACAAGATGGCGGAACAAATTACGTAAAAGATTAAAAATAGAGTATCAAATTAAAGGTCTGAATCTCACTATCAATATGGTATCAATTATAAACTGTTTAGAGGCAGTTTACACATCGTAAAATTCGACTATAAATTAATTAATAGGCTACAGACCTTTTTCGTCGTCAATCCAAAGTTTTGTTATGCTGGATAACTAGTTTCGAGTCTCAATGACCCATTTTCAAATCCTTTGTCAAACTTGGGGTAATTATGGAAGACTCGTCGTCGTCAGTTCTCGTAAAACGGTTTTCTCACACATACGCACACACAGACGGAGACACGGACACAAAAACATTAAATACAATTTAAAATCTCGTGAGGCCGGCCAAGGACAAAAACCAGACTGCGGGGTGCAACACGATTGCCGGTTAACCGATGCCCGCTTGATGACGTAGACCTTGGGGGAGGGGTATCAGCTGTTTATCTCTATTGTTATGGAGTTTCTCTATTCTGTCAGAGTATGTTGGTTCCAAAAATTGATTTTTCATTCAAAACATCATTAGGTGAATGTTTAAAGGCTTTGTAAATTTCAAAGCTTTCTAGCACGTTCATCTTATTGCCTTTATTACATTTGTGTAATATACTCAAATTATCGTTGCAGCTTTTTACATTATGGTTTTCATTAATTAGATGTTCTGTAAACTTTGACCTTTGTGTATGCAATTTAGGCTTAGGAAGATGTTCTCTGTACCTTTTATTAAAAGATCGACCTGACTGGCCTACATACAATTTAGGGCAGTCACTGCAAGATAATTTGTTGACACCTGTACAATCTAAGCTGTTGATGTTGTTACTTGGGCGAGAAACATTAAGTTGACGTTCTATTTTGTTGGAAGTCTTGCACGCTAAAATGATGTTTTGTTTTTTTGATTCGTTCTGTAAGGTAAAATGTAAGTTATTGCCCAATTCTACTGATACGAATTTAAACATTCACCTAATGATGTTTTGATGAAAAATCAATTTTTGGAACCAACATACTCTTTGACAGAATAGAGAAACTCCATAACAATAGAGATAAACAGCTGATACCCCTCCCCCAAGGTCTACGTCATCAAGCGGGCATCGGTTAACCGGCAATCGTGTTGCACCCCGCAGTCTGGTTTTGTCCTTGGCCGGCCTCGCGAGATTTTAAATTGTATTTAATGTTTTTGTGTCCGTGTCTCCGTCTGTGTGTGCGTATGTGTGAGAAAACCGTTTTACGAGAACTGACGACGACGAGTGTTCCATAATTACCCCAAGTTTGACAAAGGATTTGAAAATGGGTCATTGAGACCCGAAACTAGTTATCCAGCATAACAAAACTTTGGATTGACGACGAAAAAGGTCTGTAGCCTATTGATTAATTTATAGTCGATTTTCAATCCAGGAGGCAAACTATGAATAAAACGTAAAATTCGATAACCTAGAAGCTTGTCCTAACATTTTTTAAGAGAAGCTGCCGCCGCGGATGCACCTGTAACGTTCCGATGATGCGTAAACTGCTTCTAAACCATTTATAATTGGTACCATAGTTATTGTGAGGTTCAGACCTTTAATTTGATACCACATTTGAATTTTTGTAGTCGACTACATTTTTGTAAACGGCAGTTTAGGATTGATTTTGTTTTTATGCAGGCGCCGGCGCCGCACGGATAAACCATTGAATATGATAAACTCTCCCACAATAACTAAGTTATCGACCAAACTACGGCAGTTTTTTTTATTCAAAAAATATTATTTAAAAAATTCAACTCTTTAGCAATGATTTCCACCGTTTTTCATTTTACCTGGCCAAAAAATAAAAAGTAGCAGCCGACTACGTTTTTCATGTCTTATTTAAAAGTTGAATAAAAACTTATGACTTTTATCATTTTTTAAAATAGAACAAAAATTATTTTGGTAATATGATTGGTACCATTACTGTTCAAATCTAAAGGACTCTTCACATGCAAAATTCCAACCTTAAGCCTTAATGCTAAATAGAATAAACTACGAGTTACTTGAAAAATGAGCACTGTCAGATTACGCGGTTTTAGGCGTAGTTTTGTGTTTCTATACCGAAAGAATATGGCGGCCCCTGCTTCATTTGCTGCAATGCTGTTAAGATAGGGATACTCTGTCTATTTGAACTATGTGGTCGATGGGATATTCCAAGTATTTTCTGAAATATAGATATTTTTACAAAATACTACATTTTAAAACTTAAAGATCAATAATGGGCTGTGGGTGCGGAAGCGAAGGGGGTAGGGGAGGAGGCTTTTGGTTATAAGCTTTCTCGTAATTAAAGAATGTTTAGTTGATATGAAATATTTTATGATTTGACTTGCCTAATGCAATTTATTGTTAAACTAGCTAAATAAATGACTTGTGACTTTAACATACTTCTTCATTACTTGTATTCGAAAATAGCCCGTTACGTACGGCTGAGATCTACGAAAATACTCGATGTACTTACATCAAAATAAATCATGATCAGCAGTTTTTTTCCGGATCCAAACATTACTCTTCCGTACCCAAACACTGTTTTCCTCACCAAAACAATATTTTGCCTTGCCCAAACAAGCTTATTTCCTATTCTGACCATTTAACCAGCTTACTCTAAACTAAAATACTCGTAGACTGTACAGCCGTATTATTGTGCCTACTTGTAAAAAAATTATTAAATTATTTAATTTTGGAAGATTTTGTCTGATTACTTATTTGCAATGAGATGAAAAATATTGTTCACAACTCGTCACAAAAGTCCCATTTCTGGGCTCAATAGTGTTTTATATGCTCGGCTTGCGCCTCGCAATAAAACACGATCACCCCCGAAATGGGCTACTTTCGAGACTAGTAGTGAAATATACTATTAGGAGTTGTAAGCAAAATTAATTGAGTTCGACTCAATGTCAACGAACAGCACCACTGATCCAAAACTTCAACCCCTTACTGTACTTAAGTGATGCACTTTCCTTAACTTCTAATACACGTGAAAATAATATTAAATATACACAAAATCAGTACAAAACGTTCAAAGCAGTTTACTCCTCTTTGATATATAATACTGAAAATAAAAATTATGGAATGTTTTTACTGTATAAACAAAAGTAAACAAATTTTGTTTAATAATTCTGAATCAACTGATTTTGAATCAGATTGAACATTTCTTATGAAATATCGTCACATCTCAGCGTATGTGGTGTTGTGTCAGCAAAACAGTCGCTCGTTTTATGAGAATTAACAATATTGTGGCCGTGTTGCTCTCTCTCATAACGGCCCATGAGGTCGCGGGTTTGATTATCCCATGACGACAACAATTTGAAGGGCTTGGGCCGCTTTCCCTTCAAGGTGTCTCAATAATTCTTGTAAATTTCCACTTGACGTACAGTAAAAAAATTCCAGAAAATCCATTGTCAGATACAGCACTGCACTGAAAACATTATAAAACTGTTTACTCTCTTACGATTTTGAGCTGCTGTGCAACGAAGCTTCCATATACACGGCAGCCACGCTATTGAGCCACTCGCATCTGTGACGTCGCTCAGCCACGTAAAACTAGTATAACCCTCAGTTAAAGAATCCTCTGCGTTAAAGTTAGACGAAGTCTAGCAGCAATCCCTAAAGGCTTCAACCGTTCAACGAAAAAAAATGTTTATCATAAGTACATATGTACATAAATAATTCATAATTACATTGTTTTTTATATATTTGTTTGATGTCAAAAGAAGATACTTTGATTACTACCTTCCTTTACGTCGCTGATTAGATGGCTATTGTGCCTAGTTTAGCCTCGTCGATAAGGACGCGCACACAGGATCATCTCATCTCATCCTGTTTGCATTGAAGACAATCATATCTGCAGGGACATTTCGAGCTTTATAGAAGCACATCAGTAATACTAAACTCTGATTGCATGTGTAATACTGTGGTAATCCTAATGGAATGTACTTCCTTCCGGAATACCCATTATCTGCTGAACGAAAAATTGCTCATTCCGTCAACTAACTGGCCAATCGTATAATAGAAAATATTATATCTTTACCAAACTTTGAGAGAATAGGACGATAATGGAGGCCCCTAGGTTGCAAAGTCCTCTGAAGACAACGCATTGCGTTTGGTAAATTCACTTTATTGATAATAAATCAGTTATTATTGGAATCTGGATATCGTATATCTTTGTTTCAGATTATCTTCACCGGAAGTGCACAGTTTTGCTTGGCTGTGGTCGTCTAGATTTTCAATTAAACGCTTCCACTTAAACATGTGAACTTAATGTTTTCCTTCAGCGATTACATTATTACTTTTTAAATTACAAACTAAAACTTTAAGTTAAAATAAAAAGTACTCACGCAGGCTGACATGATGGAAAGAATTCTAATTTCAGGGCATAAATTGCCTACGTTAGACAAAAACACCAAAAATCTTGGGTTTTATTCCCCCGGAAATGGGGTTGGAGGTTTCTAATTTATTTCCCCAACGCCAGTGAAATCACAGAAAATAATATCTCAACTAAATTTAAAGCAAATCGGATGATAACTGAAGCCACTATAGAGTGCAAAATATCCTCAAGACAACGTTATGCGTTTATAAAATTCACATTTTCGTTCATAAATCGGTTATTTTTGGATCCATGATTCCAAAGTTAGAGGGCTAAATTATTATATATTTATTTTCTTTGGTAAAATATATGACGTAGCCACATGCTTCAACTGGGCACTTCATTAAGTGCCCAACGCTGCTCGAGCTCATGCAGTGTCCAGTGCGCCTGGGCACATAGAGTAACTCGATTATTTCAAACAAAATTACAGCATGTGCCCAACGAAACTAGACACTTCACGAAGTGTCCAGCGCTCATTGGACACATATACTTTAACTTTTGGGGCATGATGGGCAGTCGCTATAAAATCTCTGTTAAAGTAAATCCCAAAGTTGATGTTAAAGTAACCAGTGTTAATGTCAATATTTGCTATTAAACCTTTTAAATATTTCTCAAATCTAAGCATTTTATTATTGGTTTTGTTCAATTACACCTTTAGGAAATATAATTAGTCTACGTTGTATCTAGATAACGAATGTTTTGTTATAAAAGTTTAATTCTGATTAAAATGAACAGCTAACAATAACGTAGTACTTTTTCACGATAACATATTAACCAGTTATTTAAGAATGAAATATTATAAATTATCATGATTTGTTTTAAGCTATACAATCAATATTGTCGTTTTAAATAGTTATAAAATCAAACAATAGGAACAATGTAAAGTAACGCTTCATTAAAAAAAGATAGTTAAAAATTGAACGTTTGCTAGCAGCCTCTTACATTTGAACCGCCTTTGGTTATCGCTTTAAGCAAATTCTTCATATGAATTTCCAAGTATAGGACTTTGTTTTAATATAAACTTAGCTTTTTTCAACTTCTGATGTCAACAGGAATAGAATAAACGATTTGAAGTACATAACTTAAAAGGTATAAAGAAATCCAATAACAACTTAAATAGCTACAAATGAATTTTCTATTGATTTATAAGCGAAAATATATTTTAATGGAAAGGCATGGGTAATAATGCTGTTTATTCATTCATACAAACATAAAAGTAAAACTTAAACCTCATTTTACTTTAATTCTAATAAAATTGTAGAAAAAACAAACAAAACAATTACACTTTATGCAAAAAATAAATGTTTTAAATGTTGATACCAAAGAAGAAAATTAAGAATTGTTTTATTAATTTGTGGTACTTTTATGGTACTAACTGAAAATTTGTTTTACCTAATAATAAATCGAAATATATTTCGTTTTATAACAAGTTTTATCGAGGTTAACTAAATAAGTTGGCAATCAATCAAAACATAGATAATTATAAGATTACTACATTGTCAACATATAAATGTTGATATGTTATGTTACATATAACTGTGTTAAGTAAAATTTATAGTAAGTTTTAGTTATTATAATATAAAATTCAAATTGACTGAACTGTCTAATTTATTGGTAGGTAATCTTATAGTCAGTGTTCTATAATATTCTTTGAAAATGTTCTTAGTTTGTGTAATTAAAAACAATACATCGTGTACTACCAACAGCAAAGTAAAATGAAGTTTTACATTTTTACACAAAGTGCCCAGGATCTGAGCTGGACACATGGTGTAAAAGGAATAAGTGCTCGTTGGGCATATCATACGTGCTCGTTGGCCCCGTTTTGTTCGTTGTGTAAAGACATTTATAATGAATCCGGATGATTACACTATGTGCCCAGGTCAATCACAGGAAGTGGCAACGACATATACATGAAATTCTCATTTGGGGCTTATACGAGGCGCGTTTTAGTTAGCAAGTACTGTTTTTAATAGACAAGGAGGGAAGTGGCAGAGGCGTTTGGGTATTGGCATTGGGTAAATAGACTTATTTGGAACTTTTAGATTAATTGTTTTCACCCAAAGAATGGAAATGATGACGCACTTCTCGTTCAACATGATTATTGACTGTGGCGTGAATCTGACAGAACTGCAGCTTGAGGCGGCCATTTTGTTTAGGAACAGAACTTAATACAGCCCTATCGACCTCCACCACGTACCAACGTACTCCTAATAAATCTATCTACACTATGTCAAAGCACAAACGCCTCTACCCGTACCTCTCCCTTCCCTATTCCATTAGAACCTACAGTTTATTCGTTTAGTAAATTGGTTTTTGTACATTTTCATCCCTTCAAACAATGCTACAGACCTTCCCTCTGTGATTTTGGAAACAGAAAATACTGCAATTCATTTTTAAAATGTACCTTAGAGAACTTTTTTATTCCTAACCTAGTAGGCATCTA
The DNA here is from genome assembly GCA_035578135.1 of Flexamia atlantica. NCBI lineage: Eukaryota > Metazoa > Arthropoda > Insecta > Hemiptera > Cicadellidae > Flexamia > Flexamia atlantica. The sequence goes on from JAQJVK010000001.1 coordinate 182,276,739, forward strand.
AATACTTTAAAGAATATTAGTGTAACGTTTAAAATGGCTAGAAAGCCTTCAGAAACTTTCAAAACTGAATGATCTTATACAAATACTTAGATCTTATTTAGATCTAACAATTTAGATCTTATAAAAATACTCTAGCTATTTGAGTATAAAAATTTTAAAAACCTTTTTTGGTAGGCGTACGCATCTTGAGCTTATAAAAAATGTTTGTGTCAATTGTCATGGCCCAAGCCTTATAATAGGCAAACACAACCAACAACAAACAATTAAACTTAAAAACAAAAACAAGGGCCCTTTAAATTTCTTTAATTGACTTTAAATTAAATTAATTTTTAGTCAATTAAAGAGATTTAAAGGGTACTTTGTTTTTATTTCAATTCTACTTTATGTATTAGTATCCCTAAGCTGTAAAAAGTGATAATATATATATATATGTGTGTGCGTGCGTGCGTGCGTGCGTGCGTGCGTGTGTGTGTGTGTATGTTATTTTTTTCTTTACGAATATGGTGTTTTGACATCTGGGGGCCCCAAAACTAAAAGTTAAGCTCCCATGCTTTAGACCTAGCGTTTGGGTTGTGTCAACAGCTCATTATTTTCCATAGCAAATTTGACACCAAGTTTTTAATCCATAATCCATAATCTAAATAATAATCCATCTATCCATAATCTAAATAATCCATAATCTTGAATTATTAGTCTAAGTCAACTAGTTGCGGAGATAAATTATATTTTAGTTGGGCGGTAAACGCAGTACGCTGTCTAATGTTATTCTTATGGCAAATATTAAAAAAAAACGTTTTCTCTGTTCGTTACGAACAGATTTTGATAAAATTGGTGTGTATTTGTGAAATAATTAATTGTTAATATGTTTTATTTCATTAGCAAGTTTTCTTGTTTTGATTTACTTTAATGCAGAAAGTATGTGTCAGTTACCTGATACCATTTATTTTGTAAAGCCCATGTAAAGAGTAAATAATAGTATAGTTTGTCACTAGTCACTAAAGTAATACCCTCTTCATAGTATCATTTTATCTTGTTTTTTATGTTAATTTTTTTTAATTTTCGATGTACAGTTTTTGACCAGCCACTAAAATATCATTATTAATCAATTAATTATTGCATCTGTCTGTTCAATAGAATCTTTGAAATATTATTAAAATAACTCTCTAATCATACAAAATATGAATTCAAATTGTTGATGAAAGAATAGAAATCCGACATTTAAAGAAATTAATTGGAGGTTATAAATCTGGTTTTAAGCAATTCACAATAGTTTAAATGGTAGTGTATGTTTATATAAATTTGTATTTTTTACAAAATTAAATTGAGTTGTTTGTTATGAGATTTAGAGGGTAAGGGTTAGGTTTATAAATCAAGACTCTGATACTTGATTAAAAGCGATTTGTATGCAAATGTTTGTAAACTCAAGGAAGTACTCCCTATTGAATAAACGGATGGTTTTATTCTTACCTTGTACATAGTTTTTTATTAAAAACTACTAATGGATCTTGATGGGATGATACATAGTATATTGAAGAATAATCTCAAATATTTCTCACATTTCAAATCTTTTGTTTGAGCAAACTTATTATTTAGTTCCAATAATCCGTTCGCTCACCAACAGTGAGTTTTTGTACTTCGTATCATTGAGTCTATCGAATAAATAAACATTATTTTCATAAAATTAGTTAGTTTTTTTGTGACGTAAATGGACGAGACACACAATTTTTAGAGCGGAAGGGGTAATAATGTACAATCTGTTGAGAACAGCCACCCAGTAAATGACTTCCTTCCATGTCTTTTGATGGATTCCCCAACTAATTTAGCCCTGTCAACCAAAATATTAATAGAATGTCTCAATCTAAAAACTACTTAAAACATTATGTTGAATTTCCTACATTTGTGTCCGAATCTATAATCCGTAAACTATGTCGTAGCCTCTTGCTGTAATTGGGCACTTCATGAAGTGTCCAGCGTTAAGCGGACGCTGCATGAAGTGTCCAGCTGCCCTAAGTGCAATTGAACGGTTTTATAAAAAATTACAGTATGTGGCCAACAAAACTGGGCACTTGCTATAATAATAGCTTTTAGACCAAGTGTCGAGCTCAGATGTTGGGCACTTGCTGTTAAACAGTAAAACTGTGGTTTAGGTCGCTATTGGTAGTATCCCATCTATTATTATTCTAATTGTGCAAAAGGAGAACATTTTAAAAGAATATTATAGAAAATTTACAGTAAAATTGTCTACCATTAAACCAGACAATTCAATCAGTTTAAATTAATGCTTTCATAACAAAAAACCTACCACTAATAACTTAAATGCTTAATGACTTTAACACTTTTTAACATAGCACTTTTTAAATAGCTTAACAAGCTTTAACAACTAAAATAAAAATTTTTAGTTGTTACATAACACATTTATATATAACATGAAGCTTCACATTAACACTACCTTTTTAATATTTTTAAAGTTTTAATTGATTACGTACTCACTTAGTACCCTCATTAAATATTTTAATTAATCCAAATGTAGCAAGATGAAAGAAATATAGGTAATCAAAATGTAGCGAGGTAAGTTCCATTGAAGTCTTCCGTGCACAAATTATTAAAAACAATGTTATATTTACTTCTTTGGTAGTACATTTAAAAAATTTTATGATAAATTGCATGTTTCACTTTTTTACAACTTTATTAGATCTAAGATAAATTGAAGTTAAAGTTTTCTTTTTTGTATGTTTGAATGAAAAAAACATAAAATTATCAAATCAAACCTTTTCATTGTATTTTTTATGTATTTGTTTATAAAATTTAAAAAAATCTATAGAAAGTGTCCGTTTATAGGGGTGTTTAGAAAAAAAATTAAATGAAAAAAATATTTTTAATAGTGCATCAGATTATTCCTTTTAAAGCCGACGTCCGTAACAGGCCCCCGCGGCAAACATTACGTTCAATGCCGGCGGTCGTAATGGGCACCCATCCACTTTTCCCATTTTCTGATTGGTTGTGTTTTCCAAACGCCACAAAACTTGATATTCCCAAGTAGAGGAACATATGGGCTTCATGAATAAAAGCAAATACTGCCGTTTTAGCCTAAATTTCCTTGTTTTCTGTATAGATTTTTTTGCCATAATCGTCAGCTGGCTATGTGATGACTTTGTTGTTTAATTTTCGTGTTTTGTTGGTTATGTGATGAGGTTATTGTTTTAACCAGTGAGATGTTACCTTTACTACTGGAGTTCGCGCTCAATAGTAAACCAGTGACACCGTTGATTTCGTCAGATTGGCAGCGCCAAGGGGAATGAATTCCGTTCTTTAAACTAGTCTCCCAAAATAAACAACTCGGCCAAGTGATTGTATGGAATCAAACGATTCAGATTTACTTAGCATTTACTTAAGTACAATACAGCTTCATTCATAACAGCTTTTTCATAAATAACAAAACATTCTACATAAACGTCGAACTCAAACTAACTACGAACAAACTAACTAACGTTTTAAAACAAAAGAACCGACTAACTGATTCGAACGATTCGTCATTCCCTTTCCCTTAAGATTGTAGTTCTCTTACAGAGTCGTTCAAAGAACGGAATTTATTCCTGACAAAATCAGCGGTGTCGTGTTTTCGACCAAAATTGCATTGTTGCGCGAACTCCAGTAGTAAAGGTAAACTCACTGGTTTTAACAGACTAAATATAATTTAATAAATGAGCTTTGTGTGTTTGAATTGTGTTTTCAATGAGGAATGAACAAAAGGAGTCGAGATAAATAGCCTGTGAGCGAAAACACCCTTCTGTATACAAACGACATGGCTTCTGCCTTTAGGCCCAAAACAGCGTTGTGTCAATTTTTACACAATCCGTTATAATTCTATTATGAATTAAGGAAGGTACTTCAAAATTGCTATGCTAGCTTTAAATACGTTTCACTTTATAGTTATAAATGGATTTTAGATGTAAACAAATTTATATATTTTTTATTTATGGTCAAAGTGGAAAATTTTAAACTATCTAATAAAACTTTTCTTACTTAAGTATGTAAAACAACTTTTTTCTGACAACTTCATCATGTATTTTAGTGCATTATAAAGCCCATTAAATTAGGAACAATAAAAAAAAAATGTAAATCTGATAAAAATTGTAGAAATTATAACTCTTCAACTAAAACTTAGCACCGCTCATAAGAAATGGCTTGACCTCTTTCGCAAGTACCACAGTTTGGGACCTGGCCTTTTTCGCAAGTACCACGAAATAATTGTCGGCCTTAAGAGGTGCGACAGGAACGTGTTGGTAGCAATCATGTACGTGATGCGGGTTGCCTAGCCAAAGTATTCAGGCGCAAAATCCAATTTCTTGGTTTATGTCCGAAGAAAAAGTTGTGTAAATTAAGTTGCCACCTTTTAGGACATTGTAAGGCATTGACAGCAGGCCTCAAAATGAACATAGTTTTTGAAGCTATGACAAATTCCGTTTTACGAGCATGCCAAACACTTTAATTTTATTTTAAGAACCAATACCTAATAAAACGGTGTAGTTGAGAGGCATAAGTAATGTTCCGTCAGTAAACAAGCACTTGAGGATATTTCTGTCGGTATTGTTGACGCTGTTTTCTTATCTTTTTTTCGGAAATCCCGATTACGGCGGGCCGCGCGGCATCGCATCGTTTCACTGCGACCTGCAACGTATCGTTAGGTTAGTTTAAACTAACCTAACGTAGCGTGAAGTTATGTTAACTAACCTAAACCAAGCTATTTAGTCATAATCATACATGATCAAAGTTAACTTTGCAGCAATTCGCACATCCGTAACGTTATGTTGCGTTAAGTTATGCAAAGTTACGATGTGTTACCGAACATAACCTAACAGAACCTAAGCTAACTTAACCTAGAAATTTATTACGATTGATTATAATCATCTGTAAATGAAAAATTAGCATTGGGAGCGTATAACGGAATTAGACCTAAAGGGATATAAAAAATACCACCGTTGCAGCAGACCTGCATAATCAGCGAATTTCAATTGCAAAACAACATATTTCAATCCAACATAGCGAGATTTGACATGTTTTTGTAAGCTCCATAAGAATAACATGGGGAATGAGTATGCAGGTATGCTGCTACGGGTATATTAAAACTGGGTGGTTTTAATTCAATATTTAGTAGATCTGAACTAGAAGAAGCCATTTACCAAGTTTTATCAAGATATGTTGAGAAATAAGCGAGATATCGAATTTTACTTATTTTCCATTAGTTAACATTGGGACAACGAACTGTGTTTGCCACTTTCAATATCTCGGTAACCAATGGACATAGAGCTATGATTCAAAATACTATAAATTGTTTGATTTTATGGGCTGAATTTTTATTTTTCTAATAAAACACTAAAAAAACAATTTTGGCGGGGTTCGCCCTCCTTTACCCCCCTTCCGGTAGTCGGATTGGGCTGGTTTACGAACTCGTCCGAATAATTACTACTTTATACATCCATGCCAAGTTTCATTAATATCGCACAATTTGTACGCGAGTTATCGTGCTTAAAGACACACACACACACACACACACACACACACACACACACACACACACACACACACACACACACACACACACACACACACACACACACACACACACACACACACACACACACACACACACACACACACACACACACACATATATATATATTTATGTATGAAAATGAACGAATAGTGTTTTTTGCTTCTGGGGGCCCCAAAATGAAAAGTTATGATGGTCTCGGGCTTAGGTCTTACCATGAGTACTACGGTAACAGCTTCTTTCTTCCCTATAGGGAAAATTCGTTAAAACAGAAAAAATTACAAAAACACAAAAATAAATGTTTATATTAGCGAATTTCCCCTAAAGGGAAGAAGCTGTTACCGTAGGTCTCATGGTATGACCTAAGTCCGAGACCATCATAACTTCTTGTTTTGAGGTCCCCAGATGCCAAAAACACTATTCGTTTATTTTCGTGTGTGTGTGTGTGTGTGTGCGTGCCTTTAAGCACGATAACTAGCGTAAAATTGGTCCGATCTGAATTAAACTTGGCACAGCCATGTAAATTATGAATTACTCGGACGAGTTAGAAAACCAGCTCAATCGGGTCACCGGAAAGGGGGGGGGTAAAGGGATAAGTCCCCTCAAAAATGGAGGTTTGAGTTTTTGACATATAGAAATAAAAATTATCAAATTCTTGTTTGACCATTGAATTCAGCTTAATAAAACGTAGTATTTTGAATTTTTGCTCTATGTCCATTGGTTACCTAGATATCTCTAGTGGTAAACACAATACGTTTTCCCAATGTTAGCCTCATGGGAAATAAATAAAATTCTATATATCGCTGAATTCTCAACATATCTGAATAAAACCTGGCTTCATCTAGTTCATATCTACTGGATTATTGCAAAACATGTCTAAATTTCACACTTCCATGACAGCAAACCTGCATACTCATTTCCCATGTTATTCTTATGGAGACAATTTTTGTATGTTCTTTCAGGGTTTACCGTCCTGTATATCAAGCGGTTTGCCCAGTGAAGTTGTACCGACCAGCATTGACATTTTTGCCTGTTTTTGGCACTTTGGACTTCTGTAGCTCTCATATGTTACATGAAAATAATGTCTACTAAATTTGCTAACACTGTCTCAACATAACAAACAGAGGAGGAAAATTAAAAATAATTTTTGGCCAAACACCCTTAACAGCTTTTTAGTAACGCACTTTAAGTAGTTTATTCTATTCCTGCTGACACCAGTAGTTTAAAAATCGCAGTTTATACCAGGACAAAGGCTTATTTTTTGTAAATTTATATTGAAGAATTTGTCTAAAGAGATACTAATCAGTTAGTGTAAAAAGTTATTCAAAGTTAATTACCTGTTAACAAATTTTCAATTTTTCAATATCATTTTATTTTTTGTAATGAAGCATTACCTACAATTGTAATACTTTTGTTTGCTTTTATAACTCTTAAAAACGCCATATTTATTTTATAACTTTCAACCGGTCACAATTATTTATAACATTTTATTCGAGAATATAGGTGGTTAGACTCTATTATGTCATCATGGAACATTTCTAGTTATCTTTAACTGAGTTGGAACTTGTAAACCAACAAAATCATCAACCAAATACTAGGATTACAATCTTTTATCGCGTAATTGGATGAACTCGAAAAAACAAGCCGAATCCATTGCCATAAAATTAACATTGGCGCGAAATTGTGGCTATGATACAATGTGGTGCAAGTGTAGATAATTTTAAATACCAGTTATTAAATATGCAATAAATATATTCTCCGTAAAAGGTAACTGGCGCCACATCTTAAGGCCCACCGTCCATAAGCCCAATGCTAAAATTAACATTAGTCTTATGGATGGCGTGGGCCTTAAGATTTGGCGTCTGTAATACAACAAATGCTGTTTGTGTAACGATTCTTCAATTACTATGAAAAAGCTTAATACCTATTACTTGTGTAAAACCCATCATTTACACGCGAAAATCCTGAGGAAACGTTTTCCCAATGTCTTTTACTAAATCGTACACAGGAAACCAGGATACCCACCAGAGAGCAGAAGATAATCCCCGTCAGTTGGAGATCAGCTGCTGCTGCTCTATATTAAGTTTACCTATTTTATATTGCTTATATTGCTATGTTATTACTGTATATATTTGTTGGAGAAAATGTCATTATTATTTTACTATTACCCCAAATCTTCAAGCAGGGGCGAGGTTGCCACACTGCAGTGAACATCAGCTTCAGTGAACGCTAATTTCCTGTGACGATTCACTGAAGTCCGACCACGGATGGAGCACGTACAAACGCGAATATACGAAAACCGAGCACTTTCGAACAGGGCTAAACGGTGTTCGCTGCCGCTCGATACGTCGGTCGCTCTGTAACGAACTTTGCGCTCACAATTGCTTGTTTTCTTGAGTGCGCTTTAGTATGACGATGGGTATTCTTCGCTGAGCACGCAGATTTTCTGAGACTTATATTTTTAATTTTAAAAGTGTCACAGTGAATAACTATGGCCTAATTGTATGAAAATGGCTTAGCTAATAATCCGAAACATCCAGTTCTACCAAGCTTTTGAACAGTCGAATTGGACCTTTTTATAATGATATGAACATTAATATAAATCTATAAACCATCATTGAAATTTGGTTTAGACAAGGCCACGTAAAAATAATTCGAATTTTACAATTCCGATTAAACACAGTAACTAGGCCCAGGCATTAATACGGTTATTTAGTTGGCTTGGATGGTAAATAATTCTGCTCTGGCAAGGAAATCTGGTTTGGCAGTTTTCTATGGGTTTTTTAGATCTATACCTCAAAGAGAAGTTCTGATGGAATAAAGGAAACCTTGGAGAAACTGGCAAGTCACACATTTCCGTTACACACAGTAGAGTTTACTGCCTAAGCCAACTGTTTGTCCAAATAAATGCCCATGTGTGTCCTGGATTAAACAGCGAGGACCGTCAGATCTCCGTTGAGCCATGTTTTCCCGATGTGGCTTGCTCACTCAACTGTTTATAGACATATTTGATAATTGTAAAGATTTTTCAAGTATATCACTCAAAGTGTTTCTATATTACAGCGGAAGCTCGTTTGACTGAAAGAAATACGAAAAAGCCGTGCGCGATTTGAATAGGTATACAAAAATAAAAATAAAACACTCAATTTGTAACTTTTAATCTCCTTTAGGTATCAAAATAATCTTCTAATTGTGCAGTACATAAGTAACAAATTGAGTATTAAATAAAAAGGAATCCAGGCTGTTAGAATTATTAAAAATAAAATATTAAATGTTACAAATATTGTAAATATATATATTTACTTAAATTTATTTGGTGTACACTACCATTTTATACACACAAAAAATGACTTATAAGAATCAAGAATTTTAGGTCACAGTGTTGTGCTCAAACCCCGAAGCCGGACAATGTCTGAAATTCCGTATACTTAGTTATATACATTTAGTTACTCTTTTATGGTTTAATGGCATATTGGTACTTTAGTATAACTCATTTGGTGTCGTTCGATTCGTAACAAAATGAGGAAAGTCCTACTAACATATTTGTGATAACCTAAATTAACATTACCGCCGCAGCGCGCTGTATGAGGGTGGCCTCCGTATAATACCAAAGTATCGGCATATTTTACATATAACACAGATTACTGTTGCTGAATGGTTTGATTAAATTTAATCTCACTTCAATTTCAAACCGCGTTTCTGCTCTGTTATTAGAGTTCATTGCTGAAACTATTTAATAAATATAATTTCACCATAATGTCTCAGTGTGACTTAAGGCTTACTTAACTCCCAAAACTTAAAAAATTTTAAAACTCTCAGATTTAATTTCAAAATGTTCATTTACATATGACTTGGTTGGACGTACTTACTTACTTACTTATTACTTGATTGTTCCATCCGTAGGCCGACTGGCGTTAGACTGGTCAATGTGCCAACCCAACGTTAGGTTAAGTTAGGTTATGGTGGTCAACCCAACCGTCAAAAGAACTCACATAAAATGCAGTTTTTGGAATCCAGTTGAGCCTTATCCTGCTTTTTAAGCTATGTAGTTTTGAACTTCGTAATAGTAGTTATTGCAACGATTGAATTATGAATGTCTTTAAGCCACGAATGAGATGTAAGTTTGAACACGAGCGAAGCGAGTTCTACTTTCGTCTAATGCCGCGCTCCCATTGGTCTAGAACCTGTATCATAAAGTGACTCCAGTTGCATAATTTAACTTTTTGCAACTGGTTTGTATTTAGTTTAATAATGGACATCGTTATTGGTGATTATTGCAATGGTCGTAGATAAATTAATTTGTTAGTTTGATCCATAATTACACTTGAACGATCGAACCAATTGACCTAAAATTTGGAAAGTAGACAGTATGTGGTCCTGAGGAATACATCTTCAAAATAAATTGTTTTAGGTCATAAAACTATTAAGGCCTTTTTGAAATGCCTTCCAACGACTTCAACAAGGTTTTTTTCGTAAAAAAAACTAACAGAGTCATAATATTTTAAGTAATTCGTTGCAAGCTTTATCGACGTTATTTCGACCAAAAAAATGTAAAAAGTAGTTTTTATGCAGTGTTTTCTAGGATATTTATTTTATTGGTGAAATAAAATAGCACGTGACTTGTATGGATTGAACAGTAATGTGAAATAACACGGAGAAGAATATCAGTTGGGGAGGTGTGTTCTTTCCAAACCTATCTGGACAAACCAATTTCCTCTCAAGAAAGAGGTTTGTTGAAGAGTACAAATAACAAATGGCCCTATTCATTCTACTCGGATCTTTTATGTTAGAAAATTAAGAAATACAACCCTATTCATCTGATGTGCAACTCTAAATAATCATGACCATTTTAAAACAGTAACAAATTTAATACGATTCGTTGAACCGACGAATTGTATTTTAGTCCCACCCTCCCCCCTAATTGTATTTTTGTCGCGGGTTCAGTTTGGTTCTGCTGAATTTCAGTTTGTAGTGCGTACTGGGTTTTTGAGACTAATTTAATAGTCAAGTCAAAAATCTTAATATAATGACCCAACTTGGAAAATATTCGTTAATTTTGAAGTTTTGCACACTTATTTAGTGGTACCTAAGGAATAATATACTAAAATTTTTAGTAAATAATTAGTTTTGCGAGCAATAGTGGCAATTAGCGGAAACAGGGCACTTCTTTTGGTTTTTTCGTAAAAATCTCGAGAAACGTTGGTCGCAGGTAAAATTTTCCACTGTAAAAAATTAAGCTTATTAAACTTCCTAAAAAATGGTAATGTACATATAGAAATGGTGTGATATTTATGGTATGATATATATATATATATATATATATATTATGGTATGATAAATAATACATAATCAATTGAGACCGGACAAAATGGCATCTTAACCATAACCAAGACAATAAATAGTATAAGCAAACCGACATACTTTCTACCCTAAGCAAGAAAATCTACAATAAAATAAAATAAATTTACTACCATCCCACAAATAACACTTGCATTTTTTAACACTTAAACCCCCATAACTTCTGAACCTAAATGTTTACAGACATGCGGGTGGTTTCATTTCATTTACCAAAATAAGCACTAAAAATCATGAAAATATTATCAAAATCATTAAGGCTGTTTTTTAAGAATTTTGAATTTTTTGTGGTTTTGATGGAGTAATTACCCTATAAATAAAAAAATAAACAAAAATGAAAAATACGCCTGGAGATGTGGCTTTACACCTATATGCCAAATTTCATGAATATCGGCCCACTGATATCGTCTTTATCTTTGTTTACACACACGCACGCGCGCTTTACCCGAAAACCACTTTTGTTGGAGCAGTGTAAAACAAATTCCCATTCAGGGAGCAGTGTAAAACAAATATTTCCACTAACAACTCAAATTCAAAAATTTTGAAGAAAACAATACTTTCTTCATATACTATGTATAAGGGGGAGAAAGTAACAATACTTTCTCCATATACTATTTATGATTGGACGCAGCAACTATCAATCATAATAGGATTTTTCCGATCAGTTAATTCCAGAAAGTCAGTTCTGAAAATGGGGATTTTAACCTTTCGACTGGTTCACGTTGTAGTACAACTCATCGTGTTTTTTATCTACCGGAAATCCTTTCCCACTTAAAAATATAGGAAATTCAATTTCAAAAAATTTAATTATATATGAATTATTTTAGCAGGCTTTTTATAGTTGAAAAACTTTTTTTTATTTAAGTCCTGTCATGTTATACTTTATTAGTCTTTTTTGTCCAAAAATAAATTAAATTTCAATTGTTTTGGCTATGCAACCTCAGTTCATTTCTACCAAATTTAATGGACTAAACTATAAGGAAACTTACTAACTACTAGAGGAAAGAAGGTAAGAGATAAAAAACGTTATCCTATTACAAACAAAATCTGTTGACAGGATGTCAACTTTTATAACAAGACGTGACTTAGATACATACTTTTAAGGCCTGATTTCACCACCCATCAGTTAAGGGTCGCTTAACAAACCGTCCGCTAAAGATAGGAAAATAGTATTAAACAGCTGATAAAATTAAACTAACCGAGCCTTAACGGTGGTTTAAAGTTTAGTGAAATCAGGCCTAAGTTGGTTTCTTAACATATTACAGTCTCAAAACGCAACAAATCTTTTTTGGTAAAAAAACTTGCTTTTCGACAAGGTTTATTTACTTTAGTTTATTTTTAACTATATTCAGACATGTTTTAATTTTATAAATTTTTCAGCTTTGTCATATAACGTTGAATAAAACGTCATAAAAATGAAACCTTTGAGGGGCTGTAGAGCGTCACCCTTAAGAAAAAAATAAATTCCGAGGAAATTTGGCAAACCTATGAATTTAAAGTCTCCAGCTTAAAAAGGACTCCAGTTAAAAATGTTTGACGACATCAGCGTCCCTCGTACTTCCCTTACTGGAAGTTCCAAGGGTTCCAGGAACGACCTGAGACCTCCTGTATCCCTCACTGGGATCCCAGGCGACTGTAGAGAGTTGGAGGTCATTAAATATTAGCTATATTTTTAGTCGAGAATCACCCAAAAAAGAAATTTTGCCGTTAACATGCTTGATGGCCTACCTACTTAAGTCGTAACTCTCATCGATATGCCCTCATGCCTCTCTCATATCTCTCATTTTTCCTCATGTTGCCAAAGTGATAAGTTTTGACGAGATTTACAGTGCTCACAAACGCACACCAACACACACACACACACACACACACACACACACACACACACACACACACACACACACACACACACACACACACACACACATACTATGCGCGCACATATACATATATATGCGTACATATATATGCGCGCGCGGATATATACATATATATATATATATATATATGTGTGTGTGTGTGTGTGTGTGTGTGTGTGTGTGTGTGTGTGTGTGTGTGTGTCCCGAAATGGGACTTAAGGGACGAATTGTGAACAATACTTTTCTTCACGATGCAAATAAGTAACCAAACTTATAAAAAATCATCAAACATTTCATGATTTAGTCATTTTTCTATGAGCAAACACAATACGGGTGAATTGTCTATTTTAGTTTAGAGTCAGCTGGTTGAACTGTCAAAATAGGAACTTCGTTTGTTTGGGTACGGCATAATTTTGTTTGGTTACGGAAATGCAATGTTTGGGTACCGAAAAATCAGCTGATCATTATTCGTTTTGATGAAAGGAAATCAAAGGGTACGTGCAATTTTCGTACAGATTGATGAAAATAATCATAATTTTATTCGCACTAACGCGTTCCGACTATTATATTCATGATCACAGTGCTACATTTTGCTTCTAAATAACCTTATTAAGTACTAGCAGTTGCTCGTGGCTTCGCTCACGATAAAAATTACAGCTCATCTTACTTCTGCTCTTTGAACTATCAAACTTTAGTACTCACAGCTGTTTACAATTCAGTGTTTGAATGTTTAGATCCTTATCAAACGTAAACATTGAAGCTAAGGACGTTCACGGGGCGTAGCCCGAGGGGATTTTAAGGAAGTGAATAGGCCTAAGTCCTTTTCTGATTCAATGGCTCTACTACTGCAAAATTTCAGCTCAGTTGGTCCAGTATTTTTCACGTGGTGAAAAGACATATATTCACACGAACATCCATACTTTCACATTTATAATATTAGTAGGATACAAAAATAAATGTTATTCTTAGAAATAACGCAACAGTCAACTGTTATATTAGTTTTTAAGAATTATATTTATTTTTGTATATAGAACAAGGTTATGTACAAGCAAAATGTAGTACTGTGATCATGACTATACTCGAAACGCGTTAGTGCGAATATTTTTTTAAATTGTATTAAGGTTGATTAATTGTAAATATATTTATTTAATCGTGACCCTTATCAGTGATCCCAAAACTAAACGTTACCATGGTCCCAGGCTTAGGTCTTGTCGTGAGACCTACGGCAATAGCTTCTTCCCTCTAAGGTAAATTCCTTAAAAATAATCTATTTGAAGATATATTTCCTTTTAATAAGAGCATCACATTTATAAAGATCTAAAGCTACACATCACATCTAAGCATGTGATGTATCTAGCATCACATTGATAAAACTATGTTTAATTGTGAGTGTGATAAAATAACCTAAAATTTATAATCTCCTGAAAATAAAACCGTTTTAATCGCATTTATAAGTATCGTGTTTATTTTTGTCACGTTCATTATTCTAGCATTGTTTGAAATCATTCCAAATTTTAGTTATTAATTTATTTACAATTAAGGTCATGCCTATTTGTCCGAAGGCATAGCTTGTTAGTTTTCACGTCACTAAGGAATTTTTTTTTCAAAAGCATTAAATGAGCAGCCTCAAATGATGTGCTGACGATTTACCTTTTGAGCTGTGAAACGCTTCCAGGACATATTAATCCTTGGAAGTTTAAACTGATTTAAAATAAAAATTTAAATCATACTCTGTCGATTGTAAATTGACTATTGGTTTCATTTATTTATTTATAGTTTTAGTATAGAATAAGATATAGAATGAAAATTATGGTCACCATTCATTGCAATTATGTTTGACTATTAAATATTAAATATCTAAAACAACAATTGATTAAAAATTACGGTATCGATCATTTTATTTTCTGTTGAAATATTTCTAGAACCCTATTGATAGAATATGTGTTTCGATACGAAATATTTAATTATTTATTACTCAAAAAAGTTTTACAAACAAAAACACTAGTATTTATGTTTAGTTTCCCTTGTGGCCTACATTATCATTATTTTTTATTATTTTATTGTTATATTATTATATACTTAATTTAATGTTTTGGAACTAACCTTATATTATTTTGGACTTATTTTTACACTTTAGCAATTAATGCCATTCATATGAATTAAGTTTATTTTTTACGTTTTTATCTAATAACGACAATGTTAAAAACAATAAATAGTTTTTTATTTTATTTTTGTTTTATTGTTTACTGTTACAGTTATGTATTAAAAAATACTATCATTACTTTTTCATAAAAACAATCTGAACAAAAAACTGATTTGAATTTGGGAAAACCGATTACCCCAACGAATTATGATAAGATAACACTTTCATGCCACAGAGCTGTGAGATTGAAAATTCATGTATGTATAAAATCTGTCTGGCAACACCTCAGACAACTCTCTTTTATTTCAGCAATTTAAATTACACACAAAGACTAATTTCATTAGTGTTGGCAATCAGTACCCAAGGGTAAATGCAGTTGCCAATCCATATGATCCAGTGTTATGTGTTGAAATAATACATAAATATGTTGGGAAGTAGCCATATAGGTACCACAGAAAATCACACAACAGTGTGACGAGTGAAAAGCTCGATGATTTCAAAAGCCAGTGACGTATCACAATTGTTACACTGCGCTTTACGATTTCTTTTCAACACTGATTCTATTTCGAAGAGCATTTCGCACATATGAATCAATTCATTTTATCTCTAATGACCATTTTAAATCTGAGCTTATGTGGATATTTTTAACAACTTCAAATAAACGGTAGTAACAAAATTATACATATACATGGTGTTTTTTTACGCAACCCATTTAAGATTGAGTAAATCGGACCACTAATAATGGAGAAATTTTAAATTTTCCGAATAAAAACATGCAAATATCAGACATAATGTTCTAAGGAACCATGTTTTTATGCAGAAAATTAAAATTTCTTCGTTATTAGTGGTCCAGTTATCATAATCTTAATATCAGCATTAATTGGATTAAATTCTGCAACTTTTTTTGTCTCATGTATAATTTTTCTAAAATTTACGGTTTTTAAGATCTTTGAAAACAAAAAAACAGTCACCATTTTGAAATGGTACAAAGTAGAAATTTGATAATTCTAAAAAAATAGTTCTTAATAGTGGTTACCCATATACCAAGTTTGAAGTTTATAAATTAAGTGGTTCGTGAGATATGATTAAATATGTAAAAATCATAAACAGACACACAGACGGAAAACGAAGCACTTTAGGACCTATGTTTATATAAACTTTTTTGCTTATTTTGACCCAAGGAATCACTACGTAAATTATTGCCCCACATTTTTTGAACACCCTGTATAATTATACCATTATACCATTGACTTTGTCAATGATTATACTTACTAAGCCTGGTTACACAAAAAGACATTGTAAATATTTTGCACCTTGACTGGTTTTTCACGGCAATTCAAATTTAATAAGAACAGCAAATAATTTTTAAAACAGTTATAAAGTATTGTTGGAAAACCCAACATACTTAATTACAACATTTCATTTGAGAAATTAGTTACTGACTTTCAAAGTAGGGGACTGAAACAGCTCATTTGCTCCCCGATGGGCTGCACAAGGGACCGTATTCCTCTCCAACTTTTTGCGGCAAATATAGTCAATTTTCAACTGAAAACTGGAGCATCAGTGCAAATAGTGACATGTGAAGAGTCTTCTCGTGAAAAACTAAGAAACGGGCTATCCTTCCATGATTTCATCAGAACTTTACAATTTGAAATAACATCTCTTCAAATACAGTTGTTGACTCCTTCCATTGCTGGCCATGATAAGAAAACAGGTCCAACTGCTGCCCCCTATGAGCCTGCGGAGACTTCTGCTGAAAAATTTGATGATGCCTCTTCTGAGACCTCTTTCGAGACTCCTGCTGCAGCCTCTGATGAGGCTCCTGACGAGTCTTCTAATGCGACTCCTGCAGGAACTCATGCTGCAACCGATGCTGAAGATTCTGCTAAGACTCTTGCAAATATGTTGGAGAAACCTCTACCTCGACCTATGCCTACAACTGTAAACTCACCAGGGTGCTTCAAGGATGGTGTGACTAGTGAGTCTCTAGTGTCAAGTGAATTTTCTGGTTATCAAGAAAAGTGTATTTAGTAATATTGTCCGATCTGCAGTAATCCCTCAGCCACCAGATTTTTGTGAGCCTGATGCCTTGAATATATTGTTTTTAAATATTCAGGGTAGGGTGAGTGCACCAGTGAATGACCGGTTAAGGACGATGTCTCATGTTAATTTGACATTACTCCCTTATTTCAAAGTCACAGTTATACATTATACTGTAGAAAGTTCATTTATTCTTTAAGGATTAAGCAATATTAGTTAAATACGATACTTAATGAGAATACTGGTTGTAATATTAATTAAAAGGCAACTATGTCAATGCTCCAATAAATGACCGGGACTGCACCAGTGAATGACCGATCTTGCACCAGTGAATGACCGGTCTCTTTTGGCTGAATAACTGTCAAAAAATTGAAAAATCAGCTGACAACAATGAAAAAGAATAATTCAGCTGAGAATATAGATCATAGTTAGTAAATGACCGATCTTGTTCCAGTAAATGACCGCTAAGTTCTTCCCCGGTCATTCACTGGTGTTTGCCCTAGATACGTTCCAATTTATGACCGCCCTCAGTAATAATTAATTCTAACATGTAGAGAAATAAAATTGATTTTAATTTATAGGATAACATGTTAAATATTATTTAATTGAGATGCATTTTTGAAATAATCATCAAATACAGAATGAATGTAAATCCAGGTAAGCCTTGCAGGGATAGTTACTATAGCAGGAAACATCAAAATCGAAGATAGTGGGACACTCAATATTAAATATGTTTAAAAAGTATTTTCGACTCCAACAATTTTAACCAATAAAAGATTATTGGTCAATAATATTCCAAGGCTGGTTTTATGCTTGTTTTTAATTACCTAGCCCAAAGAATATGCTTAATACCGGGCTTTTTAAGCAAAACGGTCATTCACTGGGGGGTGGTCATTCACTGGTGCACCCACCCTATCAGTTTTATGAAAAACAACATCTTAGAAACCTTCTTAATTAACTCAAATATTTACATTGTATGCTTATCCGAGCATTGGCAAACATATGATGGAATTAACCAAATATTTCCTGAAAATTTTAATTGTGCTGGGCGCCTACTGTAGATCTGAACATATTAGAGGTGGTACATCCGTTTTTGTACATGATAAATATCAATCTAGGTTGTTTGATGTTAGTAGGTTTTGTAAGGAGTTCACTTTTGAAGCATCTGCTGTTTTCATAGATGACATTAAATTGATTGTTATATCTGTGTACCACTCTCCTAATGGTGATGCTCATGAATTTTTAATCATACTTGAACAGTTCTTATATTTTATTACCAAATGGTCTAACTACAATATTGTTCTAGGTGGTGACTTTAATGATAAATTTATTGTTAAAAATGAGACTAAAACAGTAAAAGACTTTTTAAATATTTTTAAGCTAAATAACTTTTATCATTTAAATGACAAACCCACAAGAGGTGATAAATGTTTTTGTTTGTAAAAGACATGCCACGTTTTCTCTTTTTAATGTCATACCCTTTCCGTATTGAGATCATAGAGGGATAGTTATCGAAATGTGTCTACCTAAAAACTCCTCTAAACAAATAGAAATTTCTGAGACCTCTGCAAAATCAACATTTTATTTTCCTACTAAAAATATAAATAACCTATGTCTCAACTTAGCTTCCTACGATTGGCAAAATCTCTTATTAAAGCTTGATAACAAGGATCCAGAGAGCATGTTTAACTATATCTTTAATATTCTAATTAATAACTTAAACTATTTTAAGGTTCTTAAAAAAAATAAATATAACGAGTCAAAAAGCAAAACTAAATTTAAGCAAGAGTGGTACACTGTAGAATTGTCTTTAATGAAAGAAAAACTTTTAACTTTATATAATTTGAAAAGTAGCAATAGTCAAACCTCTAACGTAGATCTAAACTTAGCATACAATAGATTAAAATGTCAGTACAAAAATTCAATAAGGGAAGCAAAACTATCTCATAATTTTCATTACATTGAAAATAGTAGTAATAAATTCAAAGCAGCATGGGATCTCATTAAGAAAAATAGTGTTTCTTCTGATAAAGTCACTTGTAAGATAGAACCTGATGTCCTTAACAATTATTTTACTGACTGTATGACATAAAAAACAAATTAAATAATCCAAAACCTTCCAGTTGTTATTTAGATTACATAAATGGGAAAATTAACTATAATAATATCACATTTAATTGGAAAAATATTACACCCAATAAAATTATTTCTGCAGCACAAAAAATGAAAAATTCACAGAGCAATGATGTATATGGCATTTCTAATAACTTACTTAAAAATATTGTTTAAAGTCTGGATGTACCTCTTTCAAGTTGTATTAATCTTCTGTTAAGAGAAGGAGTATATCCAGATTTAATGAAGGTTTCTCGTGTGTGTCCGGTTTATAAAAGGGGTCCCAAGGATCAACCTCATAGTTTTCGTCCCATCTCAGTCATTCCAGTTATCGGCAAGTTAATTGAAGTTTTAGTTTATGAACAAGTCAGCGAATATTTTGAAATAAATAACTTATTTAATACATCCCAATTCGGATTTAGGAAGGGTATGTCTACAATTGATGCTCTGGACAACTTCATTAGGCAAATTCATCAATCTTTTGAAATTAAGACCTTTGCTCAGGGAACCTTCTGTGACCTGAGCAAGGCAT
This sequence comes from Flexamia atlantica, assembly GCA_035578135.1. Taxonomy (NCBI): domain Eukaryota; kingdom Metazoa; phylum Arthropoda; class Insecta; order Hemiptera; family Cicadellidae; genus Flexamia; species Flexamia atlantica. Next base: position 182,296,331 of record JAQJVK010000001.1, read on the forward strand.
TTGATTGTGTTGATTTTAACATTCTTATTAACAAGTTAAACCTTTACGGATTTCATGGCTCTTCCTTAAAATTTTTTTCTTCATATTTAAAGAACCGTAATCAAATTGTTAGCATCAATGGGAAGTCATCTCAAGTTAGAGACGTTAACTGGGGTGTTCCACAAGGATCAGTCCTTGGACCTTTTCTATTTCTAATTTATATTAATGACTTTCCTCTGGCAGTAAATACTAAAACTATTCTCTATGCGGATGATACAACTTTTTTTCATATAAGCCATAACCTAGATGAATTAGAGGAATTAGCTGATCTGACTATGCAAAATGCATCTAACTGGTTTCATTCAAATGGATTTTTGTTAAATGAGGAAAAAACTCAGAATATACTTTTTACATTAAAAAATAATTTCGCTCAAACAAACAATAAAGTAACATCAGCTAAATTTTTGGGTCTACATGTCGACAATCAGTTATCCTGGAACCCGCACTTTGACCATCTATCTTCCAGGCTATCCCGTGTTATTTATCTTCTAAAACGTCTAACTAATCAAATTCCAAAACATTATCTAAGAACAGCATACTTTGCTTATTTCCAGTCAATAATGAGATATGGTCTGATTTTCTGGGGTGGGGGTGGAAGAGTAAATGAAATTTTAGTTCTTCAAAAGAAAGCTTTAAGAGCCATGAATGGGTCTAACCCAAGAGAACACTGTAAACCTCTTTTCATTGATTGGCAGATACAAACAGTAGTAAATTTATTTATTTTTGATCTCATTAATTATATTCTAAAAAATCCAGAATATTTAAAATTTAACAATCATGGACACAATACTCGATTTAAAAATAATGCAATGATAGAATCCCACCGTCTTAGTAAAACCAGTAATAGTCATATTATTTTATCAGTAAAAATATACAATGTTCTAAAAGAATCCATCAATGCTTATCCTGAAAAAAAATTTCTATCTCTGTTCTACAATTGGCTTCTGGAAAACCCTTTTTATAACCTGGACAACTTCCTGAACACTGGAAACATATGGTTTTAATATGATATTTTCTCTCTCTCTCTTCTATTTTTTTTACTGTGCCCTGCTGCTTTTGATTTTGATTTTAATTCTTTTTTCATCACAACCTATTATTGAATTGTATAAATTTTGTTAGAATAGTTCTCTGTTTAGCAATAGGAGCCTTTGACAAGGTTTTTTCTTTACTGCTATTTTGACATTGTCAATGATATGTAATGTATCCGTACGACAAATAAAGATTTATTTATTTATTAAAACATTTTAAGATAAACTACCTCCAGCAATAAAAATGCAATCTCCGGGTTCGTATCCACTGTCTGATGGCCTATTTTTGAGCAGTTTTACATTCACCATTTAATGGTATTTATTACTTACATTATTATCCTTATGACGTTGTCCTTTGTATGTTTAATATTTCCTTTATTATAAATTAAAAAATAATGAAAGTACGAATACCAAACTATCTACGACAATACGATAATCACTGTAATATATATAGTGATTTCCTAATAATACCATCCATATATCCTTAGTGTACCGAGTGTTTCTAAAGTCCTGGAAACATTTAAACGGCTTTGTTCTCCTAGAATTGGTTTGGATATGCATTTTTATATACACCATTTTTTTAAATTAAGTTTAATGTAGAACAGACGGGAACCAATGTTTTCTTTAATGCTTGAAATGTAACAGTAACATTTAAATTGTGTATGACAGTTAACCGTGACAGTTGTGTATGAGGAAATTCCAATTATAAAATTAATTGTAACAGGAATTCTGCTAAATTTCTCACCTACTGCAGCATTTACTCAGGCCTTTCACTAATTCTTTGATGAATGACTCCACAGCAGTTATAAAAAACCTATTAATCCTTATCGAAGGATTGGCGAAAGGCCTGAATAAAGGCTGCAGCATGCGAGAAATTCAGCTGTATTTCTTTTACAATTTTATAACTGTATTTTCCTGTATTCGATTAATAAACCCATAAAAAACTTAAGATTTTACCTAATTTCCTATTTGTTTTCTCAATGTAGACGATAATTTGAATTTTTCTGTTGAATCGCAAGTATCAACAAAAATATTGATTTTCGACTGCTCTAGATTAATCTTAGTAAAATAAGCTTCAAACCTATAACATTTGCATATGCAAGCCACTTCAACGAGAAAAAAGCTGTTTAAATGTTTCCAGGACTTTAGGAACACCCGGTATAATATTCCTATCATTCATTCAGATCTTATTTTAGGAAAACAATTATATGGGACACATATATGTGCCAGCTGGTGGTCTTCAGCAACAACAACATATTTTTCAATTGCTCTTGACTGAGCGTCACACATCTGTGCTACCAAAAAAACAGGTCAAAAATAAAAATAATTACTCGTATACGTCTATTTAAACATATAATAACTCATTATTTGTGTAATAATACTAAATGTTAAGCCATTTTTACTTAAGCTCTGTGGGTACTCTAATATTCAAGATGGCTGGTGTGCTGGTGTGCACATATGTGCCACCTAGGAGCGAACGTGTTAATGATTACATGATGTACATGTGACGTTTTCCTGGAAGAATTATTAATTCTTTTGTAGTTTTAAAATAAGTAAAACCATTAATAATGTTTTGTATTACTGCGACGTTTTGGTGATTTACAACAAAAAAACATACTGTTAATACGTGTGAAATATTTTACATGGCAGCAGTCCTTATTAATTTGCAGGGGTACTTAGGATGCCAGCCATCAATAACGCATGTTAGATTTAAATTTGAGACTTAACTCTAACAACTATTGGCTACATTTTACAATCTGTTGAGAATTTCAGAGGCTGCAGCAACTATAAAATGTCATCAGTTATAAAAAAAACTGGTCGTTTTCTTTAAGCCTAATTAACCTTTTAGGTGGAATTGTACCTAAATATTTTAATATAAAAGAAAACCTTCATTGTTATTGAATTTTGTTCTTATTATCTTCTTCTGAAATAACTACATTAGGTATACACATACACCAAAGGTATAAGTCAGCAGAACAAAGTCTGAAATCCTTTGTATTCATTTTTACCCCTAGGGTTTAACTAAGCAAACTTAAGTGTAGCTCTTGGTTCCCTTGTGCACACATGAATATATAATTTTTTTTCTTAGTCATTCTCTTCTTTAACCCTCTCCGTTGTCCTATTTTTAACCATTTACTTCGTTTTTATCTGTTTTTTGTTATACTTAAATCCTTGTCAACTCCTGTAACAAACATGAAAGGACTTCCATTTGCTGAATTTATGTTTGCATAGTTTTCTTCCGGGTTACTCCATAAACGGTCCGAAATTTTACTGTCTGAAGTATTACAACTTTTTATCTCAAAATAAAAAACCCGAACCATAAATGTAAATGTTACGTAATTTAAATAATAAATAGCTTAATCGTTGCAGTATTTTTATGTGGTAGCCATAATAAATTAGATTTTTAATTAATTTGCATTAAATTTCTTCTTTTTTCTCGTTGATCAACGAGCAAAAAATTATGATTTTTATACTTTTAGATTTGTAGATTTTTGTTTTATAGATTTTGCAAAGTAAATAAACTTTTTATCAAACAAATTCACTTTTCAGATTATTAACCAAAATTCTTATTTTCGAAGATGACTTATTTAAAGTCGAAACTAGTTGCTCGTCAACTAACCATTGGATACCAATAAAGGAGGTATTTACACCATTATCAACATTCTTAAGTGTCTCTTTCATATTTATGTTAACATAAAATCTTTTACAAGAGTAATGTTTCGTTATTGTGCTGTCTAAAACATTTTTAAGGTATTGACTGCCGACAAATCACAGAAATACTAAAAACAAAAAAAACTGTATTTAGCTTGTAGCATAAGTTCAATACATTACTGTTAATGTTTTTTTATTTTGAGAGAATGCAGTAGGTACCCTGGGAAAACTTTAGTACAAAAGGCGCTCCAGTTGAGTGTTTGTAAATTATTCAATCATCAATATCAGTCTGAGGCATCGCCATATGTTACATTTATACTGTGGAAGAACAAGAGAAATAAAACTGCAAGCTGTAAACTAGTGGGAGAATTTGTATGCATGGTGGGTTGATATTGTTCCATGTTACTCTTTCCTTTATGTACAAGTTAGATATGGACAAGATATCATTTATGTTGCATTATTCATTTGATGGGCCCACAAATTCAATTCATCAATTTTAAATAAATTTAGTTACCCAAACAAAAGATTTATATTTTAACTGTTATTAGAAAAATGAGCTAACCTGAAAAAACATACATTTTTGGAATAGGTTCAAACTAATGCAATTAGGAATCAGGTTTGCCAAGTCAGTAAATATTTTGTAGGCCAGTTAGCTTTATTCTGTTTAGCTAGCTGATTGGAGATATTTTTTAATATTTCACGAATGTTGTTTAGTTTCCTATGGGTAAAAAACGATGCCCCATTGAGCATATGTGGTACACACAAATTTACATGTATTTCTCATGGAAGGGATATTTGTTAAAATATTGATAAAATTAGTGCTTACCTTGTGCTTCCAATTTAATAGGGAATAAAAGTTGATAGTTTTCAAGATATTTAGGAAAAACCTAAAAATGATACCTTTCGACCCCCCTCCCTCCCCCTGCGGAGGGGGGGGGCTACGGGCGGGGACTTTTGACATGTTCACCTCATAACAAGTTCAAACAAAGCTGCAAAGTCAAAAATTGTGTTCCAAAAATTTCCCTCTAAACTTGTACGTTGCCTGGACTAATTGTTGAAAGTTTACATACAATTGACGTTTTACGCCAGTAAACCTCAATCTGTTGGACTAGAGAGACAAAGCGACTGAGCTCAACTGTCAAAAGCCGTCAATCACGCACGAGTATATGTAAAATTTGCCGTTTATTTTAATAATTAATGCGACCAACACTATTATCGATTTATATCTAAAATAACTAAACTTGACAGGCAAGGTTTGCAACTTCACTTATGAGACTAGCATCTTAAAATGTTATGTTAAATCCGTGAAACTGTAGCAAAACTTAAATTTTTGTTTATATATATAGAATTGTTCTAAGATAAATAGACCTGGCGTTTAATTAACAAAAATAAATAAATAAAAAATAAATCCAAAACCTCTCAGAAATGATTTTAAAGGTTTTTTTTTATTTAAAGTTTGGCAGATTATCTATGTGGATAAATTGACGCAGTACAAAATATAAGGATTCCTTCCACCACCGAGTAAGCTCAAAAACATCTTCGCATGGTCTTATATAGTATGCATGCATTTTAACACAAAATGGTGTTTTAAAAACCACTTGTTTAAGTTCAAAAATGTTTTAATCGTTAGATGACCCGTTCAACATTCTTATAAAGCGAACTCTTGATGGAGTTTAGCTAAGACTTTACTATTACATCGATGCACGTGTGTAATCCGTGTGACGTATTAAGAACTTTTATAACATTCTTTGAACAAATTCTTTAAATGTATATTTCTTTTAAAATCGCTGGATCCCTGGTAGACCATAGGCCACCAATATGAAACCCTTCCCCGTAGGAATTTTTGACACATACACGCTAAAATCGAAAGAGTGAATACTCACTCATTGTGAGTGACTCATTCACTCTTTGGGGTAGAGAAAATTTAGCCACTCTGAAAGAGTGAAGGTTCACTCTTTGAAAAAGTGAGCTGCTTCACTCATGAAAATTGTGGAATATCCCCACTCAATGAAAGAGTGGGTCTTGTTCTTTTCAGAGTGGAATATTAGTCTTTAAAAGAGTGAAGATCAACTTTAAAAGAGTGAAATCACCTAACCTCACTAACCTAACCTCTCATTGGCATTTATGAACTACAATTCTGACTCTTTGCCGACACTTGTTGTGGACAACTGGTACCTAAACTTGATGATTGAAACTAAAACCCCTAAAATGTAACGGCGCAGGCATATTCAACGAGTAACACAGAACCTTTGCTGAGACTAAATTGGATTTCTCCTCTAGTGGGGGAGCTAGGCAAAGAAAACTATAAGAAAACTGCAAAGTGTGATAAGAATGTGCCCTTTGGCGAGATTGTAGTTGAAGGTTAGGCAATGAAAATAAGAAGGGGAGGCAACGCCTAAAGTTGTTATAATCCAAAATGGCGGCTGTTTTTCAAAATGGCTACCCGTATTTTGGTTTTTATAAATTCTTTGACATACATCATGCAAAATAGTGTTTTATAGCTGGTGCCAATTCTTGGGGCCCACGCCGTCCATAAGACTAATGTTAATTTTAGCATTGGGCTTATGGACGGTGAGGGCCCCAAGAATTGGCACCAGTTATACAGCAATTTATAATGATGGTATACATATTGTTCGTTTAACTTTTAGCCTCCAAAACTGTTATTTCACGCACTAGCAGCCCCCAACATTAATTGTCTCTTAAGAATTTACTTCATTTCTCCAAGCTCGGTCCTCAAAAACAAAAGGGAAACCTTTAACTAACAGTGCACCTCCAACTAAATATAATTGTCATTCCCTCTCACTAAGCTCGGTCCCCAACTGCAGGATTCCTTTATTTTTACATTTCCATTTTCAAGCTCGCTCCCTAAATTGGAAATGTTACCTTCTATTCTATTCTGTGAGCAGTACACGGCCCCTAATATAGGCAATTCAAATGGATTTTCATTAATATTAAGCTTGGTTCCCAATCTGCGGAAATATTAAGCGGTTCCCTACAATTTGAAAGTTAAACCCCCCCTCTCTCATGTGGTGACGTAATAGTTATACAATGATACCGTATAGTAGATTATGTCGACAAAAAATTAGGATGCAATATTTTGCATTGTCAATGGTTAAAACAATTTTTATTTTAGTCCACAAATGTTGACGATGATATCCGGATCCAGTATCGTTGGAAAACGGAAAACGTGGTGATGTGGAGAAGCAGAAGATATCGTGGTGAATCAGTTTAACAAAAACTGAATTAATCAATATTATTAAAACAGGTTTGTATTTTTTTAGAAGATATTTTTAATATGAACTTTTGTTATTTTAATGTTGTAAGTAGCCTGATCTAAAGCCCATTTTCTGTATGTTGGAGAGCCGCCGTAACTTATATAATTGTAAGTGACCTTTTTTGTTATATTTAGTGATTAACACTTCGTGTAAATAAAAATTAAGTTTGTAGTGACCACCGACTGCCCCACCATGTAGTGAATGAACTGATACATATCAGGTCTGGTTACTAGGTCTTCTCAGTAAAACAAGGTTTTCACAATATATATTTATATATAATATATATAAATATATTATATATTAATATAATATATATATTAATATATATATATATATATTAATATATATTTATATATATTTTATTTATATATTTTGTAATTCTAATTTTCAACAATTATTGTCACAATAAATGTATTATTCTGTGAAATCTTTCTACATTTTATGTTTATCAACAACTACTATATATTTTATTCCTTCTAAATAGGTCTTAGTACCTATAGTGGTGACCCCGAGTAAAATGGAAAATGAAGAACTGATGGAACGACTGCGGGTTCTCGAAGAAGAAAACAACCAACTGCGAGATAATGTCCGTGAAATTATTGGAGTCGATGCCCCTCGTCTCACCCCGATTTACTCCCCCCCCCCCCTCGTCTCGATAGATTTACTAGGTGGCCGGAAGCTCATCCTCTGCAGGGTATCACTGCCGAAGAAGTCTCATCAGCCCTTTTTACTTGCTGGATTTCAAGATTCGGAGTGCCTTTGCGAATCACAACTGACCGGGGCAGACAATTTGAGTCTTCGCTCTTTACTGAATTAGGGAATTTGTGCGGTTTCTCAAGACATAGGACAACTGGTTACCATCCTTGCGCTAACGGAATGGTTGAAAGATTCCATAGGCATCTTAAAGCAGCCATCATGTGCCACTCTACCTCCTCTTGGGTCGAATCCTTGCCTGCAGTACTTCTTGGGATAAGAAACGGGAACAGAAGCAGTTCTAGAAAAGTTATCCATACTAGAGGAAAAGGTTCGATGTCTATCGGACGAACTGTCTGCATTTAAAAATGCTCAGTTCGGATTACGAGGCCGTGATAAATCACACAATCAACATGGTACTGGCGGTCCCCATAGTGACGGCTATTGTTGGTACCACAATCGTTTTGGGTCAAGGGCAACCAAGTGTGTGACCCCTTGCACTTACCCTTCTTCAACAAACACACTCGGCAACTAGGTGCGGTGTCGGCTAGTTGTCGTTTACCTAAACACCAACTCAATGCACCCCCCGGAGTTCCAAACACAAGCAGTACCAGATTACAGGTATTTGATAAAAATTCGGGTTTCAAATTTTTGGTAGATACAGGTTCCGATGTGAGCTGTATACCTAAAGATTTCGTCCAGGACCCCTTAAGACCAACCGGGATAGAACTCAGAGCTGCAAATGACTCTGACATCCCTACTTATGGCAGCTTATGTCTCAACATAAACATAGGGCTCCGGAAAACTCTACTCTGGAATTTCATTATTGCTAAAGTCTCTACTCCCATTATCGGCTCAGACTTCCTGGCCTACTATTCGTTATTACCTGATTGTCGTAATGGTTTCCTAATTGATAGCATTACGAACCTGAAGAGTAAATGTCAGTTTATCAGTAGTCAACAGGTTAGCGTTAAGGTAATTACCTCCGACCCATCCCAATTCTCTCTGTTATCAGAATTTCCGGACATCACAAAACCTCTGGGCGTACCTAGATTTATACCCCACAACACTGTTCATTTCATTAAGACAACTCCTGGTCCCCCAGTCTCATCTAGACCTAGGCGACTGGCTCCAGAGAAATACAAAATTGCTAAATTAGAGTTTGAATCAATGGTTGCTAATGGAACTGCGTGCCGTTCTAAAAGCCCGTGGTCCTCACCACTACACATGGTACCCAAAAAGAATGATGAGTGGCGCCCGTGTGGTGACTATAGAGCGCTGAATGCCCGCACCATTCCTGATTCTTACCCTGTTCGACATATTCAAGACTTCTCTAATTGTTTATCCGGGAGTACGGTTTTCTCTGTAATAGACCTTGTTAAAGCATATACACAAATCCCGGTTAACAAAGAAGACGTTCCAAAAACTGCAATAACTACTCCATTTGGCCTTTTTGAGTTTCCATTCATGTCCTTCGGTTTACGAAATGCTGGACAAACTTTTCAAAGATTTATTGATGAAGTTTTACAGGGGCTCGATTTTTGTTTTCCGTATATCGACGACGTATTAGTATTTTCAAAAGATACTGCACAACACGAAGAACACCTTCGTATTATTTTCCAAAGATTCGTCCAATATGGAGTTTTAATAAATGTGAAAAAGTCGGTATTCAATTCTGACTCTGTGATTTTTTTGGGATACCAAGTCACAGCTAACGGAACTAGACCCATCCCTGACCGCATAAATGCACTGCAGAACTTTCCGCTACCACAAACTGCCAAAGGTCTAAGGCGGTTTTTAGGGATGCTAAACTTTTACCGAAGGTTCATTCCTCACGCCGCGGAATTTCAGGCTCCACTTCATACAGTTATTGCTTCTCTGAAAGGTAACCAAAAGGTACCTTGGAATGACGTATTATTAGAGTCTTTCAATAAATGTAAGAATCATTTAGCTCAAGCTACGTTGCTTCATCATCCCAGAGCGAATGCTAAATTAGCACTCTTTTGTGATGCATCGAATACTGCAATAGGAGCAGTATTGCAACAATTAAACCAAATTGGATTATGGGAACCTTTGTCTTTCTTTTCGCAGAAACTAACACCTAAACAAACCACTTGGCCAGCTTATTATAGAGAGTTATTCGCAGTTTATGCTTCTGTTAAACACTTTAGACATATTTTAGAAGCTCATCCTTGTACTATTTTCACTGACCATAAACCCATCACTTTTGTTTTTCAACAAAAGAAGGATAAATTGCCTCCAGTTCAAACCAATCATCTGTCGTTTATATCTCAGTTTACGACTGACATTCAACATGTCTCAGGTTCCTCTAACATAGTAGCTGACAATTTTTCGAGGATAGAATCTATTTGCATCAACAAGGATACGAAAATTGATTTAAACAACTTAGCGGCGTTTCTAACTAAAGACGAGGAACTGAAGTCCATTCTAGAGAACAATACCTCTCTTCGTCTTCAACCAATTCAGGTCCCTGGCTCTAATTCTTTTGTCTACTGTGATACAAGGGACAATAAACAACGATTATACATACCTAAATGTTTACGCAGAGAAGTGTTCAATTCAGTTCATTGCTTGAGTCATCCAGGAATTAAGTGCATGAGGAAAATGTTGACCTCAAGATACGTTTGGCCTTCAATAAACCGTGATTGTAAGGACTGGACCTTGTCCTGCCAAGACTGTCAACGTTCCAAAATCACACGTCACGTCCACACACCTATCACCGATTTTCCTTTACCGCAATGTCGATTTGAACATATTCATGTTGATATAATCGGCCCTTTGCCTCGGGTAGGAAATTTACGCTACTGTCTCACAGTAATAGATAGATTTACTAGGTGGCCGGAAGCTCATCCTCTGCAGGGTATCACTGCCGAAGAAGTCTCATCAGCCCTTTTTACTTGCTGGATTTCAAGATTCGGAGTGCCTTTGCGAATCACAACTGACCGGGGCAGACAATTTGAGTCTTCGCTCTTTATTGAATTAGGGAATTTGTGCGGTTTCTCAAGACATAGGACAACTGGTTACCATCCTTGCGCTAACGGAATGGTTGAAAGATTCCATAGGCATCTTAAAGCAGCCATCATGTGCCACTCTACCTCCTCTTGGGTCGAATCCTTGCCTGCAGTACTTCTTGGGATAAGAAACGCTTTCCGTGTGGACTTGAATACTTCATCTGCGGAAATGGTTTTCGGTCAAGTTTTACGCCTCCCTGGTGAATATTTTGTCCCGACAACCGAGTTGGCACCTCTAGAAGACCCAACTAAGTTTGTTTCACGCTTAAGACTGAAGATTGCTTCAATCAAACCAACTAACATTCAAAAGCATGGAACAAAACAAAGCTTTGTTTTCCGGGATCTGGACACTTGTTCGCATGTTTTCTTAAGGGAAGATGGTGTAAAAAAACCTTTACAACACCCGTACACTGGACCACATAAAGTTATCGAAAAAGGGGATAAAACCATCACCATTATGCTGCACGGTTCGCAGGTTAAAGTAAGCCTAGATAGAGTGAAGCCCGCTTTTGAAAACGCCCAATAAAAAGTTTGAAAACCTAATGAAAAAGTTTGAACACATAATAACTTATCCAAGGACTTTTTTATGCATTTTTTTGTGTTTTTTTGTTTGGGTTTTACCATAGACTTCCAGTCTTCCCAGGGGGCTCGTGTAGTGACCACCGACTGCCCCACCATGTAGTGAATGAACTGATACATATCAGGTCTGGTTACTAGGTCTTCTCAGTAAAACAAGGTTTTCACAATATTATTATATTTTGTAATTCTAATTTTCAACAATTATTGTCACAATAAATGTATTATTCTGTGAAATCTTTCTACATTTTATGTTTATCAACAACTACTATATATTTTATTCCTTCTAAATAGGTCTTAGTACCTATAAGTTTAATACATTAACCTATTAATTATCTTAGACCTAAAATCCTTATAAATTACTGTAAATTAAACACTATTTTGTATGACGCATATCTAAGAAAATATATAAAAACCAAAATACGGGTAGCCATTTTTAAAAATACCTGCCAATTTGTATTATAACAACTTCAGGTGTTGCAACAGCAGTACCAACATAAACCGTAGTTTTGGAAAAAACAAATTTTGAATATATTTACATGTTACATATCACAGTAAAGGTGAGATTAAGGAGATTTTAAAATACAAAACTGTTCTAAAAAATATCGAATAGTTTACGAGTTACAGGGTGTTCAAGATATATTAAAAGAAACTTTAAATGGCCGCCATTTTGTAACGGAAGGACCTTTTGAGACGCGGTTTCCGGCATTTAACTCCACTTAAATAGTCATATAAAACGATGTGCATATCAACCTATGCTTACTTTAAAGATTATGTACCTACTTCTCATGGGCCGTCACCTGGTGGAGGTCAAAAAATGGCAATGCTTGCTTAAAGTTGTTTTTATACAGATAAGTTGATATGCAAGGTTTGAATTTTCTAACAAATTTAGAGAAAAAGATATGAAGCCGTTTCCAGACTTGTAGAACCATCGTTATTTTCAAACTTATATTACAGAGATGAAATATTTACAAAATATTATAAATATGGTCTTGCATTAAAGGCCAGAATCTCCAGATTAATATGATACCAATTATTAATAGTGTTAATGCCATTTTTATGCTTTTATCAGTGAATCAATAAGTGAAAACAAAATACGGGTAGCCATTTTGAAAAATAGCCGCCATTTTGTACTATAACAACTTTAGGCGTTGCCTCCCCTTCTTATTTTCATTGCCTAACCTTCAACTACATTCTCACCAAAGGGCACATTCTTATCACAATTTGCAGTTTTTATATACGTAGCTCCCCCACTACTCCACCCTAACCTTGATTCTACAGACTATTGTTAATCTTTATATTACGTTAGCTACCTTAACACTAACCAAGTAAGTGGTTAAAGCAATGTTTTCTGCTTACCTGTATGTAAACCAGTAATATCCATATGCATGTAAATCAATGACCAAAATGGCGACTCAGTAGCGTCGTCGCGTCGCCGGAAGCGATCCCTCTTTTCACTCTTTCTCCCCACCACTTTCAAAAACTCACTCAATTGAGAGTGAATTCTCACTCTTTCCTTATATGGTTTCAAAACCATATAATCAATGAGTGAAAATTTCACTTTTTTATGAGAGAAATCATCACTCAACCAAAAGATTGGATATTTTTCACTAATTTAGAGTGAATATTAACTCTTTCGGAGTGAAAACCTATTCACTCCGACAAATAAATGACTTTTTCACTCTTTCGATTTTAGCGTGTACATTTTTTTGTTCCTACTGACGTATTCTTTGAGGTATTACTTGTTTACCACATTTAAATTACAGTATAACTCACAAAACAAACAAATTCATTGATAATAGTGCGAAAAAATTAACATTGGATGGTATTTGGAAAAAAACTACTTAACTGCATTTTTATATGCATTTTAATAGACATTGACCCGGGACCACCACCTATTACTTTCGGGTTGAAGGTTCTTTCTTTTTTAACAATGCAGCAATGCAAAACCTGCAAGCATTTGTGAATAAGTGCCTGAGATAAATATTGAGAATCTGGTGGCCGAATATCATAAGAAACTAAGATCCTTGGAGAATAACCAGGCAAGAACCTATCAAGAGGAGTATCACCAGAAGAAGATTGAGGTGGATTGGCCATACTGTGAGAAGGTCACACAGCTGCATAGCAAGACAGGAATTTGATTGGAATCCACAGGGAAATGGAGTCGGGGCAGACCAAAGACCGTTGAGGGGGACCTGAAAAGAAGGGATATATCATGGAGACAGGCCTCTTGCTGAGGATCGAAATGGGTGGCGTGATTTCCTCGAGGCCCAATGTTCCACTTAGGAATTTAAGGAAATAAGTCAAGTAAGTCAGTTCTTTCTTTTAACAGGGTATTCATTTTTGACCGCCATCTAGGAATCGCCATAGTGGTTATAATTTTTTTTATGTAAATATGGTGCTGTGACACATCATTAAAAACTATGTTTTTACACGGATTACAATGCTAATATCAGTTTAAAAAAATATTCATTAGTTAAAAAGCAATGCTCTAATTAAAATTCATCCCTATACATTTCTTAAGAATGTTTAATTTTTAAAAGATTTTAAAGATTTATTTATTGTATATCCAGTTTTAATCAAGGTATGCAGTTCGTTTTGGTCTTACAATATTCTATGATATATTGGCTATCATTTTGAATCTTTATTATTAAAATCGGAAGAGTTATAAACGGATTTCAAGGGTCATTGTGACAAGGAGATTTGTTTTTTCTTCCAAAGAAAATACGGACGAAGATGGCGGAGGGTAAGGACTACGGAAAACGTGGGAAGTGTAGAAAAGATACGAAACAACAGATGCGATATTTTGCGACGCCCTTTGTGAAGAGTGGTTTCATATTGACTATGTAAAGTTATCAAAGGATAGTTCTGATAAAATTAAGATAATGTAAGATTGTTTGAAGTGGCACTGCGATCGGTGTGAAGGTAGGCTGCTAACGTTGAAGGAGCAGAAAGTTATTATAGACGAGATGTTGGATCTGGCCGTCAAAGTAAGTGAAATAATGACCAAACTTGATAATATTACTTTAGAAAATCATACACTTCATGGTAAAATTGATTCAGTTCTAAAAAGGATTTGAAAGAGACTACGCCACATGATAGTGTTTGATTATAAAATGACGTAGTAAAAGGAAGTGACGTAAGAGAAGTTGAAACATTCGTCTGAAACTGGAAATCATTCTCGTGACGTAAGTAGCGAAAAAACAGGACATGAAGCCCCAAACTCAGTGGTACCAACCCAAATGTACACCAAAAACGCTCCCAGCCTGCCTTTGGTGGCAAAAAATGACAAGAGCCTGCCTTCCATGATAAATTGAGAAGGAGAATCTGAGTTTAAACAGCCAATAGCAACGCAAGTTGGTGGAAATCGAGACATCAATGATGAAAAATGGAAGGTTGCCGGAAGTAAGAAGAAGAGATGTGTACATGCAAATGGCGGAAGGGCTGTTGGTGGTGAAATGAAAGTAAATAGTGACGAAGAAATTAAGAAAAGTTATGTGAATGCAGCAAAAACGATTATTAGCCGCAAAGAGAAATAGGATTAGAAACCGCGAAGAGCTACTCATTTACTAAACAAGTAATTGTGGGGACCACAGACAATTAGTTTCTAAAAGGATCTAAAAAGCATGGTTTCACCTTGGGAAAGTGAAGAGGGGTACAGTGGAAGCTGATGTGGAAAGATTCGTTGACGAGGCATTCCCTAAAATGGAATTTCAGATTGGAAAACTGCGAACTGCGGGAATAAATAACAGCATTTAATTAGGCTGTGATTTCATATACAAGGGCAAAGTGATGGTTAGCAATGTTTGGCCAAAAAACGGAACACTCAAACGTTTTTCATTTCGGAGAGAGGCCCAAAGTGTAACAAGATAGGCTCTTACAAAGTTACTGACTGTCAGCCTGTTAAGGACAAATTAAGTGACAAAGTGCTCTCAGTGATAGGACTAAATGTACAGTGCATAAGAACTAAGTTAAATCTGTTAACTCTATTTTTGGAAGAAAATATGCCAGATGTGCTTTGTCTGTCTGAGCATTGGTTGGACATTAATGAATGTGAATTTTATTCTAATGTGGCAGGTCTGATTTTGACTAGCATTTATTGTAGGAAAGAAGTGGGACGAGGTGGCTGTGCAGTATTTATTGCGGAGCACCTGCAGTACTCGGCTTCGGCTATTGACTTAAGTAGGCTCTGCGATGAACTGAACTTTGAGGTTACTGGTATTAGCCTAAAAAATCTATCAACGACTATGGTCTCTTTGTATCGTTCACCCTCTGAAAACCTGGATCTGTTCTTTGGCCTACTCGAAAACTGCCTAACGCTAGGATGCCCATGGCATCCTCGGGCAATAAAATCATATTGTGTGGGGATTTCAACAACCATTTGGAGAAGGAATCTACAAAGGAGAGGGTTCTTCATAGAATTGCTTCTGAGCTTCGGGCTTTACGTGGGAGATTGCCTTCCAACTAGAGGTACTGCGTGTCTCGACACAGCCTGTACAAACCTAAGTACTTGGGACTACAGCGTAGAGGTGATCCTGTCCTTTGTGGCGGACCATATGACAGTTGTAACTTAAGGTATGAACTCCCACTGTAAGTTCTGATCCAAATCTGTCAACATAGCATAGAGACTATATTTTTAGCCACAGAGATATTAATCAAGATTTGATTCCTGTACTGAGGAACGCACTGGCTGAAATAAACTGGAGCATGTTTGAAACTTTGATTAAGGAAAACAAACCTAAACTTGCTTTTAGTAAATTTTTAGTGATGTCGAAAGTGTGGTAGCCGAAATATTTCCTGATAAAATCTACCGTAAAACTGGCAAGAGCAGCACAAGAAAGGACTGTACGCCTACCCTTGATAAGTCATGGTACAATGCTGAGCTTTCTCGCAAGAGAGCTTATGTTGTGTTCTTAAATGATCTTGCAGCCTCTGCTTCCTCAGAGCTAGTTCTAGAAATCGGTTCCATGAAATGTATTTAAGAATAAATGGGCTATATATGAATAAGTATATTTAGCTAAAAAGACTTACTACGCAGCCCGTATCCAATCTGCACCAAACCCTCAAAAGGCTGCTCGGAACAATATTAACAAACAGATATTATAACAGAGATATCAACAAACCTCATCAAAACCTCGTTCAAATGCTAGCCCTGATGACTTCAACATATTCTTCATTGAGAAAGTTGACGAAATAGTGTCTAGTTTTGGCGATCATGTTCTAGAAATTGGCTTAGACCTGGCCCAAAATGACCGCAATGTTCAGGCTCTCACGGGATGGACAGAGGTTAATAGGGAGGCTGTAGTTAAAATTGTTAAAGGGTATGCAAATTCACACAGCCCGGATGTCTTTGGCATCTCAATAAATTAACTAAAAAATATCATTGATGTAATTTCTGACACTTTGACATTGGCAGTAAATGGCTGCCTTAGGTAAGGTATATTCCCGGAGGAACACAAAACAGCTCAAAAGATTCCAATTTGCAAACAGGGCTGCCCGGTAGATGTAAGCAACTACAGACCGGTCTTCATCATCCCTGCATTTGGCAAGGTAATCGAGTCCATTATGAAGAATCAGCTGGTGCGGCCCTTTGAGGCTAATGACCTATTCCTTGATAACCAGCACGGTTTTCGCAAAGAGCCCTCAGAAGAATGACTGAAGAAATAATAGCGCCTTTGAGAAAAGGGAGCTGATAAGTCTGAAGCTATGCGACCTAAGCAAGGCGTTAGACTGCGTTTCGCATAGGTTGCTTACCGGAACAGTGTTCAACCTGTTCAAATCCTATTTGAAAGACAGGAAACAGATCATTGAAGTGGAGGAAGCTCGATCTACTGTATCGGTGCTGCGCCATGGTGTGCCGCAGGGGTCGGTGGTAGGGCCTGTACTGTTTCAAATTCTGTTAATGATCTGTTTCTAATTCTGTTAATGATCTGTTTCTAATTCTGTTAATGATCTGCGCCTCGATGGCCGCACACTTTTGTTCGTGGATGATACAACTCTCATGATGAGGGGTAGTAAACTTGATCAGCTTGAAGCAGAATGCAGTGAACTCTTCAGTCGAGCCAAGGAATGGTTGGCCAAGGAATGGAGCCAACATGCTCCAACTAAATGAGGACAAGTCTCAAAAACTTATCTGCATACTGAAGACGGACCTGGCTTTGGATCCAAATGTATCTTCTCCTATGAAACTGTTAGGCTTCTGGGTAGACCACAGACTTTCGTGGGATGACCACGTTACTCGTACATGCCATAAATTAGCAAGGGTGCTCTTTGTACAAAGAAAATTAAAACTGACGGTGACAGCATACCACTCGCTCTTCCATAATCACGTATCTTATGGACTGGTTGTCTGGGGCCATACACCTGCCACCCATAAAATCTTGCTCCTTCAGAAGAAGGCTTATAACACCTGCAGGAAATAGGGACCACTGCAAGCCTATCTTTACAAGTCTAGGAATCCCTACGGTTTACAGCCAGTATGTGATCGACTCATTAGACTGCACTATAAATAACATATCTAGCTTTGAACCCAGAAACGCAACTCATACATACAACCAGAAGAGCTGCGGACATTAACATTCCAAGATGCGGACTGGCGAAATCGTTTAAGAGCAATCCAATCCTGGGCCTAAAGTTCTTCAACTGTCTACCACCAGATTTAAGAAAGTTGGAAGTACCAAAGTTCAAAAGATGCATCAGGGACATACTAACCCAGAAACTGCTGTACATCTTAGATGAATTTTTGGAAGTTTCTTGGGATTAAACACCCACCACCACAGTCAAAGTTTCAAAAAGTTTTAAATATATGATTCAAAGTATTTTTTGTAAGTTTTAAATGTGTGTTTTAAATGTATGTGCTAAACGTAGTACTTTAGCAAAAGCAAATAAATGTGACGCAGTCGATTCGAAATTACCGGTCATGGACGAAAGAGCGGTAATAAGGTAATAAATAGCGGATCATAGCTTACCCTAAGCCCGTCCGATTTAAATGATAATAGTCTCAGTCGAAATCCGATATTCAACTGAGTGATTTCAAACAATTTAGAACCGCAGTCTTTATCTAAACACTTTTTTAAATTGAACATTAAGTGGATTTTAACACTACGACTCGCATACATAACCAATTGACATTATTTACAGCTAAAATTAAAACCAATATTCTACTGAGTTATTTAAGACCGTTTCGAATTTTGTGTCGTCTATGAAATTTGTGCAATCCATAAAAGAAGAAAATTATGGAAACAAATAAACTTTGTTGTGAATTAAAAATCATAAGTCGCATATAATTTGACCGATATCATTGAACATCAGCTCATCTGAAAGCCGATGGATTGGTGAGTAATTTAAGTCCAGATAAACTACATTCCCTAATTGTAACCGGAGATGTTAACATTTTTCTAAAAACAATTTTCCCAAAACTTCATTTTTAAGTCTCATTGAGGCCAATAGTCCGTCGCCCAATCGACTAATTTCGATTATTGATATTTCAAATTAAAGTCAATATATCACAGAATAGTTTAAGACCAAAACTAACTACTGTACGTACTACTGTAAAGCTTTAAAAACATCAAACGTCCATAAGAAATATATAGGGGTGAATTATAATTAGAGCATGTCTTTTTAACGGATGAATATTTTCAACATATGGAGGAGGACCTTTTTGTAATTAAGAATCATTATTATACATAAATAAACAATTGACAATGTATTCTAAATTAATATTCTACAGTACGGTACCACATCATTTTCAGACATTGTGTTTAATGTTCACGAGTTCTCACAATTTTCCTTCTTGATTTTCATACTTCTTGCTGAATTCACCACTTATAGTTCATCAAAAATAATTTAACAAAAAAAGAACAAAATATACATGATTGTTTTTATATGAAAACAGTGTTAACAATAGAAAGGTCTGGTGAATATAATTATAAATTTAAATTGAAACATATGATAAAAAATATAAAAGGAATAGAAAACATCATATGGAAAGGAATTAGGAAAAATTATGAATTGAAAAGAATTGAAAATAGCATAGTATATATATAAAATTGAAAGTGGTGGCTGATAAAAGGTGATGGTGCCTTCTCTGTACGCAACATAACCGGCCCCCTTGAAGTGTCCATCAATTCAACAAGACACTAAATTGGTAAGGGGCGAAGTTTGATTGCAGGTCTTATAAGAGTACCATTTTCGGTCTTTACTTTAGCGACTCGAACGATTCCATCTTTTCCAGGGAAGACCTGAATAATCCTTGCCAATGGCCATTTCATAGGGCTGGATTGTGAATTCACCAGAACAAGGTCTCCAATCTTCAAATTTTTTCCATTGTTAATCCACTTGGACCGCTGTTGAAGGGTATGAAGGTATTCGAGGTTCCATCTACGCCAAATATTTTGAAAGAACTGCTGCACCAAGTACCAATGTTTCAGTCGATTGGAAGGGATATGAGTCAAGTCTTGTTCAGGTATTGATATTAAAGGTGCGCCAATCAAAAGTGCCCTGGCGTCAAAGCAGATAGGTCGGATGGATCAGACGACAAAGGAGTCAACGGCCTGGAGTTTAGCATCGCTTCGATTCGTACAGTCAACGTAATGAATTCGGGAAAAGTCAAAATAGATTCACCTAACACACGGTTTAAATGGTGTTTAGCTCCTTTGATAGCACTCTCCCATAACCCACCTTGGTGTGGGGCAGCAGGAGGATTTAAATGTAATGCTATTCCATGATTAGAAGTGAAGTGACTAATTGGATCTTGTGACTTGGGATTACGAATAGTTGAATGAACAATGTTACGAAGTAATGTATTTGCTCCAATGAAGTTCGAACCGCAGTCTGAATATATATCAGCGCACAATCCTCGCCTAGAAGTGAATCTTGTTAAAGCTGCGATGAAGGCATCTGTAGATAAATCCGTCACTACTTCAATGTGTACAGCCTTAGTTATCATGCATATAAAAATACATATGTAAACTTTAATTTGTTTGATAAATCGTAAATTGACCACTTTTACATTGTATGGGCCACCATAATCAATTCCTGTTGACAAGAAAGGCCTTGCAGGGGTTATGCGGCAAGCGGGCAGATCTCCCATTAACGGTGTTGTGTTTCTTGGACGATGTTTGAAGCATGTTATACATTTAAATATGCGAAGACGGATAACGTTTCTAGCGCAAAGTATCCATACATGTTTAGAGATCAAAGATTGGACCAACTGTGGCCCAGCATGAAGGTACTGTTTATAATCGATAATTAGATTAACAATATGATGTTGTTTAGGCAGGAGAATTGGGTAACGTGCATCATAGGGAAGAGAAGATTGACTGAGACGTCCACCTACACGTATTAAATTGTTTGAATCTAGAAATGGGTTCAACCGTTGAATGCGTTTTGAACAATCTTGCAGTTTTGAAAGAGAGATAAATTCGTCTGCAAATGCTGTGCGTTGTACCAAAGCAAATATTTTAAAGCGTGCTTCTTGAATTTCAATTGTTCCAAGATGACCAAGGCGTCGTGATGAATTGCGACAATTATATATAAACCGTAGCACAAAAGACATTACCTAAAGTAGTTTTGACCATGAAGAATATTTGGTTAATAGGGACCATTCTTTTTGTGGGGAAGTTGTTAATACAGTGAGAGAGGTTTCTTTAAGCTCATGTGTTGCATCTAAAGTGATAGGAACAAATTTGGATGTCGGCCATTTACAAGAAGTGAGTACAAGCCATGAAGGACCTTCCCACCAGAGTTGGTGGTTATTCAACTGTGACACCAAAAGTCCACGGGAAGCACAATCAGCGGGGTTGTCTTCTGATGAAATGTGTTTCCAAGACTCAGTTGAAACCATTTCTTGTGTCTGTGACACACGGTTTGCGATATAGGTCTTTAATCGGTATGGTGGAGTTTGAAGCCATGTTAACGCTATGGTAGAGTCAGACCACAAGTATATGTTACTTGGAGATAATCTATTAGGAAATACAGACTTGCAATGACATACCAATTGTGCTAGTAAATGCGCTGCGCACAGCTCTAACCGTGGTATGGTTACACGTTTTAGAGGGGCTACGCGACTTTTAGCCATTAAGAGTTTTATCGACACATCTTGAGCAATAGATACAAACTTCAAATAAATCACTGCAGCATATCCAAGCTCTGAAGCATCGCAAAAACCGTGCAATTCTACACTACATGAAGAGGAAAAGTTTAATGAGCGAGGTATTAAAACGTTGGTTAACCATTTGATGTTGTCGGTGAAAGAATTCCATTGTACACAGAGATCAAGTGGCAGAGGAGCATCCCAGGATAAACCTTTTGTCCAAAGTAATTGCATAAAGAACTTAGCGAGCATGATGAAGGGTACTAGAAATCCACATTGATCACAGATTTGTGCAATAGTGCTTAAAACACTACGTTTAGTGGGGAGTTTACCAGAATTAGGGATTTGAACAGTGTAAGAAAATGCATCAGTAGTGGGCGACCATTGGAGACCTAACACTTTAAAATGCGGAGTATCAGAGTTTTGAAGAAACGTAGGTGATTCAAGGTGAGTTTCTGGTAGATTGCCTAACAGTTTTGGTGAGTTTGAAACCCATTTTCGTAGCTCGAAACAACCTCTGTTAAGGAGTGAAATAAGTTGCTGTTGTAACATGATAGCTTCATCTTCGTTTTCAGCTCCTGTAATTATATCGTCTACATAACTATGGTTTCGCAAAACACGGGCAGCATCAGGAAAGTTGTTACCATCATCCTCAGCTAGTTGATGTAATGTCCTTATAGCAAGGTATGGAGAACTATTCATACCGTAGGTGACGGTGTTCAGCTGATAGGTAGTAGCCGTTTGATCGGGTCGATTTCGCCACAGAATCAATTGAAAATTCCTATCTTCAGGATGAACCAAAATTTGGCGGTACATTTGACGAATGTCACATCAGAGTTTAACATTGTGCATGCGAAACTGCATGAGCAAGTCACAAATGTTGTTTTGCAATTTCCGCCCAGTTAAAAGGATGTCATTAAGAGATTTTCCAGCGCTAGATTTGCAACTGGCGTCAAAAACAGTCCTAAGTTTGGTAGTATTACTACCCTCTTTGAGCACTCCATGATGAGGGAAGTAGTAATGTGGTTTCGAGAGGTCTAAGTCATTTAATTTTGACATATGATCTAGAGAGAAGTACTCGTCCATGAAGTCATGGTACAGTTGAGCGAAATGCGGATTGGAATTGAATTTACGTTCCATTGCACAAAGTCGAAGTTTGGCAGCAGTTTGTGACTCACCAAGGACAGTGCCAGAATCCTTAAATGGAAGACGAACTATGTAACGTCCATTTGTGTCACGAGAATGTGTCTTAAGAAAGTGTTCATCACAAAGTTGTTCTTCGTGAGTTTTGGTCGAACATGCGGGAGGCTCTTCTTGAAGCCAAAAACGTTGAATTGAGGAATGAAGATCTGCATTACTTATTGAATGGAGGCAAACGTTAAAAGTAGCAGATGGTAAGGTAGAAGAAATCGTGGAATGAGTTGGCATACATGGTGCAGTGCCTATGAGGACATATCCAAAATGAGTGCCTAAAATGTAAGGCATATTATGGCCAAGAGAAATTTGTTCTTGGGTGAACAACTGCGGGAAGAGTGAACCTCCGATGACAACGTCAATGCGGCTGGGAATATGGAAAGAAGGATCAGCAAGAGTATAGGATCTGGTTAGTTTTACCAAGTCCATTGATAGAGGTACACGGGGAAGGCCAACTGTGAGCTTGTCTAGGATTAATGAAGGTTGATTCGGGGCTATAACCTTTCCAGACAAAGTTTTGAAGTCGACATATATCTGCCCCTTATTACCACTAACATGTTGATTAATGCCTGAGAGTTGAATGTCAGATTTATGACGCCTCGCATTCAGAATGTTTGCTGCATGTTCGGTAATCAAATTGCACATGCTTCCAATCAAGAAGCGCTCTAAAAACATGCGAGTTACCGTTGGGAACTAAGTTGTACCAATAGTGTCCCTAATAATACTGTAGTATCAGTTGTTGGAGTCTGGGGATTATCTTGAGATGTTAAAACCGGTATAACAGTCAGACTTGATTAATGGATTATCTTTAACAGGGAATTGCTTACTAGGAGCTTGAACAAGAGGATGATTACCCTTGTTACTTGTTTCTTTATTAAAATGTAGTAAAGTATTGTGACGCTTGTTACAGATTTTACACATTGATTGTGACTGACATGACTTAGTAACATGACTCCCTAAACATGAAGCACA
Organism: Flexamia atlantica; assembly: GCA_035578135.1. NCBI lineage: Eukaryota > Metazoa > Arthropoda > Insecta > Hemiptera > Cicadellidae > Flexamia > Flexamia atlantica. The sequence goes on from JAQJVK010000001.1 coordinate 182,319,885, forward strand.
TTTTTTGTGTTGTTTTACTAGCTGATACCATTCTTTGGGTGTTTTGCTCTTGAAAATAGGGCAAGAATAGACCTTATGGGAAGTTTGATTACACTAAAAACATTGCATATTTATGTTATTATTTGTTTGAGTCTGCAGAAAGGATTGAGTGGCTATTATGTTCACAGAGTTTTTCAAAGGAAGTTTTTCACGTTTGAAAGCTTTAGTTTGATTAGGAGTGTAAGTAATTTCCTTACATTCAATACCATGGGACAAAGTTGCATCTTCAAGGTGAGTACACTCAGAAGTTAAGAAATCAATGATTTGTTTGGTGGTTGGTAGGGTATGTTTGGTTAAAGATGAAGTTGAACGAAAATATTCTAATCGGGTGCGAAGTTTCACGTCCATTTTCCTTAGTAGAGTTGCTACCATCAAAGGATCCGATTGGGAGATATCACATTGAAGAGCAATCAGAGCTTGCGTGTTTTCGTTAAACGAATTAAGGAATTGTCGAACACCAGGTATATTGGAACTAGAAATGTTAGGTAGGTCTATCAAATTGTTGAGATGTATTAATTGAAGTCAACGATCATTATGGTACCTGTCCCTGAGCAAATTGTAAGCAATCATATAGTTGGGTGTGGTTAAGTTAAGACTACGAATCAAATTGAGCGGTTCCTTTTCCAATGTACTTAAGAGATATTGAAACTTCATAACTTCCGAAAGGGAATCGTTATTATGTATTGTGGTATCATAAAGATTGATGAAGGATGTCCACGTAGACAAGTCACCAGAAAACTTGGGAAGTTCAAACTTAGGTAACCTGACATTTGAATTCATATTAGATGTAGTAGACACATTGTTTACACTGTTGTTATCACCGTTACCTTGTGGCTCATTAATCGAGATCAAGGACTCGATATGGCTAGAAATGTGGACATATAATTTATTAATCTCCTCTTGGTCAGTGGACAAAGATTCTAGTGACAAAACCTCTTCGTCCCAAACATTTAATAACCTTTGAACATTTAGTTCAAAGCCATCCCTTTTTCTCTGTACCTCTGATTTGTATGTGTTCAAGCTTTTTAATTGTACAACAGATAAAGGATTGGTTTGTGTGACTAAATTATCTACGATTGCCTTTATGTTTAATAGACGTATTTTAGCTAATGCAGTGAGACGCTGGTACGTCTCGACCTTGAATTCACTTCTAGGAGGTACCATAGTGGAGAGATTAGATCAAGTATTTGTATTTAGATCTAATAATATTATGCGGTTATGTACATACAGAGAGCACAGACACAGGGAAAAATATTGATAAAATAAAGGAAATAACATGGGGAAAATTGATAAAAGGGATAAAAAAGAGGAAATTAATTCAGGAAAAATGAACTGTACTTTCCAAAGAGCTTTAATCTATCCGGCCCGGAGGACCAAGAAAAAATGGGGTATTTAATGAAATGGAGGAGGACCTTTTTGTAATTAAGAATCATTATTATACATTAATAAACAATTGACAATGTATTCTAAATTAATATTCTACAGTACGGTACCACATAATTTTCAGACATTGTGTTTAATGTTCACAAGTTCTCTCAATTTTCCTTCTTGATTTTCATACTTCTTGCTGAATTCACCACTTATAGTTCATCAAAAATAATTTAACAAGAAAAAGAACAAAATATACATGATTATTTTTATATGAAAACAGTGTTAATAATGGAAAGGTCTGGTAAATATAATTATAAATTTAAATTGAAACATATGATAAAAAAATATAAAAGGAATAGAAAATATCATATGGAAAGAAATTAGGAAAAATTATGAATTGAAAAGAATTGAAAATAGCATAGTATATATATATATATATAATTGAAAGTGGTGGCTGATAAAAGGTGATGGTGCCTTCTCTGTACGCAACAACATATGCTGGACATTTGATAACATACTGGATATCAGCATTGCAATCAATGTAAAAATATAGTTTATAACGGTATGTCACAACATTATATCTACTTATGAAAAAAAAATTCATGTCCAATATGGCGGATCCAAGAAGGCGGCCAAAAGTGAATATCTGTAAAAATAAAACACTAACCACCCGAAAATATTAGGAGTTGGCCCCGAGTCAATATATAAAAATGCATGTTTTTTTATCTTCCAATGTTAATTGTTTGCATTATTATCAATTAATTCGTTTGTTACCATTGAATTCTGCTCAGTAAAAAAACAATTTAGTATTTTGAATCACTGCTCTATGTCCATTGGTTACCGAGATATTGAAACTGGTAAACACAGTACGTTGTCCCAATGTTAACCTTATGGGAACAACAGTAAGTTAAATTCTGTATCTCGCTTATTTCTCACCAACATATCTTGATAAAATGGCCTCTTCTAGTTCAGATCTACTAAATATTGAATTAAAACCACCCAGTTTTAATAAACCTGTAGCAGCAAACCTGCATACTCATTCCCTCTGTTATTCTTATGGAGCTTACAAAAACTTGTCAAATCTCGCTATGTTTGATTGAATTATGTTTGCATTTGAAATTCGCTGAGTATGCAAGTCTGCTGCAACGGGGGTATTTCTGGGTTATGCTGTAATTTAAATGAGGCAAACAAGTAAAACCTTGAAGTAGATGTCAGTAGCAACAAAAAATAATATGTTTCAAAAATTCCCACGGGGGAGGGGGGTATACAGTGGCCCTCCCTCTTTGTAGGCGAGTGTCCACTTTTCTTCATCATACCTTTTGGTTTCAATAAATGGAGGCTTAGTTAAGATGAAACAACTACACAATTAAACACTATGTATCAACACATCTGACTATGAAATAAAACCTTATGTAAATAGTCAAACGTTGTTGATGTAGTATTGCTGTCGGATTGAAACCTCAATACAATAACCAATTAAAGGGCTACTGGTGATTACATAAACTGTATTAAATTTTAAGGAGTATTAAAATAAGTGCCTTTATTTACTCCAATGGATGGAAAAGACTCTTAAGCCACAAACACTGATCGAACGATTCGGTGATAGTTGGTATGTGATCCACCCATTGCACTGGTCATGCAGTGATTGGCTTAGTTAAGGATCAGAACGTTCTCCCCAACATGTTACCTCAGAGCAACACCCACAATCCACAGTATTTTAAAATGAACTACAGTAGGCCTTTTTAATTGTTGTGTAATATTGTATATTTTAAAGTGAAGAAAACAAAACTTTAAAACTATCTCCCTTAAACATACTTGCTCAATGTATATCATGCGATTAATTTTAATAATTAATTAATCAATTAATTGCGATTTATTAATTTAAATGTTTTTGCTCTTTCTTTTCAATAAAGAGGAAAATATAAAACATGAAGTATTACGGCAAACTGGCAGTAGCAGCCAAATTTCAATAGGGAAGTGGAAGGTGAATAATTTAACGGTGCCACCATTTGCATCTCAGGAACTATTAGAGTTAGAGAAAAGGTAGGTCTACGTACCTCACCTATTTTTTAATGACGATTAAAAATATGAATTTCATTTTATGTAAACTGCCGCTATTTTCCAATATGGCGGACAACATGAATTTTCTGACAGAATATCCTCTATTTTATTGTTTATACTTCATGCGTAATTTTACGAACCATTACTCTTTGGCATTATTTTTTCCTACAACCAATGGTTAAGGAGATAAGAGGAGGTAAAGTTAGATCTTCAGCATTTTTTTCATTCAACCAAAGGTTAAGGAGACATGAGGAGGTAAAGTTAGATTTTCTTCATTAGAAATGCATAAATAGGGAAATTGTCTTTAGTCTGTATATCGGTGACGGTTCGTTAAATAAAACATACAGAAGATCAAAAGTGCCTTTAAATGTAATTTTACTTAAGATTTAATCATAAAACATTTTTGTCCACATTAACTAAAAATGAAAATGTATGATTTTGAATACTCCTAAACTCCTTAAGGAATGCATGGGTTTGCACAATTAAAATGGCCACAATGCATTGGTAATGGGGAAAATGGAACTTTATCAGATCATCCTTGGGTGCAGGAAAAATCACTAATATTAAATAGTTCTTAAAACTAAGCAAAGAATCCAAAAATGGAAATAAATTCAGGGTTTTCTACAAAAAAAGTTAAGTTATCTGCCGCATTGGAAAAAATGGCGAACAAGTAAAAAACAATAGGATTAACTTTTTTATTGTTATAAAAATTAGGTTGAGTGCTACATTTAATGTTTTCTCTAATTTGAGTAGTTTGTGAGATGCCAATGGTGGCGCAGTTAAATAAGTTGGTGACGCTGTAGATTTCAAAACAAAATATTTTGCAGTGTAAATCATTTGTCATAGAGACAGCAGAATATAACTATAATAAAATTGATGTATATTTATTTATATTGCATATTAATATGGCAATGATCGATTATGAAAATTAACAAAACTGTGTAAAGAAAAAACAAGCTTAAAACGTATTCCGCTTCATACATAATATAGGCTTACGTTTGAGTATGAAAAAAATACTAACACGGGCAGCATAAATAAGGCATGATAATTTAGAGTCAATTTAAATTATTAAAATGTTTTAATTTGGGCTGGGTAGTTCAGTGAAAGCAGCTTTACAAGTCTGTACTACGACACAGAAACAGTCCCTTGACTGTTATTGCCGCATGAATGTTTCACCTTACCTTCCCAGGAAAATTTAATGACCACTTAGAATGTCTGTATCAAACAAGTTTCATTGGCTGGACAGAAGTTTTACGTTTTAATTCCTCATATTAGGACATTTTCTGTTTTCATGACTAAATGAAAATTATATTATTTGATGTCTTTGTCTTTTTGTCTATATTATTTGTTGTATCCTTTGCTGGAATTAAAGACATCTTGATAAGGGATCACACTTTTAATGTAGGAAACTCCCAATCCAAGTTTGATTTTGTGGTTGGGGTGGTGCTATTAAAATTTAACCAAAGGATAATAATCATTCAAGAAGTCCTTTTAAAATTCTTTTTAAAAGTCTTCGTTCAGTTACTTAAGAGGCATAGTTCAGTTACCATAGTCTCTGTCATATAAGTACTTTTCAATGCAAATCTCAAAGCAATTTTGAATTTTCAAACGGCATAACCGTGGTAAGGAGGTAAGATATTGACCTCGGATTAGGCAAGGTGAAAAAGAGGCCGCCACCCTCTTTAAAAAAAAAACCAAAAAAAAATTTGCGGTACACTGTTTTTTGATGTTTTTTTTTACTAGGTCCTTCAAAATGGATGGTCTCTAGATGGGGTCGGTGATTGAAGATCCCCCATCTCCAAATTGGATTTCGTGGCCTTACATGCAAAAGTATAGTGTCTTTTGGCCGAAACGTATGTGCAACATATCTTTAACCTTCTCATTTAATTTAAATTTATTAAACCGGACCGAGAATTTTGGGACACTCGATACGTAGCATTGTCATCGTAAATACATATTATTACTAAGTCTCACTTGGTGTGCTCTTATATCACTCAACCGGATGAACTCACAAGCAATAACAATGAAACTCCATTAACTTTAAATTAACATCCGGGAAAGTTAGCTTTTAATAAACCGTATCATTTAACAAAGATCGTTTAGTATAAAGAAACTATTAATGCGATTAATATACGATGGATATATTCTTTACAAAAATGTATAACAGGTTATTTGGTTAAAGACTTTTTAATAAATTTTACTATGTTTAGAAATTTCTGTGTAACTAGTTGAAAAAAGCTAAATGTGAATAACACAAAGGCAATGTTCTTCCGTCGCTTAACATCATAACCGGAGAAAAATATTGATGAAAAATAAATCCTATCCTCTAAAGGAAGCATTTGTACGGAAAAAAATTATTTTCGTCCAAGAATTTTGGGTTTTTTATTTTTTATAAATTTTGGCCATGAGAAATTGATTGGAGCTGGTTATATGACTGGGAAAAATATTTTTTTTTTCGTTCTAATGTTCTTCAAAGTTACCATGTTAGCGTTATGAACATTTTTAACCTATTAATAGAGCTGTTTGATATATTCAAGTTGTTTTTACTTTATCCGAGCAGAGCTCAGTCTCCTTGCACTAACGATAAAATATTGATTGATGATTAAATCAGTATTGATGATGTGTCCCAAAAATAATGCCACACTTTCAATTGTTCATGGCTACGTTATTCGTAATCGTAGACCAATGAAGCTTGTATCATTTAAAAAGCAGATTATACAGTATTGTACTTAGTCATTGTGGCCTAACTCTCGGGGTATTTACCATTTGCTTAAGTGACCGAGCCCAGCATAATGAATACATGCTCAATTGCTATCTGCATGTATGGTGTGCCTCAGGGCTCTATCTTGGGGCCGCTTTTGTTGTTAATAATGTTCAATGACCTAGCTCAAAGTGTGAGGGGTAGTGTCCTTCTCTTTGCAGACGACACTAGTCTTATGGCATCAAATAGAAACTTAGACATTGCAAAGGGGTTAGCCAATGACCTGCTTGATCAATGTAAGCAATGGTTCACCTCTAACCTATTGTCTTTAAATAAAAGAGCCAAATCATGACTTTTAATCTGTTAAATTTTGTTGACTTATCTGTGGCAAGGTTGGGATTTGATTTAGACCCGAGATTAAGCTGGAAGTGTCATGTCGAGACAGTGTGCAAAAAATTGTCACGGGTAACCTACCTCCTCCGTAAACTTAAGTTCAGTGTCCCAGAAGAGTATTGGCGTGTTGCTTACTTAGCCTTTTTTGGGTCCCATATAATGTATGGTTTAAAACTATGGGGTTATGCTACTTATGCAAATGAGGTCTTGCTGCTCCAAAAGAGGGTCATTAGTGGAGTTACCCCCCAACATTGCAAGCCATTGTTTTTCGAACTTAAAGTAATGACCATTTTCAGTTTGTATGTACTAGATTGCCTATATTTTGTAAATAGTAATACAGCTCAGTTTACCCCAAGAGGACTTGTACACAATCATAGTACTAGGCATAGAAGCCAACTTGACTTGCCTAGGACTAGACTCAGTAGGATTCAAAGGTGTTACACGCATGTAGCTTTAAAAATGTACAATGCTCTTCCAGAAACATTTAAGAACATGAGTTCACCGAGATTCAAATCTATTATAAAGGAAAATCTCCTCTTAAATCCTTCGTACAGCATAGATGAATATTTTGTTTGCTATTCTTTTTGTTGGTTTGCATGTAGACGCTAAGTGTATGTTGTATTTTATTGAATGTTTTGTTCTAGGCACCACTTGATCTTTAAATGAGAGGATTGTTTTGCAATGTTTACCTTGCTTGATGCATCACTTTGCCATGCCTTGTTTTTTACTAATAATTATTGTATTTATTGCATGTTTCCACATGTAGGCCTACTGCTGTGCTGCCAATTACTGTATTTGAAATTATTGAAAAATGACAATTGACTAAATAAAATATATATATATGTATTTATTCATTAAGCAGCCCTTTGTAACTATTCTTTTCGTGTAGCTAAAATTTTTATTTAAAATGAGAATACGGCACATATGCGAAGACGTGTATTGAAGTTTCCAATGTTTAAAAATGTGATAGCAGATTAACGTTAGTTTCAGCTTATCTTCAATAAGTGTTTCAGCTTGTCTTTCAACTTGTCTTACTGCGAATAAAATTATTTACGAAAAAAGGGTACTCGTGTTGATTTTAAATATTTATTTAATAATATCATTGATCTTCATTTATATATATATATATATATATATATATATATATATATATATATATATACACACTAGCAGTTCCCGTGGCTTCGCTCACGATAAACACTATAGTATGACCTCCTTTATTTGACGAATCTGAAGGGACTAAATGAAAAAAAGGTTATTTTAAGGAATATGTAATGTAGGGGTCTGTTTACGTGATGTGGCATTATATAAGTTTAAAAAACAGTTTAACTTGTTTGTATTCGGTCGATAGTGTAGGTTTTCTTTTCACAGTCATAACTCTAAAACGGCAAGACAGATTTTAACATGAAAATTTTTAATCCAATTTTAAGGCATTTCTATGCATATTTGCCAATACAGCTCAGAATTGTCAAATAGGGTATCAATAAAGTACTATAAAGAGCTGAATGTTTGGAACAGTGGCGCTATCCGTTGATGGTGTTTCAAACTCGATTCACTTAGTTTACAACTTAACATACATTGCATATAATATGGGCGATTTTTAATATATTTTGAAAGGTCATCTACAGATTGCAGCACTTATTTTCCCCGTACAAAGCCAGGACACCCTCGAATTAGATAAAAAAGGAATTCGCGAAACAATTTTGGGGGATGAATACGTTAACTCCCGCTGCCTAAATAAAGATTGCGCCACATTTTATGATTAAACAGATAAGGTACGGAAACTGGTGATGGATTAAACCATAACTAAATGTAACTTTTGTATAGTGCATATGCCCTAAATAAATAGACAAAACAACCATAAAACCATTATGCAAAGAATCAAATTATAAACCATCTGAAACAACGTATCCGTTTGTGGACCATTTAGCGTAAACAAAAGATTATCCATTACACTTGTATGGGGGTATTTTAAAACTTGACTCAGCTAACAGACCCTTAAAAACTTAAGAGATTTTTATAATTTTTCTATATAAATAGATCAAATAATTAGATAATTGCAGCACAGTCTGTCGGTGACTAAATAAACTTTCGTATCCCTCTCTTTCAGTCTTGCCGGGATTTAGTTTCAAGACTCAACCACTAAAAGCAGAAGGCTTTTCAGGCTTTAAACCATAGAGGTTGAATTAGAATAAACGCCATATCAACGTAACAGGCATAATTACAACTCCCGCTGCCGAAAAAGAGATGGAGCCATATATTGAATTTATTGATTAATTTTAAACAAATTATATTTTTATGTACTAAAATTAAACTAAATCGAAGTTTTATATAGTACATAATTACGTTTCGAAAAATAAATAAACAAAAATCATAACACCGTGATGAAAGAAAGCAAATTATAATCAGCTGTGACAGCGTATTTTGTACATTTGTGAAGCTAACTCCAGCTGCTTGATTGAATGTACATTGAAAATGTAAACAAAAGATCGTCCATAACACTTTTATATGAGAAAATTTGAAAACTTCGACCTCGCCAAAAACCCCTTTCTACTACGAATCATGTAAAATCCTTTATTAGCGGATGCCTACGCCCTAAAAGGAACGTCCACGCAAAATTTCAAGGTCCTAGGTCGTATAGTTTGGGTTGTGCGATGATAGGTGAGTCGTATTTGACAAATATATAGTAGATGTAAGCCAAAAACTAATAACTGACTGATCACTGATCACAGTTTCTCTAAAACTGTAATGCCATGAAACTTGGCACGAATGCTCTTTACAGGCTCTAGATGCGAACAAAGAAAGGTTTTTTAAATATTCTCTGTCAGACGGCTAGAATACATTATAAAATTCAAAATGACGGCCATTTCAGTTTTAAAAACTATGGATGAGAGGCTTAAAGAATATTTTCACGGGATAGGAAAGGTACGAGATCCAATCTACTGACAGTATAAAATGTAAAATTTTACTACCCCACCGTCTATATATTTGTCAAATTCCAATTAAGCTTCTTGCGTTGTCCGCTATAAGTAGCTATATTGTATTCCATTTTGTAAAATGGGTTGTCCGTCTAATGAATAAACATTTATCCAAAACTATAATCTTAAAACTCAGTGTGGACATTTTATTTCACGTATATATATATATATATATATATATATATATATATATATATATATTATACACTAGAAACAGAGTTGCATAAATAAACGGTATCATGAAACTAACACATACTTTCTCCCTTCAAGACATTTAAAACCAGAAAACATATGCAGTGAAATAAAACAAATTAACAATAAATTATCACACAAATATATACCAAATCTTCTCAAGATCGGTTAGTAAATAACGGAGATATCGGTTTTTAAATATTTGCCATAAGAATGACATTAGACAACGTACTGCGTTTACCGCCAAACTAAAATATCAATTATCTTTGTAGCCAGTTGACGTATACTAATGATTCAAAATACTAGATTATTTAGTTTTTCAAGCCAAATTTAATGGTTGCAAGTATATTTTCTTTAAAAGTTACAATTTTTGTGAAATTTGAAAAATATGAATTTTTAACACTTAAACACCATAACTTCTGAACCTGAATTTTACAGACATGTGGGTGATGTCATTTTGTTTGCCATCTTAAGCACTAAAAACCATGAAATTTTTATCAAAATCGTTAGAGCCGTTTTTGAAAAATGTGGATTTTTGTCATTTTTTGGGGTTTTTATGGGGCAAATACCCTTAAAAATCAAAAATTCCAAAAAAATTGAAAAATACGCCTGGAGATACCACGGCTTTATACCTACATGCCAAATTTCATGAAAATCGGACCACTGGTGTCGTCTCTAGCTTTGTTTACATCCACACACACATACATACACACACACAGATAGACAGACAGACACCACGCCGAAAACCACTTTTTTGATTCAGGGAGCACTAAAACGAATATATCCACTACAACTCAAATTTGAAAATTTTGACGAAAACAATACTTTCTCCATATACATTGTATAGGGGGAAGAAAGTAAATGTTAGGTAGGCGATGGGAATTTCAGTTCGGAAAAGTATGCTATTACTACAATAATTTTGCCTTATCGATAGCTGAGTGACCCGATCTTTAATTTGAATGAAAAACGTTTGGAAAATAGGTTTTTGGTTCTACTTTTTCCTCCAGATTTCGGTCTATTTACAAAGCTGCACCTTAAGGGTGTTATTGCACGCCCTTGGCCCATAACCCAAATCAGTTCTAATTAATATTTATTTGTTCATTATTCCTAAAAATTGCACATAGCGTAATATTATAATATATTTAATATTAGTTTTCCTTTAAGCGGACGAAGCTGCGGGTATGTCTGCTAATACGATAGCGGCCACGAGAAAGGTCCGATAATAATGAAATTTGAAACAGACATGTAAAGTGGTATTCACTCCGACGAGTTGGAAAACCCACCCGATCGGACCACTAAAGGGGGAGGGGTGGGGGGGTTAAAGAAAATGACCCCCAAAACTGTTTTTTTATGTTTATACTATTAGATTCAGCAAAAAAAACATACGGTTTATTATATCGGGTCATTGCTGCAAAATTGAATGTAATCTTTATTATCATTGGTTTATACCTTATGTACGAATTAAATCTTTGTTCGTTATAAAACCCTCTCAAAGTTTGCTCGCTTTATATAACATAAGCCACTGTGTAAACTGCCTAATCATTTTCGACAGAACGTTGATATATCCTAAAGTTTGCTAATCTAACTTAAATTGTAAAATTATACTGATGTATTTTAGAGGAGTTACAGACTTTAAATTCATCAGAGTACGATAAATCGAAAGATAAAGAACAAAACTTTGTTTTAGCTTTACCCTTCTTGTGCCTGTAGCAAAGATTCCAGTAAACTTTAATGCAGTCTGTCAAACCATTAGTGCACATTGTCCTGGAAATATCAATTTGCATAATAAATCGACCGTCTTCCCCGAGGCCGCCAGTGTGCCGGCTAATTATCTCCTGCCTTCGCCGCGCCGCGCCGGTTGAATGAGCGAGTAATGACAATTTGATGAACGTCCTCGAATAAAACTTGGTTCGTGGATTCATCTAGATGAGATCTAATGATATTTGTATAAAATCACCGGTATTTCTACTTATGTGGCAGCATACCTGCATACTAATTCCCCATTTTATCCATATGGGAAATAAAAAATTCTTATCTTCCTTATTTCTTAACATTTAAAACTTGGTATGAGATGGTATATGGCTTGATAAACTTGGTGTATGGCCTCTTCTAGTTCAGCCCTACTAAATATCGAATTACATTCACCCATTTTTAACTTAATTGTTGCAGCAAACCTGCATACTCACTCCCCATGTTATTCTTGTGAATCTTACAAAAACACGTCAACTATCGCTATATTGGATTGAAATCTGTTCTTTTGAATTTGAAATTCGCTGAGTATGCAAGACTGCTGCAACGTTTTTTTTTAAATAATATAATCAAGTAAACTGGTGAATTAAGAGCATGAGTTACGCAAGGGTTTCTCAAACGTGGTTCATTACTTGCACCTAATATATTACGTTGTAAACATTAAGGCGACTAAATGCAAAAATTGAAATTTCCGGTTTGCAAAACTTTTGGCAAACTGAAAAAACATATAAAATAATAAATATTTGCCTGAGACATATAATCTTTTACCATTACTTAGGTCTTTACTAGAAATGTGAAATAGTAACCAAAACTGTTGAATTATTTAAGGAAATAAAAAAAAGTTTGGAAATATCCGATTTTGCTCCTGACCTTAGGAAATGTCCGTTTTTGCTCCTGACCTTTTTGAAAATGTCTACTTTTGAACCTCATAAACTTTAAAAATTACTACTTGCCAAAGTTCTTTATTGTTGTAATTTTGTTATTTTCAATTTTTACTTACTACTTATTTATTCACATTTCTAATAGTGTTATAAAGTAACAGAATGCATGGACAATAATAAAAGATTATTGTTGTGAGTAAATACCATTTACTAAAAAAGAATAACCTACAACAGAATTAAATCTGTAACTTAGGCCTTCGTTATACACAGGTTACTGTTTAAAAAATAAATTACTATGTTTAGGCCTACACTGTCTCCTCGTAGCTCATCTAGACAGACAGACAATTCTATCCTGAAGTAAGGAGCAAAACTGAACATTTCCAATGACCAATCAGAGTGCGCCGGCAGACGCTGACGGAAATGTTCAGTTTTGCTCCTTACTTCAGGATCTAATTGTCCAATTTTGCATTTGAGTAGTGTTTTTTTCCGATTTTTAGATGGGAAAAGTCTAGTTTTGACTCTCATTTGGTTGGTTTCGTTATAAGGTTCAATGAATACAATAATATTGTACCTTATTTAGCTCGATTTCGATGGAAAGTGGAAATGTCCACTTTTTCATTTGGACGCCTCAATTTTACATTGAGATAGATATCAGATACATATATTTCTTGAAGCCGTAAATCATCTTATTATAAAGTTTCTTTAATATAAGCATGTAAACACCCTTCAAACTATGTATTTTAATTAAATTTGATGAAGAGAAGTAGTTTCTACAAAGAAGTTTAAGCTACGAAATACTGCCAGACATTAAAAATAACAGTCATCAACATTAAGGTTTATTGACTATTGAAATTAAATTGACTTGTTTCTGATTCGAGAGGCTCATATGACCGAATTGTATAGACCGAATCCAGAAAATATTACATTTGATCGAAAATTGAAGTGTTACAAGTAGCCGAATCGCCAGAGGACCAAATATGTGGTTTTTTACATTCAACCGAATTTGTGATTCTTTTCATTTCACAGGTATCTTGTATAGGTAGTTTATTACATTTGATCGAATAAATGGATTATTACATTTGTCCGAATTTACGATTTGTTAGATTTTACCCAATATACAATTTATTACATTTGACCGGATCAGTACTTCATTTGACCGAAATATTTTCTACTCTGTTACATTTGACCGAATATTAGTTTATTACATTTTACCGAATTATGACAAATTTTCCCCTGAATGAAAATTGTCACAAAGGGAGTTGGCCACAGACGGCTCAGCCTACAATTGCTGGGCTATTCCAGGGTTCACTGGCTCTCAGAGACATGCAGACACTCTGCTGATTCAGGTCCGGCTCATACAAATCAACAACAAAACAAGTGCAACGCACACCAGCCGTAATCACGGCCAAACCTGAAAGAGGGGGTTACCCATCAGCGTGACGTAACTCGGGTTCTTGTGGGTCTCCTTAAATCTCCCAAACACCCAACAATACACCCAAAGCAATACCGAAACGCGAGGTATATCGCCCACAACGTCTTAATTTAAACTCGGAGCCTATAACCCTCACGGACAAGTCATATGCACGCTAGCGCCGCATTGCGCAAGTCAAACAAAAATATACAGTAATAAAAGTCTATAATATTTATATGACTGCCCTACTGTTCAGACTGTAAAATTACATTAATTAATTAATTAATCAATTACAGTCGGACCTCTAATTGGCCACGTGAAACTTCTCTTGTTCAAACAGGTCTGACGGCGTCAGGCCTCTACAGTTAACCGTCAAGTCCAAATAATCAAAAATAGAAATTCAACAAAATACTCTATTCTAAGCTTTGACTTATCAAACTCTGATTTCAGTAACAATTAACTTTGCCTAGACGGCTCCCTAATTAATCACCTCCTACACCAGAAACATGTCTGGGCAGGGTCTCCAGACAGTTAAAATATTTAATATTTCAATTAAAAGCTCTCGACTAAATCCGTCAGACAATATTCACAACAAAATAATATTATTATTCAAAAATAATAAAGTAATCGGTGTCACTCACCAAGGCGGGTCACACTACCCAACTCAATCCACTACCGTCGCACTCGACGCTGCACGTACGCACTCGTACACCACAACGAAAATCGACAAGGCTCCGTTCCGCACTCGAGCTGAGGACGAACTGCCCTCTCCAGCCAGGGTCGTGGCCAACCCAGGCGATAAGCCTTAAGGTGACCATTCACGTACGTACCCCGCACGCCGTGCATTGCACGCCATGCAACGTCTCAACATTGATCTTATGAGACGTGCCGCGCACGCCGAAGCCCACAAACGTACGGCACGGCGCATAAGACCAATGTTGTAGAATAGCATGACGAGCAATGCACTGCGTGCAAAGCACGTACGTGAATGGTCGCCTTTATCGCCGGGTCAGGGAGCAGCCACCACCGGACCGCTTGCAGCCAACCTGCGTCGCTGGGACAGGTCCGCCACCGCCGGCGCCGCTGCGCGTCCGTAACACAGCCACCGCTTGTTACCCGCCGCCGTCTCCGCTCACCGGCCGGCCGGCGACGAAATCAAGTTGGCCGTACCCCCTCAATAAAACGACTCGTTACAGAATTTGAATTGATTACACTTGACCGAATATGTAAGTTGTTACATTTGACCAAATTTGCATTTGTTTCATTTGACCGGATCAGGCTTTTTAATATATAATTTAGTAATACCAACCAAACAAGTTGGGTAAATAATTCAATCGCTGCAAGATTATAATGCTATTATTTTTTAACTAGTAAGATATGATAAGATGTAGGCAAATTCCATATTTAAAAATAAAGTAATAAAGTAGTAGTTTTGTTAAATCAACGTATTTTTATCACTGTCCAACCCTACAGCCCATATGAAGAATAGTTATATTTTTATTTGTAATTTTTTATACAGTAGGTCTTTTTGTAAAAAAAAGGTGCAGAGTCATTACTTTATAGATCAAACACCTTAAAGGCCTGTTAAGATTGCGTAATCGATCGCCAACTACTTTGTAGCACACTCCCACTGTTTGTTATCTGCCTCAGTCATAGTTAAATAATTCTATTCTAAATAAAGAATCCTTATGGTGATCAAATTTATAAACATAAGTAATAATACTGCCATAGAAAAATTTAATTTGATTTTAAAACAGATAATTTACACTTTATTGTGATATATTTTTAATTTTAAAAGTAGTTAAGGTGTCAAATTAATATACGCAAGTGGATTTGCTTAAACTTATTTCAGTTACTTCAGTTACTGAATTACTTACTGATTTGAAAATACTTTGTTATGTGTTACTGGGAATATTGACTTAATTTTTTGCAATTGTGACGATTCAACCAGATACCCACAACCCAAACATGTAAATATTATTAATAAAAACTGATTTACAATTAATTAACCTGATCATATTCTATATGTATTTTATTTCCAGATACAATTACATTAACTTTTTTATATGAACAAGCGAAAAGAACCCATTTCTTTGCGCTTGGTAGATAGAATAGCTCCTTACAATTTGGTGATGCACTCTAGAAGTAGGCCTACGAGGAACTGATGTTTGTAGTTATCGGAAACTCAGTGAGTTTAATTTTGGCAGTTACATCCACCTGCCTCCGTGTTTCAGTGGGGAGACTCTTACCTCGTAAAGCACATGATCGCACTGCTTTTTATTTGTATCCAGAAATGTGCGAACTGTTACTTTCAGTTGCAGTTACAGTTGCAATCAGCTGATTGCAAGGCGCGGAAGGGAATTTTTCTGAAAACATTGTTCTACAGCCCTGCTGTTTGTCAAACGTTGTATTTACAAAAATCATATGTTGCTGTTAGTAGCGAAGTAGCCATTTAATGCGCGAACTAGAGGTACGTTCGGAAAGTAAGTTCCGTTTGGAAATAAAAACGTTCTCAATGCATTTACAACATTATTATTAAATACATCTTAAATAGCGTGCCTTAAACTACTTTTCTACATAGTTCCCACAATATTTAGGCACTTGTCATATCTATAGGGAGAAGCTTTTCACTTTGTGCTGAAAAGAATTCTGCCGCCTGTGCACGCAGCCACCCGCTGACGCCATCTTTAAGTTCATCGTCATTCACTAACCGACAAAGGTTACAAAGGTGTACAGAAGCAATAGAAGAGTTCGTGAAACTTATGGTAAACACTCAGATGTATCAGTAATTTTGAATTTCCTTTTTTCCCGAACTGTAAAGATGGTCGCACTAACGTCCACGATGAAGAGAGGATTGGCCAACCATCCGTCATTACTGACAACCTCGTTGCCAAAATCAATGATACAGTTCGGAAAAAAGGAAATTCAAAATTATTTATTTCTCTGAGTACACAAATTTCACAAACTCTTCTGTACACCATTGTAACTTTGTCGGTTTGTGTATGACGATGAACTTAAAGATGGCGTCAGCGGGTGGCTGCGAGCACAGGCGGCAGAATTCTTTTCAGTACGAATTGAAAAGCTTCTCCCTAGATACGACAAGTACCTAAATATTTGTGGGAACTGTGTGGGAAAGTAGTAAAAGGTACGCTCTTTAAGATGTATATAATAAAAATGTTGTAAATGCACTGAGAATTTTTTTAACTCCCGAACGGAACTTACTTTCCGAACGTACCTCGTATACCCAAAATTTACATGTTATTTTTCTGTTTCAAATCTAGTGCACGTATTTAAAGGTGTTCACGGTGCTTAACTCTTCGACCACATAGTACAATTAGATAGAGCTGCCTATCTTAATAGCATTGCAGCACACACATTCGTTATTTTGAATTATTAAGAAATAGCTATTTCATGACATCCAGATTTCATATCGTCCAGATTCGTATTATAAATTAATAGCTAACAAAATGTCCGGATTTTTAATTTTACCAAAGAAATAATCATGACTTATTTATAAAGTCCATGAACGTTATTTAAATGCAATAAAATAAGTTATTTAAAATCACCCAGGAATCAGAACGTCAAATTTAAAATGATTTTACCGACATTAATATATATTTCAAATCGTTCAGGTCTCAGATCGTTTGGATTAAAATTTAAAGTTCACTTCTTGATGGCTTTTTATTTTCTCCCCCTTTGACATAGTACATGGAGAAAGCATTGTTTTCGTAAAATTTTTCTAATTTTAGTCGTTATGCTTTAGTGCTCCGTGCGCGCGCGCGAGTGTGTGTGTGTGTGTGTGTGTGTGTGTGTGTGTGTGTGTGTGTGTGTGTGTGTGTGTGTGTGTGTGTGTGTGTGTGTGTGTGTGTGTGTGTGTGTGCCAGTAGCCGAGATATTTACGTATTATTTGGGAGCTCAAATAATGACGCAAGAGGTTACAAAAATCTAGCTTTATTAATCAAATTCAACGGTTTAACTTCAATTTAACATGTGAGCATTAAACATTAACGAAACTTCATACAAAATTTCAGATTACTAATTAGAAGCCTAATTTTGGGGGACAGAGAACGCACAACTCACACGCATTCGAGTCAACTTTCCGAATGACTGTTTCTAGGCCCAGAGGCAACGACCCGCTGACGCAGCTTGTGAACCATGTGAACCATGCTGACCATCAGCATTCCCACTTGAGTGCCTTACTGCGTACTTGTTTTAGTTTAATAACTTTCTGTACAATTGTCCAAGAGACCCAATGTCAATCTCCGGGCTCACTATCACTAAACTAGGACTGGCGTTCCTTCATGGATGATAAGATTATTATCTTCAAATAATCCATTAACAATATATGTGGTGTCCTAATTTAAGGAGCTACCCACATATACAGTTTTGGGGGTGGGTCGTCACATGTGTCAACAGGACTAGGAACGACACTAGTTGCCCAATTTTCATGAATTTTGGCATGTAGGTAAAAACCCTTAATGTATCCAGGCGTTTTATTCAAATTTTTGATTCTTAAGAGTGTTTACCCCATAAAACCCGTAAAAAACTTCAAAAAATCGTAATACCTCAAAAACGGCTCTGACGATTTTGATCAAAATTTCACAGTTTTTAGTACTTAAGATGACAAACAAAATGCCACCAACCGAATTTTAAATTTGTAAAATTTTATCTTTGGCCTTATGAGTTGCCATGATAGCAACGACATAAATAAGTAAAGTGCAAACAACTGAAGTAATCATAACAGCTGTTTGGAATCTACAGCTATCAAGGAAAAATTCATGGTAGGATGAAGATTTCATGGAGCAATAAAAAGGTTTTCTATTTATCACTTTTATGACATTAAAATATTCTATAGTAATTGGATGAACTGCTAAACATGAAATAACGCCGAGCAAGGCTCGGTCCACCAGATACTTTACTTTAAATCATTTTAACTAACCAAAATATAATTGCAACCATCAAATTTGGGTTGAAAAAATAAAAATTCAGTAACTTGAATTATTGGGCTACGTCAATTGGTTGCAGAGATAGATACTTTCATTTGGCGGTAAACTCAAAACGTTATCCAGAGTTATTATTATTGAAAACCCGATATCTCCGTTTATTACTAACCGATTTCAATAACATTTACACGGAAAACAATACAAAACGTTTTTTAACAGGAACCAACAATTATTCACGAACATTAGAATGAATCAATTAAACTGTATTGAAACAATCAATAGGCTGATGTGCATGGCCAGCTGATTTAGCGGGCAGCAAGTATCATACCAATGGTGCTTTCAACCCTAGGGCGAAAACTGGAATCATCAAAACGATCTCCTCAGTATGTGTTCTCTACCTTTAGGAAAAAATAAACTCACAATGCATGCAAATTTAGTTATTGTATTGACACGAAAAAATTCGATCATGACAAACATTAGATGATTGTAATGTATATCATAATATAGTAAAAAATATAGCCTCAAAACCTATTAAATATCAAAAGTTAAGAGGGGGACTGTGTGGTTTACCCAGTATGTAAGTTCAAGTGAATTCAAGTGGTCCAAAAATGGATAAGCTGATTCCACTCGTGTTGAACTTGGGTTCGTTTCCCAACGTGTCAATTCCCAATGTGCTCACCGACTAGCAGTAGTTTAATAAACCTTATTCACTATAGTACTTAAATTTAAAAATGGTTTATACTTTATTTTGAGTACAGTGGGCCTATTTATTTATACATTTAATACTTGATATAAAAATGACTCGGTGCCTTAATCAGTGTATTGAACTGTTTGGTAATTCCTGGCTGGTTTCCATCTGAGTTGCTGATCGTAGCGTCTTCTTGATAACTGAATTTCATTTCATCAGCGTGGTATACGCCGAGCTTAGTTTGATTTTAATTGTACTATTTTGACTATCGTAAACCAAAAATAATTTGCTCAAAACTATGAATTAGAAAAACTTTGGGATTATCATTTTCTATTTTAGGCTACAATATATGAAATATTTTAACAAATATCTTTGTGTTCGAATAATAAATAATGATTTACGAATCCATTATTAATTGGCGAATTGAGTGGAAAAAAATAGAAAAAATAGCAGCTTTGCATTTCAAGGACACAATGCGTGTATTATGCAATCTCTCTCCCTACTTGGGCCACTGTCCGTTCAAACAGCGTAATTTCAGGCTTTCTTTCAAACAACATAATGTGTCCATTATAACAAAACACGGACTCCCTAATTACTATATTGCATTTTGTATTTCAAATGTATCAGTTTGTTTTTAACGTGGAACGGATTAAAAAATCATTCCAGGTAGTAAAGTACCTGATGCAGCAGACCTTAGCTAATTCATTAATTTAAAACCCTTGTATATATATATATCATCAAAGTTTCACATATAAAAGACCAACGATTTTTTTTGCCCAACGAACTTGAACTAGATATTAAAGGAGTGAATGTCCCTACGAAATTAGATGAAAATCAGTCAAAAATGGTGACCGGTAACGTGCCGTCATATTAAGTTTTTTAATTAGTTGGTGATTTTGGCAACTGTATACTCCAAAATTAATTGTTATGGTCTCATGCTTTAGAGCCGCCGGCGCCGTACGGGTGATACCAATAGCTCCTTCCTACACTTCTTCGGAAATTCGCTAATGAAAACATGTTTTCGAGAACTGAGAATCAAGACCACATTCGATTGAACATCAGTGGTCGACCTGGCGGGAGCTTGAAAAAAATCGGTTCTCCAAAGACTTCTTGCAAACATTCTCGCCAAATTGTTCAGCGATACCATACGTTGCTTTTTTGGACTTGCAGTTCGTTGAGGCACTCGTGTATCAGAGGTTCCTGATCTTTTACGCCATGCTCGCCGACACACTCGGCAAAATGTTTGAGTGTGTAACTGAGAACGTAGCTTATGTTTCCCACTGTAATGTTTATGATTAATTCCAGCCTTGTTTCATGCTCGTGCTTTAGTTTGTTTTTGAGCATTTAATCCCTCATACCAGCATATTAATATGGTTAGATTAAATATTAGTCTGGAATTTGAATATTATTGTTCACTATATTTCGTTTTTAAATTAAATAATCTTTAGCTGGAATTAAGCTCAAATGTTTCAGTTTCAGTGTAAGTATATAGTATAAGTTTCAAGTATGATAATTATTCTAGTTAACAATGCCACGGCAATATTACGCACGAGCACTGAGGTTTTTGGCGGTCACCCGTCCATGTTCTGCCTCAAATTACGATGCTTGACATTTGCGAGAATATTGGTTGACGTCACGTTTGTCCCAGCTGTTTGCTGAATTCAGACCACTGTTCGATCGAATGTGGAGGTCTTGATTCTCAGTTCTCGAAAACATGTTTTCATTAGCGAATTTCCTAAGAAGTGTAGGAAGGAGCTACCAACGATAATAACCGATAATAACGGGTAACCCGTACGGTGCCAGCAGCTCTAAAGCATAAGACCATAACAATTAATTTTGGAGTATACAGATGCCAAAATCACCAACTAATTAAAAAACTTAATATGACGGCACGTTACCGGTCACCATTTTTGACTGATTTTCATCTAATTTCGTAGGGACATTCGCTCCTTTAATATCTAGTTCAAGTTCGTTGGGCAAACAAAATCGATGGTATTTTGTATGTGAAACTTTGAGGATATATTTATACAAGGGTTTTAAATTAATTAGTTAGTTAAGGTCTGCTACATCAGGTACGTTAACCTGGAAGGATACCTGGAAGGATTTTTAAATCCTTTCCACGTTAAAAACAAACTGATACATTTGGAATACTAAAAAATAACTTAGAGGAATTAGAGGAAAAAACAGCACATATCAAAATTGACAACAAAGAAAAATGTAGTTTGAGCAATAAATTGTTCCCACCTATTATACTGTAAATCTATAGAGCATACGCCTCATGATTAAACCGACCGATTTTTTAGGAGGGCAGTAACATACAACAGTCTGATTTCCTTTATGGTACAGCAATCATTAATGTATTTTCAATAGGCTTATCATAATTTTGGTTTCAGTAATTGTGCGTAATAATATTGTTTAAACTTTTCAAAGATATTAAATTAATTAAAATGTCGTAAACACACTGATTTCAACTAATATCTTTAGTCAATGATGCTGAAACAGCAAGCAACTGACACTCATACGTGAAGTAGTCACCAAGCAGAATATATTCCTCCGAGCCGGCTAATTTTCATCACAAGTCAGCTGGTCGCTAAAAGTTCCTTCAAATTTACCTTGAATTTTCGCTTGACATGCCATTTGGTATGCAAAAATTTGTCGTTGTTATTACTTAAATAATTTCAAAAGCCGAATATTATAAATCTTCATTAAATTATCTACCGGACGTAGGAAACCGATTTTCGATAAGTTTGATAAATGACGTAAAAAACGCAATCAAAAGTTATTCTTTAAATTTTACAAAAAATGGCTAGTTAATGTGAAAATGTAGCTCCTAAGTCCGGTAGAGTTTAAAAAGAGCTTTAAATTGACATATAAACTTTAGTTTTTCGACCAAAAATAAACGAGAAATCCTGCATACCAATTAATATTGGTTCTTATTGAGTATAAATCCAATATGACGGCCAACTCCAACCTCCTCTTAACTGTTTTTATTTAGATAGTACTGGTTTGTAATCAGCAGTGAATGTTGCAGGCGTCACAGTGCGCGGCCATTGAAATACATTGTGATATCTTGATTCAAACTTTTTATTACCTTGGTCTTTTGTTATCTCTGGCCACAAATACTTGAAAATGTTGTTGGATAATTCCATAGAAAATCTAAGGCTGTAAAAATTGTACAGAATTTCTGGAATGCAATGATAAGGCCCCTTTTACTCGAGGCCACCGTCGGCGTCGGTTGCTCTTGGTGGCCGACATCGGTTGCGCGAGGAGACACCGTGCAGCCACTGTGTCCGCCTCGTCTAAAAGGCTCCATAGGCGCCAATGTTTCGTGTGGCCGAGAAACAGTGGCCTCATGTAAAAGGGGCCTTATTTCATTACTTCATGATTTCATTATTATTTTATTATTTCAATATTAAAGACTTTTTAGTATCGTATATAGTATTAATGCAATCGATCAAAACAAAATGAATAACAGAAATATGTTTAACGGAATCATTGAAATTGTTTTATTTTTTTAACTGAATCTTTAATTTTAGAGGCCACCAATGATATTACGATTCCCAGAACTCCGGTGAGAGCAAGATAAGCTATGATAAGAGGAGTTTAGTCGTTACAGTTTAGAGCAACCACTCAACAACTAATCGACAGCCAAACTCCGAGTAGATTTCCCAGAAGGCCTGAAAAGCTGTTACATAATGTTCCATTGGATATTGTAACCCCTATTAGCTTTTAAAATGATCCTTACTAGGGGTGATTTAATTTTTTTAATCAGTAGAAAACAATATACGTTGGATGGTTTTTTTTCTGTAAATTGTTTGTTGCCAGCACAAACATTTGTAACACAGAATTGATGATACACGAGTTGTTTGACTAAGGCTTAAATTTAGGCTGATCATCCCATTGCCTTTTGACTCATGGTAAGACCTAAGCCCGAGACCATGATAACTTTTCGTTTTGGGACCCCCAGCGACCAAAAATACCATTCGTCCAATCGGGGTTTGTTTTGGATTTTTCACATAGCACAGACACCATAAAACGTCAATCATCTAAATTTGAATGTAAGAGTGAGCAAGATAGCTCTCGTAAAATTGGTCCGATCTTAACGAAATGAGATATCGAATCGTTAAGTGGTGATTAATCGGTCGAGTTCGAAAATTTGCTCAACCGAAGTGTTTTAATCACAAAAAAATTATGGTTGGCATGGTCCGTTGGCAATGGTTTTTTCATCACTCTGTATACGAGAATTGCCCGTTACCGTACAGCTGAGATCTACGAAAACTCTCGATTTCCTTACGTCAAAACAAGTAATGATGAGCTGCATTTTCGGTACCCAAACATTTCACTCCCGTACCCAAACAAACCATTTCCGTACCAAAACAAAATATTGCCGTACCCAAACAAACGAATTCCTTAATTTGACAGCTCAACCAGCTGACTTTATAAACTAAAATAGATAGTTCAGCCGTATTGTGTATACTTATAGAAAAATTACTAAATTATGAAATGTTGGATCATTTTTTATGAGTTTGGTCACTTATTTGCATCGTGATGAAAAGTACTGTTCACAACTCGTCACAAAAGTACCATTTCGGGGCTCGATAGTGTTTTACTTGCCCCGAAATGGGCTACTTTCGTGACTAGTAGTGAAATATACTATTCTTTTAATTTGTTACGTACAAAAATAATTGAATATTTTTTCCACCAATAAATTAAGCTAAAATAATTAAAAACAAACAATTGAGTCATTTGAACAATTAATTGTTCTAGGTCCATGTCATGGGTTACCGAGATACTAAGAGTTGTGAATACAGTACACAGAGAAAAATGCATTGGTTGCCATAACCAATGCATGATTGATTAACGATATTGGTAGGGTAGGAGAGGTTGTCGTAAACAATACAAGGGTTAAGGTAACATACTGTGATAGTTGTTTCAAGAATCCATAAATAGGGACAACCACCTGTATGTGTTACTTTAACACATACAGGTGGTTGTCCCCATAGAACCACCCGAACCTGAAGATCCCAGGTTCACAACCTGTAAAAAAAATCACACATCAAAACAAACCTCAAAGCAAGCAATCCACCAGCACGTAATGTCTGGAGGTTGCTGGCTGTTGTAGTATGGTTAGTTAGTTATTTGCCAATATCCGTGTATTAGGTTTTTTTACTTTGTACATTGGTTGAACCAACTTATAAAAAAAGTTAGGCAAACCAATCATTTTTCTCTGTGTACGTTGTTCCATATTATTAACCTTATAGGTAATCCTGTATAATTAGACGTAATTTAAAGTATGAGTTCTCAGTGATTACTTCATGATATATTTGTCAAATTAGAGGGGATAAACAGTGCGTAGGTTTGCAGGGCCGCCACGAGGGGCAACGGGGGGCAACGGGGGACAACGGGGACAGTTTGCCCCAGGCTCCCGGCCCCGCGGGAATCGTACGACATGTTTGTATAAATACCGGAATACCGGGCAGTTGAAAAAAAATTGTGAAGAAAAAAGCATTCTCACATTCAGGAAACATTTATAAAAAAACGAATTATTTTTAAGAATATTCAAGTGAGCAGATCTTTCCGGGCTAGCCTTCAGTCAGTGGATTAGTCGGAGAAATAATGTTTTTGAGTTTTGTTTTCACTCGCACCACTGACTCGGTCCTTATTACTTTTAAGCTCAGCGTTTCCCATACGTTCTTGACTCGCAGCGTTGCGTTGTGTCGGGGTCGGGACCGTGTGTCGTCCGATTGTACATATAACTATTTGACTATTTGATACTGGTTACTGCTTACAGTGGATGATGTGGTTTTTTGCATGATTTAAGAATTCGGTTTGATATTCAGTAACAGTACAAAATAACAGTAAACGATAGTGAACAGTGTGAATAAAGACTTTTACCTTCACTACAGAAGCTTTGCAAAGTCTTAATCCAAAGGATCTAGACCAGGTTGAATCAAGCCAGGAATTAAGAATATACCAGAAAACAGTAAATGATGGTGTAAATCAAACTAGATAGAAGTGTGAACTCAGCTTTGAAAATCTTTGATCAAATATTTGATAAAAGACTTCAACCTGGATTTTCCCAAATTTGTCTTCCCTTAAGACTCATGATATGGTTTTGCCAATATCCGTTGCCTCTGGAGAACCACCTTCAGTAATATGGCCTTAAACAGAAATAACTTTCGTTCCGCGACGGACTGAAATAATTAAAATCACTTAATAATACGACTATTAATTATTGTACATGATTATGTTAAATCAACTTTGATGACTTAATCAATGATTTTGCAATGGCTAAGGTTAGGAAAGGAATTATTTAGAGTTTATAGACGATAACTTTCTTTATTACAATATAAAGTTAGGTCAGATCTAATGTAAGCTCTATTTCACATGTTATTTTTCTTGAATCATATGATTAGCCTACACGTTAATATGAGATTTATTTTAGCAAAATGCAATGAATATCAAGTATATTATGTTGTCATGTTAAAGTCGGTGTAAAATAAAACTTTCTGCACACAAATATTATTCTGGTTTATACTAACTTTCCTATAAATGATTTAACTTAGGCTTTAAATTTTAACAAAAAAATTAGCAAATGAGTTTACAATGAGTATTTAAAAAAAGTATCTTAGAAGTATGATATTTTAAAAAGTATTATTGGAGCAGAGCACAGATATATGTTTTAATGATGCAAATTTTCGCCTTTGTAAAAAGTGATTAGTACGTTATTCGACATGGCAGCAAGGGCCCCCACGAGAAATTTTGCCCCAGGCCCCAAATCTCCTCGTGGCGGCCCTGTAGGTTTGCTGAATTTCATCAAAATTTCCGTTTATTTACAGCTACGCCCTTCAGAGGTTTGAGTCAATTCTAATGGAAGGATAAAATTCCAAGTAAAACAGCTATTCGGAGTAAATATTACAAGCGAAGCTGCAAAACTTTGGTGTATAGTTTCATCTATCTGAGATCTACCAGATTATATCCTTAAATAATTTCCCTGACTACAACTTACTACATTTCCCTGATTACAAACCTCCATACTCATCTCGCTAATGTTAACCTTACGGGATTTGAATAAAATTGTACAGCTTGCTTATTTCTTAATATATCTTAACTAAAATACTTGACTCTAGCCTAAAATCCAGCAGTTTCATTTACATCTCCGTGGCAGGAGGAAACCTGCAAACTCTAATCGCATATTATTTTTGGGAATTTATTTTGGCAGGCTCATTCGGACATCTCTTATATATTAAAAACTTTTGTAAAACTAATGACAGCGACCCTGGCCGTTCTACTGGACCGATTTACATGCGGGTTGTACCAAAACGAAGGTTGTCGGCCCTATATTTGCAGGTTTTATTCGAATTTTGTAAATATTTATGTTAACTGGGTCAAAAATGGAAAATAAACTTTTCTTATGGAGATTTAACATGGGAGAAAAAATCAAATTTTATCAACTTTTCCAATCCTTTGGACAGTTCGTCTGAGACTTCCACTGGACCCTTTTTTATGCAGTTTTTACCAAATAAAAGCTCGACTTTTCTATATTTGCAGGTTTTATTTACTTTTTTAATATCTTGCTTTTTCAAACTAAAAAAATCCACATTTCCAAACCTTTGCAATGGTATAATTTGACAGTCATTCATTCAGCTGATTGTGAAGACACGAGGTACTTTGTCTAACGACAGAAAAAGAGCAAACGCTCAAGAAACATTTGGTTTATCATGGTCAGTATACATAAAAATGTATGCATTATGTATTATCCTTTAGATTAAAAAACCAGTTTTATATAATTTAAATAATAGAGTTTTATAGGTGGAAATAATAAATAAGATTTTATTGCTAAATTGTTTAGTATTATAACTATTTAAATTATGTGAAACAGCTGATTTCAATAACGTTGATGGTCCAAATGTTTATTAAAATGGCATAGTGTAAAAGATCGATTTTAATGATTCACACTCATATTGAATGTCATTTTGAGCCCTACGATGAATGCTACATTTCAACAAATTTATGTTAATTGGGTTCAAAGGAAAATTTACTTTTCTTATGGAGATTTAACATAAGGAAAAATTGAGCTTATGACAGTGAGCCTGATATGGTTCTATTGGGCCGATTTACTCATGACTGTTACCAATTAAAAGATAATTGTATCTATATTTGCCCATTTTGCTTCGATTTCAGCTTTTACTCCACTAATTTGTCCAAAAACGAAAAGTAAAGTATCTTAAGACAATAACACGGGTAAAATTTTAAGCCTATTTTGAGTGAGATCTGGAGTTCTTTGGGACCGATTTACATTTGGGTTGTGTTAAATGAAAGGTAATTAACTCTATATATGCCCATTTGCCTGAAAAGTTAAATATTCCTTCATTTTAGCGAATTTCCCCTATAGGGAAGAAGCTATTACCGTAGGTCTCATGGTAAGACTTAAGCCCAAGACCATGATAACTTTTCATTTTGGGGCCCCCAGAAGCAAAAAACACTATTCGTTCAAATTTCTAGATATATATATATATATATATATATATATATATATGTGTGTGTGTCTGTAAGCACGATAGCGCTCGCAAAAATGGTCCGATCGGAATGAAATTTGGCATATATATGTAAAGTAGTAATTATTCGGATGAGTTCGAAAACCAGTCCGATCGGACCACTAGAAGGGGGGATAAAGGGGGATAACCCCCCCCAAAAATGGGTTTTTTTGGGTTTTTTACATATAAAAATAAAATAAATCTAATTTTGGTAAGCACCATTGAATTCAGCTCGAAAAAACAAACAATTTGGTATTTTGTATCAATTCTCTATGTCTATTGGTTACCGAGATATTGAAAGTGGTAAACACAGTACGTTGTCCCAATGTTAACCTTATGGGAAATAAGTGAAATTCTATATCTCTCTTATTTTCAATATATCTTAATAAAACTTGGTTTGTGGCTTCATCTAGATGAGATTTAATGTATTACAGTCTAAAATCACAGAAATTTTCATTTTTGTGGCAGCAAACCTGCATACTCATTCCCCATGTTGTCCTTATGGGCAGTAAAAAAATTCCATATCTCCATTATTTCTAAACATATCTTGATAAAACTTGATAAAACTATCTACTAAATATTGAAATAAAAACACCCAGTTTTAACATGCCTGTAGCAGCAAACCTGCATGCTCATTCCCCATGTTATTCTTATGGGGATTACGAAAACATGTCATATCTCTCTATATTGGATGTAAGTATTTTTTTTCATTTGAAATTCGCTGAGTATGCAGGTCTGCTGCAACGGGGGTATTATATGTTAGAAATGGTATATAAAATATTTTCTATTCTATTTTCTATTAGTATTGTTTTTACTGATCAACTGAATTTAACAGCACAGATCAGCTGATTATAAAGCTTTGTTTTAAAACACATGTTTTACTTTCATAGCATGTTTTGTTTATGTTGTGATTTTACTTTATTTTAGGTTAGTGGTGATTGAATGTGTAAAATTTTGTTTCAAAGAACATGCCAAATAACAAATTTTAACCATTATTTACCATCAGTATACCATTGTTTATAGGTACCGATTATCCAGCCTTAAGTTTTCCAAGCTAACTTTTTCATTTCATGTCTGACAGTAAACTTATTATGAGGAAACCCCTTATTTTTTATGCTGACCCCTTTACATGAAAAATGTATTTTTTGTCAAAATTTTTGAATTTGAGTTGTTAGTGGAAATATTTTTTTAGTGTTCCCCGAATCCAAAAATATTTATTTCGGAGAAAGGATTGTTTTTGCCAAAATGTTTTAATTTGAGTTGTTAGTGGATATATTTGTTTTAGTGCTCCCCGAATCCAAAAAAGTTGTTTCCAGATTGGTGTCTGTCCATCCGTGTGTGTGTGTGTGTGTGTGTGTGTGTGTGTGTGTGTGTGTGTGTGTGTGTGTGTGTGTGTGTGTGTGTGTGTGTGTGTGTGCGCGCGCGCGCGCGTTTGGGTTTGAGTGTGTGGATGTGTGGATGTATGTGAACAGAGCTAGAGATGACACCAATGGTCCGATTTTCATGAAGTTTGGCATGTAGGTATAAAAACCATGATTCCTCCAGATGTTTTTTCACTTTTTTGAATTTTAGATTTTTATGGGTATTTACCCCATAAAACCCATAAAAACTACAAAAATCCAAATTTTTCAAAAACGAGATTGACCAACGGTGATGAAAGAGATTTGATGGCCAAATCTCTAAGAAATAATCATGAAATCTACCGAATAATACACAATTGAGAGATTTTCTGGCCTCAATTAAAAAAATTGTGTTTTCCGAATTCTTGCAAATTTTGCATGTTTGGGAGAAGTTCGATCTCCCCCTGGGTTCGCGCCTGCTTACTTCCTTGGTTCATGTCGTAATTGATTTCAGTTAAGTATTTCAGTGGTTATTAAATGTGTATAATTGTGTTTCTAATTACAGAACAAATAGCATAATTTTTTTAATTTTTTAGAGGTTATATTATGCCAGTGTCTATGTAATGGAAAATAATAGTACAAGTATCATTTTTTGTGGCGCTTTGCGCTGCACGGGGTTAGTCTAGTATGCTACGTAAATTATTTTACTTGATATGAGGCTCCGTTTCGATTATTTTTACGAAATTGAAATCCGCTGATTAGGTAGGTCAAAATTAATGCAATGGGGATTTCGGTTTGAATTATCTGGATAGTTATTTGATAAAATGTTGTTATTAATTATGGAGAATGATTGGGTATATGTGATAATTTTACAAATAACAGTATTTATTAAAGTTTTTATGAGTCAAAATCAAATTCTGTAGGTTATTTTTACTTAAATGAGACCCTAAATATATTAAGTCACAATCCAGGACTTGAGAGGTATCTGGAACCGCGATATAAACGGTAGCTGAGTGATTATAAAGACGGGAGGATTAGTGGTAAGTGAGGCATATATGTTTTATTCAGAAACTAGCAGATACCCACTGCTTTGCCTTGATTTTAATGTAAAATCTTTTACAAATTACTGGATGGACTGATTCATTTTAATAATATGCGTACTCTATATTTTTAAGCGTTTGATAACTTTTTACAACTTTGCAAAACACACCGTAAAAATTAAAGCTTTATGTTGTGAGGAAAATTTGCCCGTCGATGTATTTTTGTTCCTCTTACTCGGATAGCATGCCTAGCAAGCCTAGCTGGGTTGCAATTTCCAAGGGTCGGTCGAAAAGTCGTGAGAATAAGTTATTCGGTCCAATTCTAATCTAAAAGCATTAATTGAACAAATTCATTTAATTCGGGTAATTAGCTTAGCAAAAAGAGAAGGCAACTCAGACTAATGGTCCAAGCACAAGCTATCAGCGACCAATCATCATCGTTTCCTTACTCGTACTCAACCCTAAAAACCTTATAGCCCCGCTAACCCCTTGACTAGAATTAGGAATGGGATAGGTTGGCATACACTGCCCACAGGATGCTATTTATACGTCAGCAACGAGAGGGGGAAGGTTGTCAGGAACAACGCTACAAACCCCAAGTTAAAGTCCTACTCGCTATTCCCAAATTTCCCTGAATCGATAAGTCAGAGGCTAGGATAGGTTAGGATTGGCATACGCTGCCATCGGGATGCTGTGTATTCGTCAGCAATGAGAGAGGGTAGGTAATCGGATCGATGGGAACAGACGTGTGAACCCCATAGAGAAATCCTAATCGCTATCCCTACGCTTCCCCAAATCGACAAGTCAGAGGTTAGGATAGGGTAGCATTGGCATACGCTGCCCTCGGGATGCTGTGTATTCGTCAGCAATGAGGGAGGGTAGGTAATCGGATCGATGGGAACAGACGTGTGAACCCCACAAAGAAATCCTAATCACTATCCCTACGCTTCCCTAAATCGACAAGTCAGAGGTTGGGACAGGATAGGATTGGCATACGCTGCCCTCGGGATGCTGTGTATTCGTCAGCAATGAGGGAGGGTAGGTAATCGGATCGATGGGAACAGTCGTGTGAACCCCACAAAGAAATCCTAATCGCTATCCCTACGCTTCCCCAAATCGACAAGTCAGAGGTTGGGACAGGATAGGATTGGCATACGCTGCCCTCGGGATGCTGTGTATTCGTCAGCAATGAGAGAGGGTAGGTAATCGGATCGATGGGAACAGACGTGTGAACCCCACTGAGAAAACCTAATCGCTATCCCTACGCTTCCCCAAATCGACAAGTCAGAGGTTAGGATAGGTTAGGATTGGCATACGCTGCCGTCGGGATGCTGTGTATTCGTCAGCAATGAGAGTGGAAGGTTGATAGGAGTAATGCCATAACCCCAAAACAATGTATAAAATACTGCTAAATAACAGCCCGGTCGCTAACCTAAAATCCCCTTTCGCCTATTTATCGAATTAGGTTAAGAAAGGAATTGGCATACGCTGCCCTCGGGATGCTGTGTATTCGTCAGCAATAGGTGGTGGAAGGGTTTTAGGACGGTATTATAAAACCCAACAAGAGGTACTGGCCATAATCATTAAGTTTCCATTAGTTTAGGCTAGCTTATTACTTTCGGATATTTTTTACTATTATTATTAGGCCTAATGCTTTAGGCCCAATAATAACGGCCTAATCACAGCTGACGGGCTGTGATAATGCTTGTATTCCAATTATAAACACTCGCTTTACGATAATATCAAAGGCTTAACAAAAGATCACCTCATAATAATCATTTCAGTAAAACTGGGTACATGGAGGTTGAGGTAGGTGCAACGTATGGATCAAATTATACTAGCAAAGCTTCATAGCAATAAATCACAGCAATACAGTAGGGGTTTACTTTGCCATTGCATACGCAAAGCAATGACACCTAAATAACGGACAACATAGCAAAATACAAAACCACAATGCAAGCATAAAATAACAAGTGCAAGTGTTCAAATTATAGCAGTATTATATAATAAGCCTTTAAGCAGAAAGTATTAGTTAAACAAAGCAGTCATTTAGCCATCAGGCATTCAGTATGCAATCAATTTAAAGCTTCTAAATAAAGTCAGCAAATGAAATTGGCAATTTGGTTACATAACCTCAAAATCTGACAAGTCATTATTCTCTCATAAATAATCAGTATGTGACTTAAATCATTCCATAATGCCAATGCAAGTAAGCTAAGGCCTCAAAAGTGGCAAAAAGTTATTTCAGCAAAATTAATAATAATTTTTGCAAAACAAGTCGATCGGGTAGGCATTTACTTCAAGAGGCGAGTTGTCGTGGCAGGATTCGGTAGCACAACTGGCGGCCCGCGGCGGTCCGGCTGGTTTTATTAGCGGCTCTGGCCGGTCATGCGCAGAAACGCATTTTCGCAGTCTGCTGCCGGCTCGGCGACAGCAACATCGGGCCGCGGCCGCTAACTGCCCATGCCCAGTAAGGGTCAACTCCTAACCTCTGAGTTCATTATCGATGATTGATTGTTACTGAAGCCTGTTCTGGTTGGTGGTAGAAACTAATGAACTATCTATTGTGGGGGTTATGCTCAATAACTTTATCGAAAATAATAAAAAAACTAGTCGTTTCCAGTTAATGAAATTAACTATTTGAATGATGAGAGAAAATTTTGTCAACTTTGAGCAGGCATATATTATATAGTTTGCAAAATATTGTATATCATTATTAGTTTAATTCTTATAAGTTTATGTTATCTTAGCGTTGTTATGATTTTAGTTTGGTTTTCTCTTTGATTTTCATATTTTTTCTGATGATTTCTAGAAGTATAATAATCAATATTTGCTCTCCACTGAGGTACGGCATAGTTGTTGTGTTTATAGATTTTCCATGTGTGAATTTCTTCGGGCTGCATAGAAGTGAGATTCTCGAACCTGAATGTGAGATTAACTACTCGTATTAAGTCTTTATTTGTTCCTTTTGATTTTCGCTTTATCATCAACTTTTCCTCGAATTCCCAATATCCTAAATGCATACTTCTCTTCATATGGTTCACAATTTTCTTTCTTTAATTATTTTCTTTATTTATTTTCTTTTCTTTTTATTTTTTAATTTGTTCACATACGCATTCTAATGTCTGCAACAATTTTATTAGGCCCTCTGGCAACCTTTACCGTCACAGGTCGTCTTCATGCAATCCCGCCATTCCCTGGATTTAGTCCATACTTCTTCAACACACGACATTTAGGACTTGCTTGTACATAAAAATATTGTTTTCTCTTTTTGTGGCTGGGAGGCCCATAGTTAAAACTCTGTCTCCTTCAGATCTTGAATAATTGGTTGTGGATAATTAATTACTTCTATCCTAAGGTATATTTCCTTTTTAAGCGTACCAGTAATCATATCTCCCAAGCTATCCTCCTTATTCCTAATCCTTCATATTTCTTGTTGGAGTGTAAAAGCCTTCTTGAGGTACCACTTGGAAGTTGGAACACTTTTTTAAATAGAACTTCTTATTCGTTTGTCTCCGTCTTTAAATAACTGATCAGGAATTTCTTTTAGACAGACAGTTTGAAGAGAATACATTTGTTTGGTATTGGTGGAATGAAATTTATTGGTTTACTTTATTACGTTTTTTACACCCACTTTTAAAAATTATTTTATGTGAGTGATTCTCTACAACAGATTTTAATTTTATTTGAATATTATATTTCAATATTAATAATCCATTAAGATATGAATGCTTTCACAAAGTAGTTGTTGTATACTAAAATACCCCCGTTGCAGCAGACCTGCATACTCAGCGAATTTCAAGTGCAAAACAACATATTTCGATCCAACAAAGCGAGATTTGACATGTTTTTGTAAGCTCCATAAGAATAACATGGGGAATGAGTATGGAGGTTTGCTGCTACAGGTATATTAAAACTGGGTGGTTTTAATTCAATATTTAGTAGATCTGAACTAGAAGAAGCCATTTACCAAGTTTTATCAAGATATGTTGAGAAATAAGCGAGATGTAGAATTTTACTTATTTCCCATAAGGTTAACATTGGGACAACGTACTGCGTTTACCACTTTCAATATCTCGGCAACCAATGGACATAGAGCCATGATTCAAAATACTAAATTGTTTGTTTTTTTGGGCTGAATTCAATGGTGCCAATAAAAATTTGAAAAATTTTATTTTTCTATGTAAAAATCTCAAAAAACCCATTTTTGGGGGGGTTTACCCCCCTTTACCCCCCCCTTCCGGTGGTCCGATCGGGCTGGTTTACGAACTCGTCCGAATAATTACTACTTTACACGTCTATGCCAAATTTCATTCCGATTGGACCATTTTTGCGCAAGTTATCGTGCTTAAAGACACATATATATATAGATATATATATAGATATATATATAGATATATATATAGATATATAGATATATAGATATATATATATATATTTATGAAAGTGAACGAATGGTGTTTTTGGCATCTGAGGACCTCAAAAAGAAAAGTTATGATGGTTTTAGGCTTAGGTCTTACCATGAGACCTACAGTAACAGCTTCTTCCCTATAGGGGAAATTCGCTAAAAATAACAAAAAAATGTAAATAAATATCTAAGTGACAGAAGGTAGACATTAAGGTTTTTCTCAAGACAGCTGTTAATTAAAATAAAAAGAATTTATATAAATCATATGTTTGGTAAAATATACTTCCATTTAAAATACATGGGAACTTTAAGGTCCAGTGGGGCAAAGCACATTGAACTTAGGATTACAAAAAATTATTCCATAACCTCTACAGAAAATTCCCTTTAATTTGACACCTCAATCATCAAAATCGGTTCATAAATAAAGGAGTTTTGCTGTACACAAGAAATTCCTTAGCAAATTAGTATAATAGATTAAGGGTGAAAAAATGAACCCTTACAATGTTACCCTTAATTTCGATTGATATCACACGCTAAAAACGTTATCTAGCACTCACACATCTATATAAATAAAATTAGAGTTTTGTCTGTACATTGCTTAGAATTATGAAATGTTTGGTTATTTTTGCGTTTTGAAGGTCAGAGAATCCGAATCAAGCCTTATCTCAATTTATGTCACGATGTGTGTTGGTAACGCTCAACATCACACTTTAGACCGCCTTTCACGCAAAAACTTGATTACTGTTATGGCTGAAACTTTTTTCCAGTGTAGTATGCACATATGAGAAGGATTTAGACGACTTAAAACTAGCGTACGTCTTTTTGAAATTAAATAGCAAGCTTCTAAAAACCGAGTTTTAATTGATTTCGACCAAGTTTGTTTTGAATTTTCCCATATTCAAGGGGATGACGTTTTGTTTACATTTTCAGTGTTCCAAGCAGATGGTAGTTACCTTCACTAATGGATTCGTCGTTACAGATGTTTTATGGTTTCATTCAGTTTTATGTTTTGGTTTATAATATTTCTTTTTAATTGACATGTACTATATAAAGTTAGTATTTTCCCATTCATTATACATTTATCAGGATTTTCATCCTGATCTGACCCTTGGTCTCCACCACAGACCAAGGTCGCGCACAGACCCTCTCAAAGATCACATATTAATATCCTTATGCCACAATTATAAGTGATGAAATGTTTATAATCATTTACATTCATTTCATAGAATGTAAAACCAGCTGTCTGTAAAAAATAAAATAAATCACTGACTAGAGATACTTAAAAGTCCTTCCTTTCTTATAACAGCTGTTAGTAAAAGAGATAATGTAAACCATTTTTAAAAAATTGCGGGACGGCTCTGTTATTTTGTTGTTGTTCAAAATAGACCCTAAAAACATTAGAAAATACTTCGGTGGCATTTAATCAAGGCATTTTCTACTCTACGTATATAAAATTTCATGAAACAGGAAACTGCTTTAAGATTCACCAAGTACGCACGGTCTGCTGCGAAGATTGTATTTCTTGCCTCAGGGTCACTCTGTACTATAGCACAGATTCAACGTTAGGCCCACTGAGTATAAGCCTTCTCAGGCATCGACACCCTTAGGGGTTTTATCGGCGGGGGCGCTGGAATGTGCTGACATGTGTAGTATAGAGAGGCCAAATATAAATGCCTCGTGCGGCGGGGCAGCAATATTTCTACGTACTCCCGTCGGCAGCGACACCCTTAGCGGATACCTAAAACATTTTTCTGGCTAATGAAAGTATATCTAATTTACATTTGTCAAATACCACTGACCTATCATGGTTGTTTTTTCTTTATTTAGGTGATATGTACTATAATAAAGTCACCAATAGTTTTTGTACCTTATCTATTTAATCATAAACTCAGTATGTGGCACCATCTTCATTTAGGCAGCGGGTGTTAAAATTGTTATCGTGAGCGAAGCCACGGGCAACTGCTAGTATATATATATATATATATATATATATATATATATATATATATATATATATATATATATATGTGTGTGTGTAAGTGTGTGTGTGTGTGTGTGTGTGTGTGTGTGTGTTTATGAAATTTGGTACAGACATGTAAAGTGGTAATCAATTGGACGAGTTCGTAAACCAGCCCAATCGGACCACCGAAAGGGGGGATGAAGGGGGATAAACCCCCCACAAATGGGGATTTTCGGGGTTTTCACATGGAAAAATAAAAATAATACATTTTTTAGGACCGTTGAATTCTACTAAAAAAACAAACAATTTTGTATTTTTAATCACTGGTCTAAGTCCATTGGTTACCGAGATACTGAAAGTGGTAAACATAGTACGTTGTCCCAATCTTATCCTTTTGGGAAATAAGTAAAATTCTATATCTCGCTTATTTCTCAACACATCTTAATAAAACTGGTTTGTGGCTTCATCTAGATGAGATCTAATGTGTAGGTATCAGTCTAAAATCCCCGATATTTATTTCCATTTTATGGCAGCTAACCTGCATATTCATTATCCATGTTATCGTTATGGGAAATTAAAAAATGCTATATCTTCCCTTCTTCAAGGTGGACAACTATGAAGACTAGTTTTTCCAAGCTTAAAATTGAAAAATGTGAAGTTTACAGCTCCCAAACCTAATATTTCTTAAGTTATATAAAATATTAATTACCTATGTATTTGAAATTTCATTTTAAGTTTTACTTTTGTCAACTAACTGTCCAACCATTTTATTTATTTATGAAAATAATAATTATTTCGGCTGGGATTCAGATTCAGTGACATATGAATTAGTTTAGAAAATTGAATCAATGGGCAAAACCACAATTTATAGCCGACCAATGTGGCCGATAATATGAACAATCATCAATGTTACGCATTCTAGCAAGTTATTTCCGTCGATTAACCGCTATCAATGAATACCTAAGATTGGTTTTCACACCCAATTGCGAGTTCGCAATGTTACATTTGCCTTTTATCAGCGATCGGCAAATACGCGCGATCGTTCTTTACGGCCGATCCCGAGTTTAGTAAAGCAACATCGACCGTTTATCTACGATCAGCAAATGTGCGGCCATGCGCGAATTTTACCAAGCCAGATTTGCCGTTTACTCGCTATCGGCAAATGCGCACAATCGTTTATCACGGCCTATCGCGAGTTTCGTAAATTGGCTGTTTATCCGCGAACGGCAGAGACGCGCTAGCGTATTTCGCGGCGATCACAAATACGCACGATAGTTTTTAGCGGAAGATCATCGCGAGTTTCGTAAAGCTGAATTTGCCGGTTATTCGCAATCGCCAATTACGCGAGATCTTTTTCCGCGTTCCATCGCGAGTTTTGCGAAGCTACACTCGCTGTTTAGTTGCGATCGTTAGAACGATCCAGGCCCGAATATTTCCCAAAGTAAATAAAAATCCCGCCCGGAAATCGGAAATTTGATTTTCCCGAATATTTCCCAAAATTTCGGGACCCGACCATTCCTAATTGTTATTATTTTGGGAACATTTAAGAAAGGTCCCCCCCGTAGACCCGCCCCTGGTAGTAGTATTATCTTTGTATTAAAAGACAAGCATTTTTTCCATAAGGTTTTTGTACTCCTTTTTTCTCAGCCTGTGTGCAACGTAGCGAAAATCTAAGCACACTGATAGAATTGTATTTTCCTGTAGATGTGCAGAATCTCATTTTAATTTTTATTAGTCTTTTAGACATGTAGAAAATTAAATTTAAAATTTCAAAAAAATTAACATTAGCCTTATGAGTTGCTGTTTTGGTGATATTATAACAACCAAATGTAAACAAAGTTTGCTTCATATGTAGCTGTTATCACATGCTATTTTTCGTAGAGTAAAGATTTGATGTAGAAACATTATGCCACAATTTATTGGGGCATGGAGTAAAAAAATAGAATTTGATTGAAATCAGGACTACTTAGAGAATATTAAGGATATCATACTCAAATGTGTTCCATTTTACATATAAATGGAAAAAGTAAAGTTTACTTGCTTAAATAAGATTAAGAGATACAAATTTTCTGATAAAAAGGGAAGAAAAAAGTGCAGTACATTAAGTTAAGTTCCTACCATCCAATGTACTAACTGATTGACATGCAACCGGTAGGGCCAGCGACGGGGGGGGGGGGGCAAGTGCACAGGGGCCTGGACTTGCGGATGGCACGGATCCACGCGAGATTAGTAAAAATGGGGCCCAAAATCGAGATAAGTAAAAAAGGCAGGTTTCTCAATTGCACAGGGGCCCGAAAATCCTGTCTCCGGGCCTGGCAACCGGAGTACAAATGGACACATTATATTCAAATTTTGTTTTTATTGGTGGATAATGGGTAAAATATCAACTACATTTTAGTGATAATGATAGGAAGAGAGGGAATGAGGGAAAAAGTTCCAAATGGTTGGAAATAAGGGAGGAGAGATAGCAAGAAGAGAATGAAGGAGAAAAGGAGGGAAAAGTGGAAAGAAGGTTGGAATGAAGGAAAGTAGAGAGTGAGGGAAGGAATTAATGGAGGGAGGGAGAGAACTGTGGTAAGGGGTGTACAGGATAAACTGACTTGATGACTGAAGTTTTACTTTCCTCTGATTCAATAATCATTCTTAAAAAATAATCATGGAATCTTAATAAAATAGTCATTATATCTTAGTAAAATACTAATTACTAAAAACCATGCCACAAGCCAGAAGTGAAGTAAATAATTAGTCAAGGATTAAGAATTTTTCTTTTGGTTTTGGCCCTCAGTTTGGTTATATTATGTGTTTACATGGAAAATGTACTATATGAAATGTATTTTGATTAGGATTTTTGCGGACATTAGCCATCACTGATTAGTAAAAAACAAGTTTCACCTCGTCATACATTGCAAATGTACCTCGTCATACATGTGCGTTCCAAAAACATGAAATGTGTTTGGAAACGCATTGGTATATGCGGGGATCATTTACAAAATTAGCTATCCCTTTGTCACTTTGAAAATTGGTCGAATTTTCGACCACTGGCAATCTCTAGTGATTTATTACAAACATTTTACTGTGAATACTTAAGTTTTTTCAGGCATTAATACATTTCCTTGGAAAAATTTCGGAGTTAATTTTTAATTGATTTAAAACTTGGTTTTAAATTGAAAGTTTGAAAATATTTTTGTTTATTTAAATAGCCACAACAATAAAAGGGTAAAAGTTCAGTTGTTCTTCAAGAGTAATCAAAACACAACAGAAACTAATCACACATGTTTTGCTTTAGTTG
This sequence comes from Flexamia atlantica, assembly GCA_035578135.1. Lineage (NCBI taxonomy): Eukaryota > Metazoa > Arthropoda > Insecta > Hemiptera > Cicadellidae > Flexamia > Flexamia atlantica. The sequence continues at coordinate 182,359,866 of JAQJVK010000001.1, forward strand.
TTTAGACGGACCGTACAGAATTTTTCGCAATATAACAATTTGATAGTCCTGATATTTTGTATAAATTTAAAAATAGGATATAAAATAAAAATATATAATTTGTAATAATTTAGGTACGCTCATTTATTCATTCCATTGTACGTTCTAATAATACATTGATTGGAATAACTTATTGTATTGTGTTTTAATTAGGGTTATTGGTTTAATGACGTTGGCTTATTGTAAATTTTTTTTGTTTTTTGTTTTTTTTTTGGTAGGAGGTGGAATGCGTTTACGCACACTGAGGGGCTCGTTGTTCCCTCAGTAGTGTCGGACTCCCACGAGCCATAGCCATCTGAGATGGCTATGCACGAGCTCGATGTTCCGTGAACTACTGACTACACCACCTCCCTCGGCACCGAGGACAATAGCCTGGAACTGTTTCACACATTACTTCGGGCTAGGCCTTTGATATTACGCCACTAGGACAACCTCCGTGGGGAAAAGCTGAGGATTAAGGCCGATCGAGGTCGACCTTTTTCGCCCGAAGAATGGCCTGGACGTAGTGCTGGACACAGTTCCAGTTGCCCTCTCCCTGGAGCATAGATCCGACGATGTTGTTTGGGCTGACGACCACGCCGATCTCAGATGAAAGCGAGGCTCGGCGGACGTGCCAACGGTCGCACTGAAAGAAGGTGTGCTCGAACGTGTCTGGGATGCCGGGGCAATACAGACAGTCCGGGCTGGCGACTTTGCCCATCCGGTGCAGATAGGCTCGGAAGTACCCGTGTCCAGAAAGAAACTGGGTCACGTAGTAATCGACCTCGCCGTGCTGCCGCTCCACCCATGGTCGGACGGAAGGTATGAGCTGGAAGGTCCAACGTCCCCTCGGCTCGGCTTCCCAGTCGCGCTGCCAGGAGTCGAAGCTGCGATCGCGCTCTTCCCTGGCAGCTGTTTCCCGGCCCACTTCAGGCCTCCTCCGGTAAATCGCCTGCCTCTCCCTCGCGAGGAAGAGGACGGGGATGACTCCGGCGATCACCATCACAGCAGGCTCGGAGACTGTGCGGTAGGCCGAAGCGACCCGCAGAGCTCCTCGACGCTGGACTCGGGCAAGCCGGTCTCGGAAGACTCGCTTCTCGAGTGCGTGAGCCCATACCTCCGCCCCGTACAGCAAGACTGACTGGACGGCAGTCATGAGCAGACGGCGCTTGCAAGAACGAGGACCGCCGACATTGGGCATAAGCCTACCAAGGGCAGCGACACCCTTAGCGGCTTTGTCGGCGGCGCGCTGGATCTGCTCGCCGAAAGACAGTCTGCTGTCGACCATGACTCCCAGGTACTTTGCAGCAGGCTTAGTCTCGAGTGTGACGTCACCTATCTGCACCGGGAACACGGTGTTTATCCTCTTTTTGATGAGGACGACGATCTCCGTCTTACTGATAGCCAGGGACAAGCCGTGATCTCGCATCCACCCGTTGACCTTGGCCATTACTACGCTGAGCCTCAGTTTTGCCTGCTCGACGTTCCTCGCAGCGATCAAGGCAGCGACGTCGTCAGCATAGCCAACGAGGCGGGTCTCATCGGGCATGTCTAGCCTCAGCAAGGTGTCGTAGGTGTTCCAGAGATCTGGTCCGAGAATGGACCCCTGCGCAGCCCCGGAAGTGATGGGAATGCGCCGCTGACCTTCGGTCGTGTCGTACAACAGAACGCGGTCTGACAAATACGCATCTATCATACGCAGGAGGTAGGAGGGAACTTGGAACGTATGCTCAAGCGCCCACAGCATATCGCTCCACCTGGCGGAGTTAAAAGCGTTCTTCACGTCGAGCGTGACGAGAAGGACCACGCGGCGCGACCAGTGGTTGTGGTCCTCCGCCCTCCGCACTGCCTCAACTACCTCCTGGATAGCGTCGATGGTAGAGCGACCGGATCTGAAGCCGTACTGCTGCGGGGACAAGTCCCCCGCAGAGACGATGGCCTCGGTTAGCCTGACTCGCAGGAGCTTCTCAAGCACTTTCCCGGCCGTGTCGAGCATACACAGGGGTCGGAAAGAAAAAGGAGTCCCCGGTGTGCTCTTCGCCTTCGGGATAAGAACAAGGCGGGCAACCTTCCACGAAGAAAAGAAAACGCCTTCCGCCAGACACGCGTTGAACATATCGAGCAGAAGCCTTGGATTCACCTCCGCAGCGAGCTTGAGCACCTCCGCCGGAATGCCATCGGGACCGGGCGCTCTTCTGGGTCGTAGGGATCGGACGGCGGCGGTGAGTTCCTCTTCCCGGAAAACTGGGAAGGCGCCTACCTCTCCGAATTCCCTGACTGGCCGAACTGGGTGGCTGGGAAACAGTGTACCGACGACGGTGGCCATGGCTTGTGGTTCCATGACCGCAGGTGGTGAGCGAGCCCCTAGCTTCTGAGTTACAGAGGATACAGAGGCCCGACCTGGCAGCCGACTCGAGGACGTAACGACCTCGAGTGTCGGTCCGCGGGGAACCCCATTCCACGGCTTTGGCGTTAAAATCGCCACCGACTATGACCCCGCCAGAGATTTTCATGACCTCATCCTCAATGGAATCGGCCATGTGGCGGTAGTCTCCGATCGGTTGGTTTGGCGTGAGGTAACAGGAGAAGATGGTGAAACCCCTGCTCCTCACCCAAACGAAGCCGTTGCCCGATCCGGAATCGAGAACAGGCACCTTCCCGAGGTCCAAGATCCATATCGCCGCAGTGCCGGAGGGATCCGAGAACCACTGCGCGGAGCGTCGGTTCTGGTACTGCTCACTGAGAAGCAGTAGGTCAGCACCCTGCTCCGTAGCGAATTGGAACAGCAAGTCGTTTGCTGTCCTGCTCCTCTGCATATTAAGTTGCAGAACACTGATAATTTCTGTTGTTTCTGGCGAAGCTCCTGGATGGCCCGCCTGTACTGCCCGCAACGACCAGACCCAGCGGAATGCTTGACCTGGTCGCCCTTCAAGCCGGCTTCTGTACACAGGACACAGGACAACGCTGCATTGCACGCGCTGGCCCTTTGGTCCTGGCCGCCGCACCTGAAGCAGAGCTTGCTTCTATCGGGTCCAGAGCAGCGATTAGCGACGTGACCGAACCCCAGACATTTAAAACATCTGGAGGCCACGAGCTTCTCGCGTACCCGACAGCTCACGTACCAGATCTTCAGGTGGCCCTTCTCTAGGAGCTTCGCAGCTGCTCTGGCTCTCAGCGTAAGGATCGCCACCTTCTGGCCTCGAGCATTCGCCTTCGAGACGAAAGTCTTCACCTAGACGTTTTCGCCGATGGCGGATTTGACAGCAGCAGTCACCTCCGCCTCGGTCGTCAGCTCGTCGAGGTCCCTCACCTCCAGCGTCGACTTGGGCTCGAGAACGCTGACAGTCGCGTTCGCCCCCAAGATGTTCTTCAGGTCTTCGCTGAAGGCGGACTTGCTTTCGGAGGCGTCCCCGAGTTCGACCAGAAGATCGCCGGCTCGGGTCTTCCTCATGGCCTTGATAACGGCGCCCTTCTCATCGGGCTTCGCTTTGCTGCGAATCTCGCCCAGCACGTCGGCGTAGGATTTCCCCTCCGACGGCTTGATGAGAAGAGCGTCTGGCCGCGTCCTGCGTGACCTCTTCTTCGGCGCCTTCTTGTTGTCCTGAGGGCCGGGCTGGCTTCCAGGCTGCTGTGGTGGGACTTTCTTCTTCTTCCCCTCCCTCTTGACGACGTCGGTCCATTTCTCGGGGTCCGATGTCTCCCCTGGACCGTCACCTCTGGGTTTCTTCTCAGCCTCCGGTTGGGCGGGGCTGGAAGCAGCCCGTTTCCCACCGGCCGGCTGAGCCTTAACGCGCAGTGATGGGGTCGTCTGCGTCGAAGCAGTCACCGACTCGCACGACTGCAAAGACTTCCTCGGCTGAAGGATGTGTTTAAGGCTAGTCTCCAATTAGACTATGCCTTCGTGCACATCCCTGCTGATATTCTTCTGCCTGCCGGTCCCGGCCTTCATGACAGCGAGGGTGGAGAAGCACTTTTGTAGGTGCTCCTCCTCCTGCTGCCTGGCGAGCGCGATGACCGCCTCGAAGGGAGACGGGTCGGCGTCCATAGGCTCGTTGTTTCCTGCGGGTTGCTTCTCGGTGGCCACAGATGTTCTGGCCACCGATGAGGCAGGTGTCACGTTGCGGCCTGGCGGCGATCTCGCGACGCGGGACCTTCGCTCGAAGGGGCTAGCCACCTCACCCGTGAGCCCGCTCGGAGAAGCGGTTGGTTTTGTTGTTGGGGTTAGGGTACCCCGGAAAGAGTCTGGCACCTTATCAGACGTAGTTTTGTTGTTTGCTGCCATCATGTCTGGTTTAGCCCCCAAGACTAGGCATTTGACCCCCCAAAATGTGCCCCAATGAGAATGTCAGACCGACCCATCACCAGAGCAACTATATCCGTGTTCGACCGCCTCCAAAACACCGGCGGTCCCAGACGAGCAGTGGCCTCGGCAGAGCCCCCCCGTGACCGCAGCAGGGCCCTATCCGGTCGCCAACCGGCACCGCCACGGCCAAGGGGATTTTCGCCGGCTGATAGGGCAGCCAGGTCAGCTGGCTGGGCTGACCCGGGCCCCTGTACTATCCGGCAGCCCGGGAGGTGCAGAACCCAGTTTTTAAGCTGTACCCTCTGCTCGTCCTAGCCCTTCAGCGCAGTGGAGGCTGAAGAACACAGAGTCACCCCGGCAAGTAGGCCGGAATGATTTAGTAAAGCAACCGGGCTATTGAAATAAAACGGAAAATGGAGTTGTGAAAAGGAGACGCGAAAAAGGACCAGTGCGCCCCCCTCCCCTTTTAGTCGGCTCTTACGACAAGCAGGGGATACTGTTGGACATTCTGTCCCGGCCCAACACGGGAATGGCTTATTGTAATGAAAATAATAATAGTAATAATAATCTGTATTGCTTTTGTGACAATACGTATATTGCATAAGCAAGCGTTAATAGAATACATTAATACTATAAAATATTACAAAGTAAAAGTATTATGTGAAAAAAGCAACAACCAGGTCACAAAAAGCATTTTCCCGAAAAACCCCGTGATCCTGAAAAACTCAAGTAGGTGCTCCCCCATTGCGTGGTTCATGAACTCTTCCACAGAGTAGAACACGTTCGACACTAAAAAGCGTCTTAATTTTGATTTGAATTTAGGTTCAATGTTTTCGAATCTAATGTCCTCCGGGAACCTGTTTAGTATGGAAACACCCGCCAGTGAGGGGAGGCGCTCCATGTCCCCCTGTGCACATGTGCTGTGCTGTTCTGAATACATTCCTAGATCTTGTGTTATAATCGTGAATATCCCTTCGCTGAGTCTGGTTGGTTTTAAATTTGCCGAAAAGAGCAAGTTCTAGGATGTAAAGCTCAGCCAGTGTTAACAACCCTATTTCCCGGAAAGTATTATGTCGCGATTCTCTAAATTTGAGTTTTGTTATAATTCTAATGGCTTTACGGTTAAAGTTTTTCAGCGAGCATCCACCCCACAGAGCAGTACCATAGGAGAGATGACATTGAATTAAACCGTGGTAAGCCACTAGCAATAACTCGGACAGTGTTGCGACAGCCTTCTTAGCAGATATATTGCCGAAGATACTTTCTTGCAGACTATGTTTACATGATCAGACCACGTCAGCTCGTCATCTACGAGCATTCCGAGGAGTCTGGTGACACCAACTTCTTCGATAACATTTATCATGGCAGTCGGTCTACATATATTTAGAGCGGTGCTGCCTCCAAATATCATATAGTTGGACTTTGAGGGATTTACTTTGAGATTTTTACAAATAAATAATCCGAGAGTTGACATACTTTTAGTGTAAGTGAGCCTAGTATAAAATGTTAGAGCGGCCGTGAGAATAAATAAGATCTTAGTTGACTATGACATGACAATTCAACAGGGAAATCATTGGGAACATTCTTGTATATAAAACGATTATTTGCTCCAATAAAAATTAAAATCAATTCAATTTTTGGCATAGTGCATGTATTCACAAATCATAAAATATCGAGTTTTTCTTCGACTTCTGATGGAATGAGTTTACACGTAGCCCGATGGCGGGCGGGAGTGAATTCCACTTTCAAAAGGCTTAGTGCCAATTTTAATCCCAAAACCTCCAAATTGTGGGCGTTTCAACTTTTTCCCAACTAACTTACAAATAAGATCGTATACGAGAGTATCTATAGAGAGTATCACTGCCACATATTTCGTATACATATATTCGGTTGTTTCGGTTGTAAAATGTTAGTTGAGGATTTATCTAAAAAATAATTTCAAAGCTCAGAACACTTTATGTACAACCTGAATTTTGTCATTGTATTAGGAAAATGGAGAGGAAATTCAATGTTTATGACTGCATTCAATTTTCAAATGCACATATAGAAAATTCACGTGCATGGGTAGAATGTAGGTGTTCTAGACATTTCAGAGTAAATTATGGCATTTGCCATAATTTCCCATAATGTCCCATTTCCTCCATGTGCTAATCTCTCCGCGGCGACGGAATTAATTATAAATTATTACTTATATTATTGCACATAAACTTATGAAATCAGTCAGTTTTTTCTTATGAAAATAATTCGAAAGGTTTTCCTTAATTTCCTTTGTTGTACGTTGGGATTCCTTAATGTTGACAAAAAGCACTTTGTAAGATGATAGTGCTTGTAGGCCCTACTAACGAAGCTTTATAGCGAAGAACACTTTTTATAAGATTCTAGTTATAGCAGATGAAATAATCCGACGTCTAATATTCTGCGAAGAATTAATATTAAATTATTTCCATATGAGTTTCACATCTGAAATTTCAGGTCAATTTTGAATTATTGCCTTTGTGAAGTACAGCTTTGGTGATTTAATTCCAGTGTCAAAATAAATTTGACTAGAAAATTTAAAATATCAAAAAAATATAGATCCTTTATCAGAATTTGTTTTACGCTAGTAAAACATCATAAATAATTAGCTTGAAACTATAATCCATAAAGCGTTTCATTTCATGGTTACCTCCCATGGGTTTATTCCACGGCTCCTCACGAAGGAATCCCTCCAAGTCCCATTTCCTCCATGTGCCAATCTCTCCGCGGCGACGGAAATAATAATAAATTATTAGTTCTATTATTGCCCAGAAATAATGGAACGATTATGATTATTCTGTTGAATAATCAGCCAAACGGCTGAAAAGACAGAGGCTTTCAGCTTGTGGGGGAGAGAGAGGGGTGGTTAAGGTTGGGGAGGTGTGGGGAGGTGCGTCATCGCCGCCGCGGAGGAATTGGAATCTCCAGCGCAGGTGAAGACTGGCTATTGTAAAGACCACTCTGGCATGAAGTTTTGAAGTTTTTTTAAGTTCGTCCATTCCCATATAGTCACCATACCCTATACAATCTGGAACAAAATCAATAACATTCATAATAGCTATTGTATATTAAAATACCCCCGTTGCAGCAGACCTGCATTCTCAGCGAATTTCAGATGCAACACAACAAATGGTATTTCAATCCAACTTAGCGAGATTTTACATGTTTTGTAATCTCCATTAGAATAACATGGGGAATGATTATGCAGGTTTGCTGCAACAGGTATGTTAAAACTGGTTGGTTTTAATTCATTATTTAGTAGATCTTAACTAGAAGAAGCCATAGACCAAGTTTTGTCAAGAAATGTTAAAAAATAAGTAAGATATAGAATTTTTTTATTTCCCATAAGGATAACATGGGGAATGATTATGCAGGTTTGCTGCCACTAAAAATTTAAATTTCGGGGAATTTAGACTAAAATACATTAGATCTCATCTAGATGAAGCCACAAACCAAGTTTTATCCAGATATGTTGAGAAATAAGCGAGATGTAGAATTTTACTTATTCCCCATAAGGTTAACATTGGGACAACGTACTGTGTTTACCACTTTCAATATCTCGGTAACCAATGGACATAGAGCAATGATTCAAAACACTAAATTGTTTGTTTTTGTGAGCTGAATTCAATGGTGCCAACAAAGATTCGATAAATTTATTTTTATATGTAAAAAACCCAAAAAAAACCATTTTTGGGGGTGTTTATCCCCCCTTACCCCCCCTTCCGGTGGTCCGATCAGGCTGGTTCACGAACTCGTCCATTCGATTACCACTTTACATGTCTGTTCCAAATTTCATTAAGATCGGATCATATTTACGGCCGCTATCGTGCTGACAGACACACACACATATATATATATATATATATAGATAGATAGATAGATAGATAGATAGATAGATAGATAGATAAAAATTCGAACGAATGGTGTTTTTTGCTTCTGGTGGCCCTAAAACGAAAAGTTATCATGGTCTCGGGCTTAGGTCTTACCATGAGACCTACGGTAATAGCTTCTTCCCTATAGGGGAAATTCGCTAAAATAACAAAAATAAGTAGATTTGAGAGGAAAAAATCAACTTAGGCATTCTTATGAAAAGCTAGTCCTACGCCAAATAAAAACGTACAAGTTCTCCTACCCATTACATACTTACTATTTATTATTTAATCTACTATATATTTGTCAAATACCACTCAGTGGAAACATCGTTCAGCCCAAACTACTTGACCTAGAACCTTGAAACTTTGCATGGATGTTCCTCTTAGGGCGTAGGCATCCGCTAAGAACGGATTTTACAAAATTCGTAGTATAAAGGGGTTTTTGGCGAGGCCGAAGTTTTCAAAATTTTCCCATTTAAAAGTATGTTGGACGATTTTTGTTTACATTTTTAATGTTCATAAAACAATCAGCTGGTAGTTTGCTTCGGAAATGTATACGTTGATACAGATGATAATAAATTTGATTTCTTTGATCATGGCTTCATTGATTTTTGTTGATTTGTTTCAAGGACATAATTATGTACTATATAAAGGCTACATTTAGTTTAGATAAAATCCACCATTAATTAGTTAAGTGGCACCATCTATATTTCGGTAGCGGGAGTTATCGTTTTTCCTGGAGGCGTTCGTAATAATTTTTTTATTACATCTATGCCTGTCCGATGATTTGGTGTTTCGTATAAATCGACGTACGCAGTTTTAAACGTAAAGAGCATACTGCCTTTTGTGGCTGAGTCTTGAGACTAAATCCCGGTAAGATGGAAAGAGAAAAGCACATTATCAAACAGAATGTGCTGAAATGATATGATTCTTTGATCTATTTTTGTAAAAATTGATAAATTATTCAAATCCCTGATTGTAACTTATATTTATACTATCTTTTCTACTATATTTTTGTCAAATACCACTGACCTATCATTGTACAGCCAAAACTACTTAACCTAGAACCTTGAAAATTTGCAAGGACGTTTCTTACAGAGTATTGGCATTCACCAAGAACGGATTTTTTTTAATTCGAGGTTTTTAGAGGTTTTTGGTGGAGCTGAAGCTTTGAAAATGCCCCATGTTAATGTAATGGATGATATTTTGTTTGAAATGATTTTGTTAGGTTATTCGTACTATATAAAAGTTACATTTGGTTTAGTTTCGTACCTTATACGTTCAATCATAAGCTCATTATGTGGTACCATCTTTTTAAGCAGCGGGAGCTATAGTTATTTCCTTAGGCCGGCCTTTATGTTTTTAATTACAATCATGCCAGTTACAATAATTTGGCAATATTCCTTTTTCTTCTGATTCGACGGAGTCCCGGCTTTTCACGGAAAATAAATGCTGCAATCAGTGGTTGATCTTAAATTATCACTACCCGCCCATATTTTAAGTTAAAAAATAAGTGAATCGAGTTTGAAATACTGCCCACGGATAGCACCATAACTGTTTCGAACATTCAGCCCTTTACTGTACTTAATTGATGCCCTACTAGGCAATCAAGGGACGTAATGTTAAATCTACAAAGAAGTACCTTAAAATCGACACATTTGGTGTTAAAAACGGTCCGGCCGTACTCGAGTTATAACGGTGAAAAGAAAACCTTCACTATCTACTGTGGTATCTACATTTTATCCTACATTCCGCCATAAAACAAACATATCTCTACATGACATATTCCTTGATATAAATAGTTTCTATTCAGTCCTCTAGATTCTTCATATCAAGGTTAGACGATAATTTTTATCGTGAGCGAAGCCACGGGTTCTGCTAGTAAAAGTATAAAAGGGAATTATAAAATTGAAAATAAAAACGAAACCGGAACTGTTCATAAGAAAATAGGTGACAAACCATCTTCTTCTATTATACTAATTTGCTAAGGAATTTATTGTGTACAGCAAAACTCCTTTATTTATGAACCGATTTTGATGATTGAGGTGTCAAATTAAAGGGAATTTTCTGAAGAGGTTATGGAATAATTTTTGTAATCCTAAGTTCAATGTGCTTTGCCCCACTGGACTTTAAAATTCCCATGTATTTTAAATGGAAGTATATTTTACCAAACATATGGTTTATATAAACTCTTTTTATTTTAATTATCAGCTGTCTTGAGAAAAACCTTAATGTCTACCTTCTGTCACTTTGATATTTATTTACATTTTTTGGTAATTTTTTTAGTTTACAACAACTAATTTGTGAAAGCATTCATATCTTGGTGGATTATTAATATTGAAATATAATATTCAAATAAAACTTAAATCTGTTGTAGAAAATAAATCTGTTGTAGAGAATCACTCACATAAAATAATTTTTAAAAGTGAGTGTAAAAACTTAATAAAGTAAACCAATAAATTTCATTTCACCAATACCAAACAAATATATTCTCTTCAATCTGTGTCTAAAAGAAATTCCTGATCAGTTCTTTAAAGACGGAGACAAACAAATAAGAAGTTATATTTAAAAAAGTGTTCCAGCTTCCAAGTGGCACTTCAAGAAGGGTTTTACACTCCAACAAGAAATATGAGGGATTAGGAATAAGGAGGATAGCTTGGGAGATATGGTTCGCTTAAAAAGGAAATATATCTTAGGATAGAAGTACAGTAATTAGTTATCCATAACCAATTATCCAAGATTTGAAGGAGACAGAGTTTTAACTATGGGCCTCCCAGCCACAAAATGAGAAAACAATATGTTTATGTACAAGCAAGTCCTAAATGCCAAGTGTTGAAGAAGTATGGGTTAAATCCAGGGAATGGCGGGATTGCATGAAGACGACCTGTAACGGTGAAGGTTGCCAGAGGGCCTAATAAAATTGTTGCAGACATTAGAATGCGTATGTGAAAAAATTAAAGAAAGAAAACTGTGAACCATATGAAGAGGAGAAGTATGCATTTAAGATATTGGGAGTTCGAGGAAAAGTTGATGATAAAGCGAAAATCAAAAGGAAGAAATAAAGGCTTAATACGAGTAGTTAATCTCACATTCAGGTTCGAGAGCACTTCTATACAGCCCGAAGAAATTTACACATGGAAAATCTATAAACACAACAACTATGCTGTACCTCAGTGGAGAGCAAATATTGATTATTATACTTCTAGAAATCATCAGAAAAAATATGAAAATTAAAGAGAAAACCAAACTAAAATCATAATAACGCTAAGCTAACATAAACTTATAAGAATTAAACTAATAATGATATCCAATATTTTGCAAACTATACAATATATGCCTGATCAAAGTTGACAAAATTTTCTCTCATCATTTAAATAGTTAATTTAATTAACTGGAAACGACTAGTTTGAAAAATAATTAGACAGTTGAAGTGGAAATTTCAAAACTGACGAGCGATAAGTGCAATATGTGTCTGGTCTTACTAACGGAATTTCTTAGTAAGCCTACTTTATTCCAATTTTAATTTATTAATGTGAATGTTGATTAAATTAATGCCATTGCAGTATTCAGTAATGATTATATTTAAAATTAATTAATAATCCATAACTGGCTATTCTAATTGAATAGACACAGCTGTGTGTACTAAACACAAGCAATCTAATATTTTAGAACAAGGTTTCAGAAGGTTAAATTTTAGAATTTTTTTAGATTTAATTTTTAGAAATTTAATTTTAGAAATAATGTAATTTTAGTTTACACCATTGAATTCAGCTTAAAAAAACAAACAAATAATTTAGTATCTTGAATCGTTGGTCTATGACCATTGGTTACCAAGATATCGCTAGTGATGAACACAGTACGTTGCCCCAATGTTATCCTTATGGGAAATAAGTAAAATTCTGTATCTCGCTTATTTCTCAACATATTTCAATAAAACTTGATATATGGCTTCTTCTAGTTCAGATCTACGAAATATTGAATTAAAACCACCCAGTTTTTTCATACCTGTTGCAGCAAATCTACATACTCATTCCCAATGTTATTCTTGTGGAGCTTACAAATCATGTCAAATCTCGCTATGTTAGATTGAAATATACTCTTTTGCCTTTGAAATTCGCTGAGTATGCAGGTCTGCTGCAACAGTGGTATTATTATCTGCAGTTATAGGGTACAGTACAGCAAAAATGAATATAAACAATATATTTGTTGTTAGTTACCAACCACTGAAATAGTAAGGCCTAATAAAACAATTTTAAAAAATTATATGACCTTTGTTGTTTGTTAAAACTAAATTTTAATAGAGGCTATTGAAATCTAAATTGAATATTGTCCTTTTGCTTAGCTGAGTTTTACACCAACTTAAAACGTACCGATAGCACATTTGCCATTCTCTTTTAACAAAACTCAGTAAAATAAGGAAAAAATTTAATGTTTGCTTATTTCACACAAATTCAGTACCGGTACAACTACAAAAAATAAAAATTTTACAAAAAAGCACAAAATATTAAATACAATTTGTATTTCCATACAGTATTAAATTTAACAGTATTAATTTTTTTTTTTAACAGTATTAAATTTAAGGAATGAAGTAAGAAGATAGTGAATTCTGAGTAAAGAAATGATACGGTGTATATTAATAAAAACATGTTTCGCTAAACTACTGCTGGGAAATTACCACTTTACGTGATGCGTTTTTCGCCTGCAAAAATTCATCATTACATTGTTTACTACACAAAAACAATGTATATTATGCAAAAGTTTTGTTAACAACTTTTTTTTGATTTTTTTCAGATTCAAACAAAAAATATCTGTTATTGTTTCATCAGCTCTCCAACGAAAAGTTTCCTTCAAAGTACGAGTGAAATAGGTTTACACATTCTCGACCATATGAAGTGCTCGACGATAAAGCTCGCGCTTCAAACCTACGGTCTAAAATAAATTTTCCTTCACAATTATTTATCAGTTAGATTTATGCAGTGGGATATGTTTATGGTGTGAGACGGGTTAGGTTTAGTGAGCTTCGCAGACATCGCCTTTGAAAGCGACTTATCCCGCGACCTGAGCGATGTTCCGCAGAATGTCACGTTCTCATTCGATGCACAGAGAAGAATCAAACAGAGGTCGCTTTTAAATGGGTTTTGGGTTCGCCCAAGAACTAGTTACAGTTAAATCCAGTTACAGTAACAGTTAAGCTACTAATTACTAGTTACAGTTGTTAAAATATTTTTATTTAGTCTGTCACTAAATTTCAGTTGTAAGTTGGACAAATCAAAACAGATGTTTATTATTATTGTTTTAGTTTGTTTTTGAAGTTACTTTTCTTTGTATCTATGTAGAGTTTTTTTCAGTACTGTGTGAATTTTTGCAGCTAGTCGTCTATATTTTTACTCCTACTAATATACGTACTTTTGGTGTGTTTTTCCTGTTTAATTTAACTTATTTATATTGTTTTGGCAATTTAAAACCTCTTTTTATACCTGAAGTTTCATATTTTTTTAAACTAGTTTCATCATTGTTAAATTTGTTAAAACTTCATCGTTCAATCATAAACATAACCCTCGCGTGATACGTGAAATGCTGTCTCTCAAACGTCATAGTAAAGAACTATCACCTGATGACACTACGCTACCCAACCATTGTGAAGATGAAGATGACTTTGAAACTCCTACAAGGAAGAAAATAGCGCCTAGTCGCATTGTTCAGCCAAAGAGATATGTTCTAGACGTTGATCAACTTTGTCAACAGAATACATATCGGCCCCTAGCTGAACACAGCTATGCCTCAACCTCGGCGTCCGATGTTGCAACCAACGACAATGAGATGGATGAGTGTATTTCTACTGTTACTAAGCAAGAGAAACTTCCCCCAATATTTCTCCACTACGTGAACAATCATCAGGAAATAATCAAAGACATTCAGCAAAATGTTAAAAGCGAGTTAACGACGGAATTAAAAGGGCGCTCCTTGAAAGTAAATCTAAAAAGTATCGATGACTTCCAGAAGCCTGACTGCTTTTTACAATCAATTGAATGTCAAATTCCACACTTTTCAAACCAGACATGACAAGAAACTTGAAGTAATAATTAGGAATGTTCCCTGCTCACTTTCTGAAGAAGAGATAAGAACGGAACTTACGTCAAGCGGTTTTCCGGTCCACAGTGTTGTTCGGCTACTGGACAAGGCTAAAAACCCTATCCCTCTTTGCGCAGTTTCCCTGGAAAATAACGAAAAAGCCACCGAAATCTTCTCACTAGACAAACTTTGCTACACTATAGTGAGTGTAGAACATAAAAGAAATTCCCGTGAAATTCCTCAATGTACCCGTTGTCAACGATATGGACACACGAAAAACTTTTGCAAACTTACCCTAGATGCGTCAAATGTGCAGCGCAGCATCGCTTTTCAGAATGCCACAACAAAAAGACTGACAAACCGATCTGTGTAAATTGCGGGGAATCCCATACATCCAACTACAGAGTCTGTAAGTTCTGTCAAGAAATGAAGGAAAATGCGGCAAAGCAAACCAATCCTCGCTTTAAATCAAGAAATTCCCCTGAAGGCGCCGCCATTTCGGAAGGACCACGGCGTGTGACGGAGAAACCTATCAATCCCCCTGAAATTCGCGATAAATCTCGTCCAGGTGATTCAAACCCAAGATCTTACGCTCAAGCAGTACCAATTTTCAGCCCACACAAAATACCGACAATGTCGAGAATACACCTGCAGCAATTAACGAAAATCTTCCTCAAGATGATGATCCATCAATGCTGAATTTGGAAAAGGTTGTATTGGATCTAGTAAAATCACTTATGCCTACAATTAAAAAATGTTGACCAGTGTTATCAAATCTTTGCTCCAAAATGGCTCTTTTTAATCAAATTGCTCTTCAAAATTTAAAACTTCTTAAGGGGAGGCTCTGAAAATAGGTCAAAAACTGCTAAAGACTCAAAATGTTTTGGTCCCTAATTATTCTTGAAGTCTTCCTGAATCAGAAAAATATAATTTTTATGCAAAAATGATTATATTTCTATATTAGACAATTTTTTTTAATAATGCTTGCACGTGTATTTCGGTCAGCCTTTGGTCAAGAACTTGCGATTCCCGAAAATTGAAATTGTTGTGTTTTTAAGGACAAAAAATGCTAAAACTAAAAAGGTATTGCAGATACAACAATGAAATTTTGCATGATTGTTCTAAACATATACAGCTACAAATTGATGTATGGGTTTACAAATATCTTTGACACGTTTACACTTCAAAATGACACTTCATAAATGTGCCTACAAGCTATAAGCTAAGAGCCTTAGCGTTTACCGTAAACCTCTACGAAATTTCATAAAATTGGGGTGGTGGGGGAGGGACGAGTGAATCAGACCAAAATCCGGTTAAATCTTAATAAATAGGTTATATGTACATAATGAAAAGTAGAAAACAAAATATAATTACATAATTAGGATTTTAGAAATTTCAATAGAGCCTCCCCTTAACTGGAATGCAACTGAATTAAAACACCAAAAATCCTTATTTTCTGCATTTTAGTGCGTCATGACATTGACATTGCGTGTGTCACCGAGACCCATCTGGTAAATAATCAAAAATTCAAAGTGAGTGGATATGAGATCTACAGAGGGGACAGAGCTGCCCCTGTTGCCTCTGGAGGTGTTGTATTTTTTGTAAAAAGGAACATTAATCACCATGCAATATTTCTTCCCTTACTTGTTTCAATTGAAGCCGTTGGAATCAAGTTAAATTTACAAACCGGTAACTCAGTACATATTATTTCCGCGTATAAGTCACCTAACAGACGTTTGCACCTTCAAGACCTTCCAAATTTATTTGAAGACAACACATCGACTCTAATCTTGGGTGATTTGAATTGTAAGCATCCGTTTTGGGGTTGTCGAGTAAGTAACCAAAATGGAGTTCGCCTTTTACGTACCGTCAACGAAATTGGTGTGATGATTTCAGCTCCTTCTGAGCCTACACATTATCATTGGCAAAACAACTTCCACCCCGATATTCTTGATATTTTTAATGCTTGCATCTCCTTAAATTACTTCCCGAATGCATGGAAGCATGCTGTAATTATTGTCATTTACAAACCTAACAAACCTGAGCATTCCCCTAGTAGTTACAGACCAATAAGTCTCCTTTCGTCACTTTCTAAATTACTTGAAAAAGTTATTCAAAAGAGGTTGATAAAATGTCTGGACACATCTCAAGTCATACCTCCTCATCAATTCGGTGTTAGTCCTAAACATTCGACGTCTTATCAAGTGTTAAGAATCAGTGAAACAATCAATCACGGGTTTGATAATAAATTTCACTCTACAGCCGCATTCCTGGATGTAGCACAGGCTTTTGACAAAGTTTGGCATGAGGGCCTTGTTTACAAGATGCATCAATTTGGCTTTCCTTTGTACTTACGAAATATCGTACAATCCTTTTTAACTGACAGGACCTTTTCCGTCACACTCAACGCAACTCTTTCTAATGTTCGCCCAATAAGAGCTGGTGTTCCTCTGGGCTCAATATTGGGGCCCCTTCTGTTCAACGTATTTATGGCTGATATACCCATCCTTCCCCAAGGTACCCTTGCTCTCCATGCTTACGATACTGCCATTATCACCCAACACCATGACATCAATCAGGCTGTAAACTCATTACAAGAAAGTGTTACGACATTGAGTAACTGGTTCAAAACTTGGAGACTGTCACTGAATGCATCAAAGTATGAAACAAAAGTGTTCTCTCAGGAAATACGATGTGCCCCCGGAGATTCTAATTGAAGATACAATTGTTTCGTGGAACCCTGATGATCTAGGTATAAAATATTTGGGCATATATTTAGATAAAAAACTAACTTGGAACTTACATGTAAATTCAAAATTAACACAGGCATATGCTCGCTTAGCCATATTGTTTCCATTAATAAATCGTAATTCAACATTGAAACCTGAATGTACCCTTTTGATTAACAAAACAATTCTCCGTCCTTTAATCATGTATGCTTGTCCAGTTTGGGGCATGTGCCTATCCCCCACTAAACTTAATAAAATTCAAATTTTCCAAAATAAAGTGTTAAGAATAGCTACAAACAGCCCTTGGTACATTCGAAATACACAAATACACCGTGAATTAGGCCTTCGTTCTATTAAAAACTTTGTAACAGTGACTACAAGAAAATTTCTTTCAAGTTTGCACCTCGTCCCTGGAGCAGTGGCATTCAACATTTGGGAACCAACCCTCGACCGTAGATTGAAACCACGAATCCCTCAAGATTTTGGTGACATGATGGAAGAATTTAATTGAATTATTTCTGCAAATCTATTGTTTTTTCTTTCCTTATTGTTAACTATTTGAATTTAATTTTGTTCATGGGTGTCTCTAAACAGAGCGAACCCCATAATGGTATCGCTGTACTGTTATCCTTTCTGTGTATAATATTTTGTATATTGATCCAGAAATAAAACTATGTAAAAAAATGTAAAGTTTTAATAAAGGAAAAGCTTTTTAACCTAATGTATTTATGGTTTATATTGTATTTAAGGCAATGGTTATGAGGCCCCAGACACACTTAGTCACTGTGTAAAGAAGTAATTGTGTACAAGATATGGGTATAACTAAGATTACTATGGCACCTTTGGTAGATTAGAGAAATTGGGCTTCCTGTAGGTACAAAATAAAAGCATTATTAAGAACGGTTTCAAATGCATTGGAAGTAATCGAAGGACAGATTACCAGACCACAGAATACACCACCAGAAGCTTCAGCAGCAGTAAAAAAGAAGTATGAGGAAGAATTATTCCACTATAACAAAGCAGATGGTACAGCTCTAATCATCAGCACGAGGAAGAATTATTCAACCATAACAAAGCAGATGGTACAGTTCTAATCATCATAACAACCAATTTAAGTGATGCAAATTCTGAAAAAGTTATGCGTTTTCAAACAGCAAAAGAGGTCTGGGATGAACTGCATAAAGTTTATGAAGGGAGGTCTGAAGATAAAACATATGAACTTGGTTTACAGTTTTTTTTCATACAAGAAAATGGAAACTGATGACATACCAACTCACCCAAGTAAATTAAAACATACATGGTACGATCTACAAAAGGAACTTTTAAATGAACACATCACTGAACCTCCTGAATGTTTACTAATTTGTAAGGTTTTAGGGACTTTGCCTGATGATTTTTTTAATTTTCGGTCGAGCTGGGTGTTACTATCCAAACAAGAAAAGAACTTTGAAAGTCTTACGGAACAATTGTGCGCGTTTGAAAGAACATTGGTATTGGTATTGGTATTTGATACAGATCTCTGGGGTAACCCAGCTAATGTATCATTGAATGTGAGAGGGAGGGAGTTTAGGAAAAGAGCGATGTAGGACCTAGTAAGACCATACATTAGGGAGAGGTTGGGGTGAGAAAGGTATATTGTTCTTTGTTTGAAATTCATTGTTGGTGATGGTGATTTTATATTTTGATTAGGATTTTTGTGGACATTTGCCAATAAAAGCACTGATTAGTAAAAAAGAAGTTTCACGACGTTTCGGGATCTGCTTTTACAGTTCTCTGTTTTAGTTGTGTTTTTGTCCAGGTTTTCCTGGCTATGTGTTACTAAGCTTGTTATGTTCTAGGTTTTCTTCCACCTGAAGACGGGTTCCACATCACGAAATGTCGTGGACATTCAGTGTATGTGTTTTGTTGTTTGTCAGTTTGGAGTTGATCATTTCAATTGTTGGCCCTGGGTGTCAGATGTGATTGTGATTTGTTTGTGGTTGGCTGGTGCTGTTGTGGCGTGTCAAAGTGGTGGCTGTTTTATTGTTGAGAGTCGTCTGAGCTGACGTAGTCAGAAGTTGGTTGGTCAGGCGGTTCGAAGACTTGGTTAGACCACCAGTTGTTTGATGTGTTCGTTCCTGAAATCACGATTTGGTCATGAGTTGAGCTGGTTTCCCCCCCATGTTTTGAGAGTGAAGGAAGTTTGTAAAGACATGATGTGTTAGTAGGACACCCAAAGGTCACAGATAGTTGACAGAAGAGTTTCTGAGCCCTGAGCCAACATTTACTATTTCTAAATACTTATGTGTGGGTGGCGTTTTGTGGGGGAGAGTTTTTGTGTTCTTTGTGCTTTGTCGCTTACGTGTTTCTGGTGCGGTACATTTCCCTGGGCATGTTTGGTACAGCAGCGCCGTCGGACCAGGTTTCCGTTCGAGACTCCATCGGTATCGGCACATGAAGCAGATAAATAAAGACAGGTATTAGACATCTGAAATTGTGAGATTTTGGCACCGCCTCTGGCTAGGCACCTGGCTGTGCCAAGTGAGATCTGGGTGCCATACCCACCCCCGGGTGAGTGCGCCACTACTCGGAACCAGCGGTGTGGGGGGCAATTGTGCGCGTTTGAAAGAACATTGAAAGAAAAAGAAAACAGTGCTGTAGAAGCTTTGGCAACGAGAGGATGTGAATCAACGAATTATATTAAAGATAACTCTGAAGTAGAAACGTTAGCATCAAGAGGATATCAAAGGAAGAATTATGGAGGCAGGAAACTTATTTGCTATAATTGTAATGAAGTTGGGCATATAGCTAAGTATTTTAGAAGACCACAAAAGAAGAAATTTGGTACGCCAGAAGTTTCTAACTTTGATTCAGGTATGGATGACCAGTCTAACTTTGATAGAAGTAAAGATGATCAGTGTCTTTTGCTTTCGGAAAAATCTTTTAATTTAAGTTGCTCTAAAAACTCTGAGGATTGGTTTGTTGACAATGTAGCAACAAATCATGTCACAAACATGGGTCATGTTTTTTAAGATTTGAAAAATTTACAGAATCATATGGTATTCTTGGTGCTGGAGGACAAGTGCTTAAAGCGGTTGGTAAAGGTGACATAGTATGTGAGTCAGTTATTGATGGTGTAAAGCAAACGGTTCAACTTACGGATGTATGGTATCAACCAAATGTTAGGAAAAATCTATTTTCGGTTTTTATCTGCTCATGATAAAGATTATAAGAGTTATTTTGAATCTAACAAAAATCAATGCGTTTGTTGTAAGTGGGTTTTAAGAGAGTATCGTGAAACGCATGGAGGACTATTTAAATTGAATTTAAGAGCAAAAGTTATCGATAATGAATTAAATACTATAAGCAAGAATAATTCAAACTTGCTTCAATTGTACCATGAAAGATTGGGGTATAAGAATAAAAAACACATAGGTGAAGTGGTTCAGCAACATTTTGGTATCTTAGTTGGATCAGACAATCAAATTTGCCAAAGTTGTATGTATGGTAAATTGCACAGATTGCCATTTGGGGAAAGAGTATTTGAGGTAATGTGCTGCCACACACGTCTGGTGAAGTCATAAATTCAGACGTGTGTGGCCCTTTCCAAGTTCCCTCTTATCAAGGTTCAAGATATTCTATTTTGTTTAAGGATGATTTTTCTCGATTTAGATATATTTATTGTATGAAGCAAAAATCAGATGTTGCCTCCAACATCAAGAGATTTTTAGCTGAGGTTGAAGCTGCGGGACACATTGTTAAACAGCTTTCTTGAGACAATGGAGGAGAATTCAACAATAATTAAGTAAGAAAAATACTTCACGATAAAGGTATAAGACAGGTATTCACTATGCCGTACACGCCACAGCAAAATGGTTCAAGTGAGAGGGACAA
This sequence comes from Flexamia atlantica, assembly GCA_035578135.1. NCBI lineage: Eukaryota > Metazoa > Arthropoda > Insecta > Hemiptera > Cicadellidae > Flexamia > Flexamia atlantica. Next base: position 182,380,748 of record JAQJVK010000001.1, read on the forward strand.
CAGGACTATCGTGGAAATGGCTAGGAGCATGTTTCATTCACATGAAGTTTTGCCTAAAAAATTATGGGCAGAATTAGTTTCAACAGCCGTTTATATTTTGAACAGAACAGGTCCAACAAAATTGAAAGGGAAATCTCCTTTTGAGTTGTGGTATGGGGTGCAACCCAACATTGATCATTTGAGAATAGTTGGTTGTAAATGTTTTGTTCATGTATCTAAAGAGATTAGAAGAAAAATGCTGAGGAAGGTTTTTTGATCGGGTTTGAAGACAAAAGTTACAGAATTTGGAGTAAAAATTCTAACAGGCTTATTAGATCAAGAGATGTTGCTTTTGACGAGATCCCTCTAAATGTTCATGTTGGCGATCTGCATTCTCGAGAAAAGAATTTATGAGATAAAAGTTCTCAAACAATGGAAAACTCAAGTGAAAATCCTTTACTGAAGTCAGACCAGTTTCATGAGAATAAAAAAGTGGAGAAAGATAATGGAAGATTGCAAAAATTCCAACAAAGTGACCATTCTATAAATCTCAGGAATAGAAGCACCATCAAACAACCAACAAAGTTAGCTGATTATGAGGCACTAGCTGAGGTAGTGTGCTCAGACCACGTTACTCCAAATTCATTTTCCGAAGCAGTTACAAGTTCAGATGCTCCTGCCTGGAGGAATGCTATGCAAGAAGAAATTGATTCATTGAATGAAAGAGATGTCTGGGAATTGACAGACTTACCAGAAGGGAAGTTAACGTTGCCATGTAAGTAGTCTACCCAGCGCTTGGGGACCGGAAACAAGATGGCGGCCGTTTCCCGCCAAAATGTGACGTCACCGGAAACAAGATGGCGGCGTCTTTTCCCGCCAAAATGGTGGACATAACCTCACTTTTGGTTCCCGCCAAAACACATAACCTCACTTCTGCTTCCCGCCAAAACTCATAACCTCACTTTTGGTTCCCGCTAAAATGTGAGAAACAAGCAAGATGGCGGTGCCAAAAACCTGAAAAAGTGCGCCAAAACGGAAAAAAGCCCGCCAAACAGTGTTGCCAACAGCATAGAGTAAAAAGTATATACTATAACATACTATGTCACGCTACCCCTATTACATACGTATTTACATACGTACATACTACGTCATTCTACTATATATTATACATTTATATATGTATAACGGTATATTATAATGGTTTATGGGTGGACATAGCCTCACTTTTTCCCGCTAAAACTCATAACCTCACTTTTGTTTCCCGCCAAAATGGCGGATATAACCTATACCCATAGAGTATAACCTCACAGTACATAGAGTGCTATAATATTATGTATGTTGGTTTTGCGCGCCAAAATGGAAAAACCTATACCCATAGAGTATAACCCCATAGTATATAGAGTGTTATAATATTATGTCACGGTATGCTTACAAATAAGATTAAATTGTGTCAAGGAAGGTAGTGTCTCGCGTAACAGTTTGTGGTTGTCGCGGTTATTGTGGCTGATGCGGTCGAGTAATTATCATGGTTGAGATAGTCTTGCAATTGTCACGAATTCAGCAGTGTTGCCAACAGCATAGAGTAAAAAGCATATACTATAACAGGTATACACTATACTATAGTACATAAAATATACTACGTCACGCTACCCCTATTACATACGTATTTACATACGTACATACTATGTCATGCTACCATATATTATACATTTATATATGTATAACGGTATATTATAATGGTTTATGGGTGGACATAACCTCACTTTTTCCCGCCGGCGGAGACATAACCTCAATTTTGGTTCCCGTCAAAATGTGGCGGGAAACAAGCAAGATGGCGGCTGTGGCCCGCTGTGACACCGTGGTGCCCCGCCCCCAGTGTTGGCAACTGTAGGTGGTGAAAACATTATATCCCGCTATAGTGTTACTATATAAAGTGCATAGAGTATAAAAAAGACATACGGGAAGTATGTCGTCATTGTCCCCCGTCCCCCGCCCTCCTGTACTGTAACCAGTGTTGGCAACTGTAGACAATGAAAACATTCATATTTATATAAATAACACTATATGTTATGTCACATTATGCCCCTAAAGTGTTACTATATAAAGTGTAGTTAATCACATAGAGAATAAAAAGACATATGTATATTTTATGATATGCCGGGTATGTTACATTAGTTCTTTGTAATGTTATAATATTATATGAAATTCTACTTAAAATTAAATAACTTTAGAATGGGTTAGTTAATATAGCTAAAATTTGGTATTTGGGTACTTCTTAACCTCTTCCACCTTTTCCATAAACTTATACCCCCCTCTTACTCCACCCACCCCCTCTTTTTCTTCTTTTTCTTCTCAAATTTGACAAAAAATATATAAAATCGTCGATATCTCGAAAACGGTTGGTCCTAGAGCAATTTTGGGCTCAAAAATCGACCCTCCGGACATCCGACATCATGGGGCATATGACCATACCAAAAAAACTTAACATTTGTAATGTGGTTTGCATTTACCAAAAATGAAGGGGTAAATACCATGTAAAAATTTAATATTAAATAGCTTTGGAATGGCTTGGTCAATTTAGATAGAATTTGGTATTTAGGTACTTCTTAACCTCTTCTACCTTTTCCATAAACTTATACCCCCCTCTCACTCCACCCACCCCCTCTTTTTCTTCTTTTTCTTCTCAAATTTGACAAAAAATATATAAAATCGTCGATATCTCGAAAACGGTTGGTCCTAGAGCAATTTTGGGCCCAAACATCGACCCTCCGGACATCCGACTTTATGGGGAATATGACCATACCAAAAAAACTTAACATTTGTAATGTTGTTTGCATCGACCAAAAATGAAGGGGCAATTATCATGTAAAAATTTAAAATTTCATAACTCAGGAACTACTTGACCGAATTTAATGAAACTTGGTATGTGGATACTTGTTAACTTCTGCTACAATTTAAATCATACTTAAACCCTGTAGTGTGGGTGAGTATCTAGAGAATTGAAGGGGCTACATTAAAAAATTTAATATCTTAAGAACTAGGTGGTGGATATTGATGTAACTTGATGTATAGGTACATGTCAACTTATGCTAAGACTTAAACTGGTTGTTGCAGATTGCATCACAGAAATTGAAGGGGCAAAAAATAAAATGCTATATCTTAGGAACTAATTATTGGATTTTATTTAAAACTTGTATATGGGTATATTTGAGTTTCTACTACCTTAGTCTGTACCTTTTTTATCATATATTGAGGTATTAAGTCATTAATTTAAATATTAATGGGAAAATTAACATTTATTGTCCATAAAGGAAATGGATATTTAATAATTAACTTTGCTCTTGTAGCTTTTAATGGTTGTTCTTTTGATTTAAGTAGCTAGCTTATATGCATTGACATGCACATCTGTATTTTTCACTCATGTAGTCAACCTTCTTGTATTAACATATACAGTTAGTCTGAATCATCTAAGGTTGGTGTATTTGCTTGATTTTATAAATAGTAGTATTTGTTTTTACTAACTTTAAATTAAAATAATGCAGTATGTTTCTAAGAAGTGTTCTCCAACTAAGGAACCAATTATTTTTATTGGCGAAGAACAGACTTATAATAGAAAATTTAGACTTTATGGACTTAGTACTACTTTTAAGCTTACTAAGCCCCCTAAAGGTGTATCTGAATTTGATTGGATCCGTAAAGGGCTTGACCAAATTGTTGAAAGAGAAAAATCTAAAGCTTCCCCTACAGACTATCTTGGCTTTAAATTAATGTCTATTAATTTGAAAAGTAAGGAGCCAGGGTATACTGACATGTGGCTAGCTTCTGAAGTAACTAGTAACGACATTTGGCAGATTTTTGGGGGAATACTTCAAAGTATTTCTGAAAATATTACTTCATCAGATACTTTTAGAATAGGTGTTTCAAGGGTAAATGTCCCTGTTGGAAAAGGTAGAGTAAGGCTTGGTCTCTATAATAGTTTTGATGAAGAATGTAATGCTAGAAAAGGGATTGTAGTAATTAATAACAAAGATAACCTATGTCTCCCTAGAGCTTTAGTGGTAGGCAAGGCTTATGCTAAAAATGATCCTCAATACAAGGCTATTCGTCAGGATGATGGTATGAGGCAGACTTTGAGAGCTAAGAAACTCATGACTAAGACTTGTGTAGAAATCCCTGAGGGTGGGGCAGGTATCCCTGAATTGGAAAAGTTCCAGGCTTTGTTGAAAGATTTTAAAATCACTGTATATAACTATGACAACAAAGGCGGGTAAACATAGATGCTCTAACATTTGCCCCTACTGTCAAACCATCTCGCCTCCCTGTAAGGAGGAGCATGGGGGAATAACTTGCCCGAAATGTAATCTGACTATGAGAAACCAGCAGAGTTTCATTGCCCACCAAATCGACCGTTGTACTAATGTTAGAATGTGTTTGGATTGTGGGAAACTCATCTGGGTGAAAGAGAGATTAACCCCTCACAAGTGTGGAGAAGTATACTGTAAGCCTTGTGGAACGTATGTAGATCCTAACCATCAGTGTTTTATGAAATGTAACATGGGAAAGCCTAAAACTAAAGACTATGTTTTCATTTTCTTTGACTTGGAAACAAGGCAGGATGAGGCTATGTCCTCAGACCCTGATAAACATATCCATAAAGTAAACTTGTGTGTTTCTCAACAGTTTTGCTACCAGTGTATCGATGGAAAATTTTGTATGGCTTGCCAGAACCGTACAAGAGTCTTCAACTCTAATCCGGTTCAATAATTTATGAACTATGTGATGCAGGTACGTAGACAATTTAAACATGTTTGTGTGATTGCCCACAATGGCCAAGGCTTTGATTTTCAGTTTATTTTAAAGTATATCATAGAAGAAACCAAGTTTACACCAAACATCACTCCCCGGGGAACAAAGTTAATACTGATTGAAGTAGATAATGTGAGGTTTGTTCATTCATTGAGTTATTTTCCTATGTCTCTTTCTGATCTCCCTAAAGCTTTTGACCTACCTCCTGAGAGAAAGAAGGGCTACTTTCCCCATTTGTTCAACACCCTAGCAAACCAGAACTATGTGGGTCCTATGCCTGACAAACAGTATTACCGCCCCGAGACCATGTTTGAAAAAAATTACAATGACTTTGAGAAATGGTATGATGAAAGAGTAGCAGAAAACTATGTATTCGACTTTTAAAAAGAAATCCTGGAGTACTGCATCTCAGATGTGGAAATCCTAGCCCAAGCTTGTCTTCAATTTAGATCAATATTCCTCCAAGAGTGCAATGTTGATCCCTTCCTTGAGGCTGTGACCATTGCTAGAGTATGTAACTTGGCCTTCCGCCGAAACTTTCTAAAACCAAACACAATTGGCTTGATACCAAAAGACGGGTACAGACTGACCGACAATCAATCAAAAGTGGCCCTTCAGTGGTTGTCGTGGGAAGAGCAAAAGCGAGGTGTGAGGATAGAGCATGCAGGCAGAGAGAAAGAAGTAAAAATTAATGGGCTGAAAGTTGATGGGTTTGACGGGGAGAATGTGTATGAATTTCAAGGGTGTTATTGGCACGGCTGTCCAAAATGCTTCCCCTACAACAGAGAGGCTCCTCTGAAGGAGGATCCCTCTGACTCACTTCATCTGAGGTATGATAGGACTTTGAAAAAAAATGGTAAAGATCAGCGAGTACGAAGTAATACAAATGTGGGAGTGTGAGTTTAGGGCCTTGAAAAAAGAAAACAAACTGAAACATCTTGACAGTTTGCCCATCCTCAACACCCTTCCCCTTGATTCCAGGCAATCATTTTTTGGAGGTAGGTCTGGAAATTTTAAAACATACTACAAATGTGAAGGGGGAGAGTCCATACAGTATGTGGATGTATGTTCTCTATACCCTTATGTTTGTAAGTACGGAAAGTATCCAATTGGTTACCCTACAATCTATGTTGGTGATAGGGAGTGTAGACAGAGAGGTATGGAAGTAGATGGTTTGCTGAAATGTAAAGTCCTGCCCCCCAGGGATCTTTACCACCCTGTACTCCCAGCAAAAATGAATGATAAATTCATGTTTGTTTTGTGTAGGACCTGTGGTGAAAGTCAAAATCAGGGCATTTGTGAACATGAAAGTGAAGAGAGGGCTTTAGTTGGGACCTGGACTATGGATGAGCTGAGAAAAGCAGTTGAAAAGGGATATGGTATTCTTGATGTGTATGAGTTGTGGGAGTATGAGGTGTTTACTGAATTCATCAATAAATTTTTAAAGATGAAACAGGAAGCATCGGGGTACCCAGAATGGTGTAAGACTGAGGAGGACAAAGACAAGTACATTGCAGACTATTTTCAACATGAAGGGATTCAATTGGAAAAGGACAAAATTGCTAAGAATGGGGGTTTGAGATCATTGGCCAAGTTGATGTTGAACAGTTTTTGGGGAAAATTTGGGCAGTGGGAGAACCAGACTAAAGCGACAATCATCAGGGAATCCAAAATTCTGTTCGACATGATTATTAGTCCGGAAATTGAAGTTAACCGAGTCCAAATTGTAAATGAAGAAGTAGTCATTGTAAATTGGCAGTATAATGAAGAGGTTGGGGAGCCCCTCAGCAATGTCAATGTTGTAGTAGCCTTTACCACTGCCCAAGCGAGGTTAAAATTGTATGAACATCTGGATGCTTTGGGGTGTCAGGTGTGCTACTACGACACTGACAGTGTGGTCTACTACTTCCGGTCCGGATTATACAGAGTGCCTACAGGGGATTACCTGGGTGAAATGACTGATGAACTAGCAGAGTACGGTCCAGGTTCGTATATTGTAGAGTTTGTGTCTGGGGGACCTAAAACCTATGCCTACGTAGTCTGGTCAACTAACAAGCAAACCCTTGTCTCAGTCTGTAAAATAAAAGGACTCACATTAAATTGTAAAACTTCCAACACCCTAAACTTTGAAAAACTAAAAGAAATGGTTTTAAGTGAAGCAAAGCAAACATTGGAAATTGAGGAAAGAAGAATTAGGAGGACTAAAGACAGAGACATTGTAACTATCAGTGAAACAAAAATATTTAAAATCACTGGACCCAAGGGGAAAATAGTTGAAGACAACGATACAGTGCCGTTTGGTTATAAATTACAAAAACTCACCACCTAATCCTACCACTCAATCATCCTACCACTCAATTTTATACATTTGTTTGTATAGCTTCAATTGTCCCTTATACGAAAACTAATAAAATCTCATCACTGTAGAGGCTACCGCTGCTCTCCCTTTGGCTCCCTCACTTAACAGCGGGCGGAGCCAGGAGGTGGTTAACTTTCAACCAAGGCCAGGGCAGGATTAGGTAACTGACTTTTAACTAGGGCTAAGTTGTTTTGGAGTCTCATTCTTGTTTTGTCAGCTGAAAGTCAGACCCGTCCCCCAGACGGGTCTGATTGGCTGAGAGATTTGAGGTCTTAAAACTTTTTCCCTCAACTCATTCTCTTACTTGCTCCTGTGCCGGTAATACGCCCCTGTGTTACTTTGCTCTTTGATATTGCATAACCTAACTTTTATACTTGAAAATGTCTAGTCTTACTGCTTATGTGTTTAATAACCGACCAGTTACTGTCCTCTTTGATTGTGAAAATAGCCCATGGTTTAAAGCAAAAGAAGTAGCTAAAATACTAGAATATTTAGATACAAATCAAGCAATTAGAAAAAATGTTGATAAGGATGATACGCTTACTTTTGAAAACATTAGACCCGTCTTCCAGATGGGTCTGACTTATAATGAAAAAACATCAATTTTTATTAATGAAAGCCTGAGGCAAAGGAATTGAAAAATGGGTAACAAAAGAGGTTTTACCTTCTATTAGAAAACATGGTGAGTACAAATTAGTTTCTGAAATCCAAACTTTGAAAAATGAAAACACTCAACTATCTCAGCTATTTGAAAAGGCTATTGAGAATAACCAACAGCTAGCTCTTGCAAATAACCAGCTAGAAGCTAGTAAAGTTGAGCTAGAAACTATTAATGAAACTTTGAGAAAATCTCTGTCTGAACAGACACCACGCATTGCGGTGGTGCCTGAGGATGACGAGTTAAAGCATGTATTTTGTGTACTTGTTAAAGATACTCTTCTTGACATATATGGAGTGTGCGAATACAAATGTATTCGTACTGAAAAAAGAAACTTTAATTATGCTTTGAAAAAAAAGGAAGAAGGGTTTGAGATGTGTTTTTTAGAGAAAATGTACCTAATAGTATAAATATCTTGAACAGAGCTAAGGAAGTAATGTGCAGATATGGTATGTACTATGACTCTGCATATAATTGTATCCTTACCTCTCATAACTTTGTAAATATTATTGAACATGTATTAGATCATGAGTAATATAAAAAACCCCACTGTGTGAATGTGAGTGTGTATGTGAGAAGCTAGTAAGGCTGAGTCTTGAAAGCTTCTGTTCTGTGGACAGACACCCACATTTTGGTTGGGCTAACCCCTGGTGAGTCCATATGTGGATGGCAAGTTGGCTTAGTTACCGTAGAAAATGATTTCTTGCGTCAGCCACAGACAAGGACTTGACGTCCGGTGTGTATGGAGGTCCCAGGCGTGGTGTAAAAGCCTGTAAACCTTGAATGAAGGTCCCTGGCGCGGTGTAAAAACCCGTAAACCTGAATGGTGTGTGAATGTAGGGCAAAGTTAATAGTCTGGCTCAGAACTTTAAAAATTCTGGGTCATTCAATTAATATGCCCGGTGGGATATTGTTAGATTTCAAAGATAATGAGTAGCTCTCTTACTAAGCTGTGTTAGGTTTATAGAATGTAAAATCAATTGTTTGAGTCAAAAAATATAAAAATCCTCTGTTTGTCTAAGTAAATGGAGGGGTTATTTAAAATCCTAGTCATTAATATTGAAAATATGTTTGAATATATTTTTATTGTACAATCTTTGTTTTCTTAAAAATTGACCATCATGTAAACAGTAGTGAGAAATGAAATTAAAACATATGATTTTTTATAATACAGACCAATAGATATAACAGATTCTTCGGCACTGAGGAAGTATTCAAGGACTAAATCGGTTTGGTGGCATAACCTTTCTTGATGTATGTCGTGGACGTGGTGGTCGAGTGACAACAGGTGAATTCATGTTAGGGTGATGAATAGTGGTCGAAGGACGAAAAATTGTTATATCAGAATTTTCAGAGTTTCCTTGAATGTAACCTTTTTATTTGTATAATTTTCTGAATCAGGTTTTTTGTGAATCTTTATGGGGTCTCTTGATTATGGTGTCAGTTTCAGGAACCTCCGTCCGTTTCAGTTGATTTATATGTTTCTTTAAGACATATCCAGAGTCGAGCTGAATGCTGTAATGGAGTGCTCCAAGCCTGGTTATCACTTTGCCGAATTTCCATTTGGCTCCCATGCGTACCAGGACCCTTTCCCCCTCGCTGAAGGAGCGCGGCACTGGAGGGTAACACTCCCGAGTTGTGGACTTGCTAGGTGGCTGCATCATGTCCAATTCTGTGCGAAGTTTTCTGTTCAGGTACAACTCTGCAGGTGACTGTCCACACTGAAGGGGCGTAGCACGATAACGAAACAAAATTCTTCTTAAGTGGGGTGTTAGTGATGATGATGAGGATTGGTCCTCCATGTTCCTTGTCAGAGCTGATTTAATGGTTTGAATATAACGTTCTGCCAAACCATTTGTAGCTGGATGCCCCGGAACTGTGAATTTTTGAACTATACCCGACTTCTTACAAAATTCTTGGAACTCACAACTTGTAAATATCGATGTGTTGTCGGAAACCATGGTCGTAGGGTATCCGTGACTTGAAAAGATGTCTTGGAGCAAGTCCACTGTGATCGCTGTGCTTGGGGCAGACCTTGTTATTCTTACCTCAGGCCACTTGGACTTTGCATCAACAAGGACAAGAAAATGACAGCCATGAATTGGACCGGCATAGTCAATGTGCACACGTTCGAAGTTCTCTGTAGGTGTCTCCCAGGAGTGGTGTATTTTAGTTGGTTGGTTCTGATTCAAAGAACACGGCATACAAGATCGGACAATGTGTTCGATATCCTTATCAATTCCAGGCCAGTAGCAGTATCTTCGGGCAAGCCTCTTCATCCTCACGATGCCGACATGAGTAGAATGGAGTTCTTGTAGAACGTGTGGCCGAAGAGACTGAGGAATATACACTCTGTCACCCCTGAAAACAACTCCCTGATTAAGGGAATACAATGGGTCATTTGTACCGTCTTTAAGCTGTTGAAGAACGTCTTTCATTGTGACATCTTCGAGAGATTCTTGGGCAATGGAAGCACTAGAAATATCAAGTGAAGACAACTGTAAAATCGACATTAACTCTATCTCTTCAACTTCCTTGTTAAGTATTGAATCAATGCCTTTGTATTGTTCTGAGACTGGTGACCTTGACAAATAATCAACATTCGTGTGACCAGAAGCCCTCCTATGCTTAATGGTGTATTCGAAACCTCGAAGAAAAACAGCATAACGAAGAAGTCGACCCGCTGATATGGGTGGAACGTTTTTCGGATGAAAAATCCGAGTAAGTGGTTGATTGTCCGTTACAAGATCGAATTGTCTCCCGTAGAGATATGGGAAGAACCGGTTTACTGCAAAAACAATTGCAAGCGCCTCTCTGTCGAGTTGACTATAGTTACTTTCGGCCTTCGTCAAAGAACGAGAGGCAAACTCGATGGGACGTTCAGTTCCCTTGATGGTGTGTGAGAGAACAGCTGCGACACCAAACGGGCTAGCATCACAAGCCACGGAGAGTGGAAGGTCAGGATTGTAAGGAATCAACACACGATCAGATGCGATCTCTTGTTTAATGTTATTGAAAGCGTCTTGACAGGCTTTCGTCCAATGAAACTTATGTTTGCCGAGAAGTTGGCGGAGTGGGTAAGTCAGAGTAGAAGCCGAAGGGATAAACTTGGAATAGTATGTTACAAGGCCCAAAAATTTTCGCACGTCATCAACGGATTGAGGAGGTGCGGCGTTCAGAATGGCCGAAACTTTAGTAGGGGATTTTGAAATTTTATTATGTTCTACAACAAAACCCAGATAGGTAATACTCTTCCGAAAGAAAATACATTTCTTGCGGTTGACATGGAGATTGTTTTGTTGGAGCCGTTCAAGACAAGAGCACAAATTGTTATAGCAATCCTGAAGAGTCGAGCCGTAAACAATAATATCATCAAAGTAAGTGCTTACCCCAGGTAAGTCACCTAATAGTTGTTCAATGATTTGGTTGAATAAGCTAGGAGCAGTTTTGATCCCGAAAGACAGGCGATTAACCTTATAGGTACCCTTGTGTGTTGAGATGGCCTGAACTTGTGCGCTTTCATCATCAACAGCGACATGGAGATACGCTTTGAACAAATCCAAGGTACAAAAATAAGTGGCATTTCTTAGCTTATGCAGGTTTTCATCTATTTTTGGTATTGGGTAATGGGCATCATATAACTGAGGGTTTACCGTGGGTTTGTAATCCGCACATAGTCTTAGGGAGCCATCAGATTTAGGGACAACAACTAATGGAGACCCCCAATCGCTTAAATCTACTTTGGTTATGATGTTATCCTGCTCGAGTCGATCTAACTCTATCCCATCCTCGTCGCCACTTTAAAATCCTAGTAATTAATATTGAAAATATGTTTGAATATATTTTTACTGTACAATCTTTGTTTTCTTAAAAATTGACCATCATGTAAACAGTAGTGAGAAATGAAATTAAAACATATGATTTTTTATAATACAGACCAATAGATATAACAGGTTATTAGCCAAAATGAAAGGACATAGTCCAAGTAAATGGCTAAATACCTCATACATAATGAACAGACCAACAGAGGACCAAAAAATCTATTAGTGTGAGAGATAGAGCTTGTAGCAGTTCTATCCTCACCCCAAAGTTTAGGCCTACAGGGGATGCTCTGGGTTAACAAAAAGAGCGCGCCGAGGCCCCTACGGCATAGCCATAAAGGCTTACCGTGGTGTGGAAACGTGGGCCCTAAAAATTTGTTGACTTAGAAGTGTTGAGCTAAAGTTATTGTGGGATGGCTTTAGATATTGCTTTTCTGAAAAGAGCACTGAAACGGTGCTCTCTTCAATGTGTGTTTGCATATGCGTTTGCGTTTGCATGTTTGCGTTCGCATATGCGTTTGCATGTGTGTTTATGTTTGCATTTGAGTTTGCATATGTGTGTGTTTGCGATTACATATGTGTTTGAATATGCGTTTGTATGTGCGTTTGCGTTTGCGTGATGCGTTTGTGTGCTTTGCGTTTGCTTTACGTATGCTTTGCGTTTATTTTTACCTAACTTGACCATGAAAACCCCGTGTATCAGACGGGGTTGAGAGATAATGAAAAATTGTCTATTGTCAATTTATGATCATGTAAAGGAGAAAAATATCATTCCCCTTTGAACTATCAAATATATTTATTTATTAATGGACCTTACTTGTGTTGTCACTTAATGTTTTCATCTATCCCCAGACGAGTTCGTTTCTGACTCGAACTGAACCAATAGGGTTGCAGTTTTCCGACTTGTTGACTCGTTAGGATCCGAGTTCGTGTAAGTTCGGTAATCTCCGTACGAGTTCGTGTCTAACTCGGATTATGTCATGGCGGCCAACCGGTAGTCATTGTGTTTCGGTGCTCCCTTTGACTATTGTATATTTTACAGTGTTTGTTATTGAACCCGGCTTGTATGAGACTATCTGCTTATGACGTTTTACTTTTGAATGGTATATGTTAGGTGTGCACAGGAATTTCTTCAAAGTAAATGGATATTAAGCTAAACGTTATAGTAAAATCAAGCTGATTTATTCAGTTGGTTAGTAACCAACCAACCTTATTTGAGCCCTATTTGATGGTAAAAGTAGTCCATGGTTAAAGCCAAAGGTATAAGGCAATAGACTGGAAGTAGAGAGCACCGAATCGGTGCTCTCTTTGAATATCTAATCTCATACAGTACTTGCTAAAGAACCTGGCTCATATGAGTTTATCTACCGATGGAGTTTTGCCTCTAAGTAGTATAGTATAAAAGAATTTATCTATAATAAATAAATGTTTTAAATAAAATCCAATAGTCAGGTTAAGTTAGGATAAAATAGGTCAGGTTAAGTTAGGTTAAAATAGGTCAGGTTGAGTTAGGTTAAAAGAGGTCAGGTTGAGTTAGGTTAAAAGAGGTCAGGTTGAGTTAGGTTAAAAGAGGTCAGGTTGAGTTAGGTTTAAAATAGGTCAGGTTAAGTTAGGTTTGACCAAGACTTGGCATCAGCAATAACAGCAATACTAATTAATATTTCATTGGTGGCTTCAATGCCAAGTCTCGGTCAAACCTAACTTAACCTGACCTATTTTAAACCTAACTCAACCTGACCTCTTTTAACCTAACTCAACCTGACCTCTTTTAACCTAACTCAACCTGACCTCTTTTAACCTAACTCAACCTGACCTATTTTAACCTAACTTAACCTGACCTATTGACTCGACCTATTGACAGGGGATTAATGAGGTTAATCCCCTGTAGGCACTCTATATAATCCGGACCGGAAGTAGTAGACCACACTTTCAGTGTCGTAGTAGCACACCTGACACCCCAAAGCATCCAGATGTTCATACAATTTTAACCTCGCTTGGGCAGTGGTAAAGGCTACTACAACATTGACATTGCTGAGGGGCTCCCCAACCTCTTCATTATACTGCCAATTTACAATGACTACTTCTTCATTTACAATTTGGACTCGGTTAACTTCAATTTCCGGACTAATAATCATGTCGAACAGAATTTTGGATTCCCTGATGATTGTCGCTTTAGTCTGGTTCTCCCGCTGCCCAAATTTTCCCCAAAAACTGTTCAACATCAACTTGGCCAATGATCTCAAACCCCCATTCTTAGCAATTTTGTCCTTTTCCAATTGAATCCCTTCATGTTGAAAATAGTCTGCAATGTACTTGTCTTTGTCCTCCTCAGTCTTACACCATTCTGGGTACCCCGATGCTTCCTGTTTCATCTTTAAAAATTTATTGATGAATTCAGTAAACACCTCATACTCCCACAACTCATACACATCAAGAATACCATATCCCTTTTCAACTGCTTTTCTCAGCTCATCCATAGTCCAGGTCCCAACTAAAGCCCTCTCTTCACTTTCATGTTCACAAATGCCCTGATTTTGACTTTCACCACAGGTCCTACACAAAACAAACATGAATTTATCATTCATTTTTGCTGGGAGTACAGGGTGGTAAAGATCCCTGGGGGGCAGGACTTTACATTTCAGCAAACCATCTACTTCCATACCTCTCTGTCTACACTCCCTATCACCAACATAGATTGTAGGGTAACCAATTGGATACTTTCCGTACTTACAAACATAAGGGTATAGAGAACATACATCCACATACTGTATGGACTCTCCCCCTTCACATTTGTAGTATGTTTTAAAATTTCCAGACCTACCTCCAAAAAATGATTGCCTGGAATCAAGGGGAAGGGTGTTGAGGATGGGCAAACTGTCAAGCTGTTTCAGTTTGTTTTCTTTTTTCAAGGCCCTAAACTCACACTCCCACATTTGTATTACTTCGTACTCGCTGATCTTTACCATTTTTTTCAAAGTCCTATCATACCTCAGATGAAGTGAGTCAGAGGGATCCTCCTTCAGAGGAGCCTCTCTGTTGTAGGGGAAGCATTTTGGACAGCCGTGCCAATAACACCCTTGAAATTCATACACATTCTCCCCGTCAAACCCATCAACTTTCAGCCCATTAATTTTTACTTCTTTCTCTCTGCCTGCATGCTCTATCCTCACACCTCGCTTTTGCTCTTCCCACGACAACCACTGAAGGGCCACTTTTGATTGATTGTCGGTCAGTCTGTACCCGTCTTTTGGTATCAAGCCAATTGTGTTTGGTTTTAGAAAGTTTCGGCGGAAGGCCAAGTTACATACTCTAGCAATGGTCACAGCCTCAAGGAAGGGATCAACATTGCACTCTTGGAGGAATATTGATCTAAATTGAAGACAAGCTTGGGCTAGGATTTCCACATCTGAGATGCAGTACTCCAGGATTTCTTTTTAAAAGTCGAATACATAGTTTTCTGCTACTCTTTCATCATACCATTTCTCAAAGTCATTGTAATTTTTTTCAAACATGGTCTCGGGGCAGTAATACTGTTTGTCAGGCATAGGACCCACATAGTTCTGGTTTGCTAGGGTGTTGAACAAATGGGGAAAGTAGCCCTTCTTTCTCTCAGGAGGTAGGTCAAAAGCTTTAGGGAGATCAGAAAGAGACATAGGAAAATAACTCAATGAATGAACAAACCTCACATTATCTACTTCAATCAGTATTAACTTTGTTCCCCGGGGAGTGATGTTTGGTGTAAACTTGGTTTCTTCTATGATATACTTTAAAATAAACTGAAAATCAAAGCCTTGGCCATTGTGGGCAATCACACAAACATGTTTAAATTGTCTACGTACCTGCATCACATAGTTCATAAATTATTGAACCGGATTAGAGTTGAAGACTCTTGTACGGTTCTGGCAAGCCATACAAAATTTTCCATCGATACACTGGTAGCAAAACTGTTGAGAAACACACAAGTTTACTTTATGGATATGTTTATCAGGGTCTGAGGACATAGCCTCATCCTGCCTTGTTTCCAAGTCAAAGAAAATGAAAACATAGTCTTTAGTTTTAGGCTTTCCCATGTTACATTTCATAAAACACTGATGGTTAGGATCTACATACGTTCCACAAGGCTTACAGTATACTTCTCCACACTTGTGAGGGGTTAATCTCTCTTTCACCCAGATGAGTTTCCCACAATCTAAACACATTCTAACATTAGTACAACGGTCGATTTGGTGGGCAATGAAACTCTGCTGGTTTCTCATAGTCAGATTACATTTCGGGCAAGTTATTCCCCCATGCTCCTCCTTACAGGGAGGCGAGATGGTTTGACAGTAGGGGCAAATGTTAGAGCATCTATGTTTACCCGCCTTTGTTGTCATAGTTATATACAGTGAGTTTAAAATCTTTCAACAAAGCCTGGAACTTTTCCAATTCAGGGATACCTGCCCCACCCTCAGGGATTTCTACACAAGTCTTAGCCATGAGTTTCTTAGCTCTCAAAGTCTGCCTCATACCATCATCCTGACGAATAGCCTTGTATTGAGGATCATTTTTAGCATAAGCCTTGCCTACCACTAAAGCTCTAGGGAGACATAGGTTATCTTTGTTATTAATTACTACAATCCCTTTTCTAGCATTACATTCTTCATCAAAACTATTATAGAGACCAAGCCTTACTCTACCTTTTCCAACAGGGACATTTACCCTTGAAACATCTATTCTAAAAGTGTCTGATGAAGTAATATTTTCAGAAATACTTTGAAGTATTCCCCCAAAAATCTGCCAAATGTCGTTACTAGTTACTTCAGAAGCTAGCCACATGTCAGTATACCCTGGCTCCTTACTTTTCAAATTAATAGACATTAATTTAAAGCCAAGATAGTCTGTAGGGGAAGCTTTAGATTTTTCTCTTTCAACAATTTGGTCAAGCCCTTTACGGATCCAATCAAATTCAGATACACCTTTAGGGGGCTTAGTAAGCTTAAAAGTAGTACTAAGTCCATAAAGTCTAAATTTTCTATTATAAGTCTGTTCTTCGCCAATAAAAATAATTGGTTCCTTAGTTGGAGAACACTTCTTAGAAACATACTGCATTATGTTAATTTAAAGTTAGTAAAAACAAATACTACTATTAATAAAATCAAGCAAATACACCAACCTTAGATGATTCAGACTAACTGTATATGTTAATACAAGAAGGTTGACTACATGAGTGAAAAATACAGATGTGCATGTCAATGCATATAAGCTAGCTACTTAAATCAAAAGAACAACCATTAAAAGCTACAAGAGCAAAGTTAATTATTAAATATCCATTTCCTTTATGGACAATAAATGTTAATTTTCCCATTAATATTTAAATTAATGACTTAATACCTCAATATATGATAAAAAAAGGTACAGACTAAGGTAGTAGAAACTCAAATATACCCATATACAAGTTTTAAATAAAATCCAATAATTAGTTCCTAAGATATAGCATTTTATTTTTTGCCCCTTCAATTTCTGTGATGCAATCTGCAACAACCAGTTTAAGTCTTAGCATAAGTTGACATGTACCTATACATCAAGTTACATCAATATCCACCACCTAGTTCTTAAGATATTAAATTTTTTAATGTAGCCCCTTCAATTCTCTAGATACTCACCCACACTACAGGGTTTAAGTATGATTTAAATTGTAGCAGAAGTTAACAAGTATCCACATACCAAGTTTCATTAAATTCGGTCAAGTAGTTCCTGAGTTATGAAATTTTAAATTTTTACATGATAATTGCCATTTCATTTTTGGTCGATGCAAACCACATTACAAATGTTAAGTTTTTTTGGTATGGTCATATTTCCCATAAAGTCGGATGCCCGGAGGGTCGATTATTAAGCCCAAAATTGCTCTAGGACCAACCGTTTTCGAGATATCGACAATTTTATATATTTTTAGCCATATTTGAGAAGAAAAAGAACAAAAAGAGGGGGTGGATTGGGTTAGCGGGGGGTGTAAGTTTATGGAAAAGGTAGAAGAGGTTAAGAAGTACCTAAGTACCAAATTTTATTGCATTCGGACTAGCAGTTTTTGAGTTATTAAACTTTACATTTTTACATGATAATTGCCCCTTCATTTTTGGTCGATGCAAAACACATTACAAATGTTAAGTTTTCTTAGTATGGTCATATTCCCCATGAGGTCGGATGTCCGGAGGAACGATTTTTGGGCCCAAAATTGCTCTAGGACCAACCGTTTTCGAGATATCGACGATTTTATATATTTTTTGTCAAATTTGAGAAGAAAAAGAAGAAAAAGAGGGGGTGGGTGGAGTGAGAGGGGGAAATAAGTTTATGGAAAAGGTAGAAGAGGTTAAGAAGTACCTAAATACCAAATTCTATCTAAATTGACCAAGCCATTCCAAAGTTATTTAATTTTAAATTTTTACATGGTATTTACCCCTTCATTTTTGGTAAATGCAAACCACATTACAAATTTTAAGTTTTTTTGGTATGGTCATATGCCCCATGATGTCGGTTGCCCGGAGGTTCGATTTTTGAGCCCAAAATTGCTCTAGGACCAACCGTTTTCGAGATATCGACGATTTTATATATTTTTTGTCAAATTTGAGAAGAAAAAGAAGAAAAAGAGGGGGTGGGTGGAGTAAGAGGGGGGTATAAGTTTATGGAAAAGGTGGAAGAGGTTAAGAAGTACCCAAATACCAAATTTTAGCTATATTAACTAACCCATTCCAAAGTTATTTAATTTTAAGTAGAATTTCATATAATATTATAACATTACAAAGAACTAATGTAACATACCCGGCATATCATAAAATATACATATGTCTTTTTATTCTCTATGTGATTAACTACACTTTATATAGTAACACTTTAGGGGGATAATGTGACATAACATATAGTGTTATTTATAAATATGAATGTTTTCACTGTCTACAGTTGCCAACACTGGTTACAGTACAGGGGGGCGGGGGACGGGGGACAATGACGACATACTTCCCGTATGTCTTTTTTATACTCTATGCACTTTATATAGTAACACTATAGCGGGATATAATGTTTTCACCACCTACAGTTGCCAACACTGGGGGCGGGGCACCACGGTGTCACAGCGGGCCACAGCCGCCATCTTGCTTGTTTCCCGCCACATTTTGACGGGAACCAAAAATGAGGTTATGTCTCCGCCGGCGGGAAAAAGTGAGGTTATGTCCACCCATAAACCATTATAATATACCGTTATACATATATAAATGTATAATATATGGTAGCATGACATAGTATGTACGTATGTAAATACGTATGTAATAGGGGTAGCGTGACGTAGTATATTTTATGTACTATAGTATAGTGTATACCTGTTATAGTATATGCTTTTTACTCTATGCTGTTGGCAACACTGCTGAATTCGTGACAATTGCAAGACTATCTCAACCATGATAATTACTCGACCGCATCAGCCACAATAACCGCGACAACCACAAACTGTTACGCGAGACACTACCTTCCTTGACACAATTTAATCTTATTTGTAAGCATACCGTGACATAATATTATAACACTCTATATACTATGGGGTTATACTCTATGGGTATAGGTTTTTCCATTTTGGCGCGCAAAACCAACATACATAATATTATAGCACTCTATGTACTGTGAGGTTATACTCTATGGTTATAGGTTATATCCGCCATTTTGGCGGGAAACAAAAGTGAGGTTATGAGTTTTAGCGGGAAAAAGTGAGGCTATGTCCACCCATAAACCATTATAATATACCGTTATACATATATAAATGTATAATATATAGTAGAATGACGTAGTATGTACGTATGTAAATACGTATGTAATAGGGGTAGCGTGACATAGTATGTTATAGTATATACTTTTTACTCTATGCTGTTGGCAACACTGTTTGGCGGGCTTTTTTCCGTTTTGGCGCACTTTTTCAGGTTTTTGGCACCGCCATCTTGCTTGTTTCTCACATTTTAGCGGGAACCAAAAGTGAGGTTATGAGTTTTGGCGGGAAGCAGAAGTGAGGTTATGTGTTTTGGCGGGAACCAAAAGTGAGGTTATGTCCACCATTTTGGCGGGAAAAGACGCCGCCATCTTGTTTCCGGTGACGTCACATTTTGGCGGGAAACGGCCGCCATCTTGTTTCCGGTCCCCAAGCGCTGGGTAGACTACTCATGTAAATGGGTATATAAGATAAAACTACATGCGAATGGCTCAGGGGACTGATTCAAAAACAGACTTGTAGCCAAAGAACTATACTACTGGAACGCGCGCTGCCCATAAGCCGCGTGTTGTAGATTCCGGGCGCATGCAGCGGTGTGTTTCGATTGCATCCAGGGACGCGCGGGCTGAAGAAGGGCACGAAGCTGGCGCGTCCATCGTAGATATGCTGGTTTGACTTCCCGCCTTCTCGCCTTAACTCGAAGTTTATACCACTTAGCACTGAGATAAAAGGTTGAAATTTTGCATGTGAGGAGTCCTTTAGTTTTGAAAGGTAATAGTATCAATTATATTTCAAAAATAATTTTTTGTCTAATTTAAAACATGAGAAAACGTCAGAAGTTTTTATTCAACTTTAAAACTTGACACGAAAAAAGTAGTCGGCTGCTACTTTTTGTGTTTTTTGGTCAGGTAAAATAAAAAACGGTGGATATTGTTGCTAAGGAATTGAATTTCTTAAATAATATTTTTTGAAAAAATGATAGCCGTAGTTTGGTT
This sequence comes from Flexamia atlantica, assembly GCA_035578135.1. Lineage (NCBI taxonomy): Eukaryota > Metazoa > Arthropoda > Insecta > Hemiptera > Cicadellidae > Flexamia > Flexamia atlantica. The sequence goes on from JAQJVK010000001.1 coordinate 182,401,092, forward strand.
ATTAACTTAGTTTTTGTGAAAGAATTTATCCGTGCTGCGCCAGGATAAAAACAAAGTCAAATCTAAACTGATGTTTACAAAAACAATGTAAACTAAAATACCCCCGTTGCAGCAGACCTGCATACTCAGCGAATTTCAGATGCAACACAACAAATGGTATTTCAATCCAACTTAGCGAGATTTTACATGTTTTGTAATCTCCATTAGAATAACATGGGGAATGATTATGCAGGTTTGCTGCAACAGGTATGTTAAAACTGGTTGGTTTTAATTTATTATTTAGTAGATCTTAACTAGAAGAAGCCATAGACCAAGTTTTGTCAAGAAATGTTAAAAAATAAGTAAGATATAGAATTTTGTTATTTCCCATAAGGATAACATGGGGAATGATTATGCAGGTTTGCTGCCACTAAAAATTGAAATTTCGGGGATTTTAGACTAAAATACATTAGATCTCATCTAAATGAAGCCACAAACCAAGTTTTATCCAGATATGTTGAGAAATAAGCGAGATATAGAATTTTACTTATTCCCCATAAGGTTAACATTGGGACAACGTACTGTGTTTACCACTTTCAATATCTCGGTAACCAATGGACATAGAGCAATGATTCAAAACACTAAATTGTTTGTTTTTTTGAGCTGAATTCAATGGTGCCAACAAAGATTCGATAAATTTTAGTTTTATATGTAAAAAACCCAAAAAACCCATTTTTGAGGGTGTTTATCCCCCCTTACCCCCCCTTCCGGTGGTCCGATCGGGCTGGTTCACGAACTCGTCCATTCGATTACCACTTTACATGTCTGTTCCAAATTTCATTAAGATTGGATCATATTTACGGCCGCTATCGTGCTGACAGACACATATATATATATATATATATATATATATATATATATATAGATAGATAGATATATAAAAATTCGAACGAATGGTGTTTTTTGCTTCTGGTGGCCCTAAAACGAAAAGTTATCATGGTCTCGGGCTTAGGTCTTACCATGAGACCTACGGTAATAGCTTCTTCCCTATAGGGGAAATTCGCTAAAAACACAATTATAGTATCAAATTAAAGGTATGAATCTCACAATTACAATGGTACCAAATATAAATATGTTTTAGAGACAGTTTGCACATTGTAGGAACGTTACAAGTTTATTCCGTGGTTGCAGTAACTAAGGAATGTTAGGACAAGCTTCTAGGTTATCGATTGTTACGATGTGAAAACTGCCTCTAAACCATTTATGATTGGTACCATAGTAATTGTGAGATTCAGACCTTTAATTTATTGCCTTATTTGGAATTTTTTACCTTATTTGTACCCGGGCGAGCGCTAAAACGGAGCAAGAAGATGGCGCGTCCGCGAATGTACTCCATACAAGTGATGATGACCTTAGATCACACACGAGGTTACAGATTTTAAATCAAAAGGCAAAGTAATTACGGCACATTATGGTGTTTTCAAAATCGTTAATATGCAAACGACTAACGACGTTTTATCGATTTACTCAAGCTAACTGAAAAAAGGCTACCACCAACGATTTAACCTTGAGAATATGTAACAATTTCACAGGCGTTATTTTTAAAAATCACTTAAGCAATGACGAATTCCATGGAAGCCACAAATTATTGTTGATCAAATCCGTAGCTAATTTTTTTTAATTATATCACATCACATTGCCAAACGGGAAACTTTTGAAATCACAAACAAATCTAAGTTGAGTTTAAGGCAAAGGTTGACAGTGTTAATTTTTTTTCTAACTTGTAGATTAAGCAACTGATGCTTGTGAAATACGCTGTAAAACTTGTCTTAAAATAAAGTACATTTTATATTTAAAAATTGTTTTATCTTACCTAATACATATTTAGACATTTTAGTCCTAATTTTCAAGAAAATGTAAAATTTACCAGTAACATCTTATAACAAATCATAATATTCTGCATTAAAATAATCAATATGAAATATAATTGGTTAAAACAATTATCAAACGTTAGCAACACATTCATTTTGAAATATGACAATACAGTATTTCAGAGTTTACAAGGCGTTTAAAGTGCTGCAATAGGCTGCAACAGCATTATCGTAATGCCTGAGCCTTGGCGCGGCCTGTGTACCTGCCCCGCCCTGGCGCCTGCAGGCCCCCGACGCAACCGCGGATTCCGGCTCGCTCTGTAGGCCCAGCGCGCGTTCCAGTAGTATAGTTCTTTGCTTGTAGCTAAAGGTTATAACCAAAAGAGAGGAGAGGATTTTAATGAAAGTTTTAGCCCAGTAGCAAGAATGTCTACAGTGAGATCGGTTTTAAGTGTTGCAGCTGACAAGAATATGATACTGAAGCAATTTGATATAATTACTGCATTTCTTTATGGAGATTTGAGGGAAGAAATTTACATAAATCAGCCAGAGGGTTTTGAGGATGGATGTGGCCGTTACTGTAAACTAAAGAAAAGTTTTATGGATTGAAACAAGCTTCACGTTGTTGTATTGAGAAATTTGTCAATTGTCTGAAAAAAATGGCTTTGAAAATAGCACAGCTGATCCATGCCCTTTTTATAAGAATTTAAATGAAGGGAAAGTGATTAGTGATTTTGTACGTTGATCTCGGTTTAGTGGCTGCCAACTCGGAATCTGAAATAAACATTTTCTTTGAGATGATTAGAAAAAATTTAAGGTCAAAACAATGAATGCATCACATTTTTAGGGCTAGAAATATTACAGAAACATAATAGTTCTATTACCATCAGTCAAGCAGGTCACACAAGAAGATTGTTGGAAAGATTCAATATGAATGAGTGTAATCCTGGAAAGACTCCAATTGGTATTGAAAACATGCATGTAGGAAAGGAAGTTGAATCAAAAGAACAAATGACAAAGGTTCCTTATAGAGAGGCTATGGGAGCATTAATGTATTTGTGCTGTGGAACTGTTCCAAACATAGCATTTGCGATTTCATATGTATCTAGGTTTTTGGACTGTTATACCTCTGATCACTGGAATGTGGTGAAACGCATTATGCGATACTTAAAAAGCACTATTGACTATTCAATAAAGTATGCAAAACAATCCGAGAATATTGGACTAGCTGTGTACAATGATGCAGATTTTGCAGGTGATGTGACATGTGGAAGATCAACAACAGGTGTCATTAGTTTTTACGCTGGAGGACCAGTGAGTTGGATTAGTCAGAAACAGTCATCCATCGCTATATAAACAACAGAAGCTGAGGTCGTCGCAGCTAGTGAAGCGACCAGGGAAACTGTATGGCTTGACAAGATTCTTAAGGATTTAACAGGGACCACAAAAGAGAAACCTATAATCTATGTGGATAATGAAGATGCTTTTCGTCTGTCACAAAACCCAGAGTTTCATAAGAGAACAAAACATATTGAAGTAAGACATTTTTTTGTACGCGAAAAGGTTCTTGATGGGACAATACAAGTCTTAAGGGTTCCATCAGAAGATCATATATCATTTTTTAATCATTCATTCTTAATAAGACAGGTACCTCATGGAGGACGTTACCCTGAATATGAGTGAAGGATGAGTGTGATGATCGTGATGATAGTGGCGCGATCTTGTAGCCTTGTTACTGACTAAGGTTGGCACGTTCCTTAGACAGGATTGTTAATTAATAGCCCAACAACAAAATGACTTGCTCACAAAACCACTGGAACTACTGGAACTACTGGAAGATTCAAGCGTCTGTGTATGAAGATTGGACTGTGTTAAGTGTAGTAATAGGGTTTCAAAGCTAAATAAAAAGGAGGGATGTTAAAATATTTGTATTTTGTCTGTCACTAAAGTTCAGCTGTAAGTTGGACAAATCAAAACAGATGTTTATTATTATTGTTTTAGTTTGTTTTTGAAGTTACTTTTCTTTGTATCTATGTAAAGTTTAAATGAAGGAAAAGCTTTTTGTTCTAATGTATTTAAGGTTTATATTGTATTTAAGACAATAACAGTTAAGTTAAATTAGGAGAGGGCAGCGACGGTGCTGTTAACTCGCGGCGTTAATGGTGAACTAAGAACTCGACACCCGCTGGCCAGTGCTCGACACCCGCTGAGTGCAACGTCAGAAGATACCTCTATTTGATTATTCTCTGTGTTCGATGAGAGTAGTCATAGGCGTGACCAGGATGTCCCAAGGGGGGGGGGGTTCACTGAGTCTGGGTTAAACGGAAGTCTGGGTCTCGGAAAAATTTGGAAAATAAGAACCATAAACTCGCTTTTTAGGCTGTCTAGAGGCTTATAGGAGTTAAAGATGGTATGATGGTTGCGGGTGTTTTGACTAAGGGGTTCAATAAATACACTAGTTTCAAATTCCCAAAAATGACATGATATAATTCACACATAGTATACTTGGAATGGTTATATAAATGGGCGTAATTTTAGCATTTGATTGGGGGGGGGCAAGATTTTCAGACCATTGCTCTATAGCTCAATAATTAATTTAAACAGCTCCCACCCCTTAAAAATGTGTACAAGAATCTGACTTTTTATCGAAAACCTATGGCAAATTATAGCTGCGAAATGTCTGACAGATTTATCGACAGAGGTACAGGTGACGGATTTAACGCACGATACCAACAACAGATTTGACGACCACGTAGTACGGCCGCCATGATACAACTGAGATTATCGGCTACGAGAACAACCGTGAAATTTTATTACCGCTAGAAATATGCCTAACGCTGAAAATCTTCTTGTTTAGAAATACAACCAACATTTTTTGGCTGAAAATAATCGGTCGAGGTATTTGCCTCAAAATACGATTGAGATTTTCATGCAATACAACAATGCAACCGACAGACGGCCGCTTCAGAACCGACACGGTCACTGTACCTGTACGACCATGAGCTTTGTTTGCCGTAATACAACCGATGCGATGTTCACAGGCAGCCAACCAAGAGCTCTTATGGCCTTAATATGACCGAAAAATCGGTTATTCGCTGTATGAACCGAAGCAGAGGGTGTCTACCTGTTGAATTTTCAGCTTTTTTCTAATCTTTCTCGGCTTAAAAAAATTTCCGAAAAGATAAATATCATCTATTTTGCCCCCTAAAACGAATATTTGAACATAATCTTTGTAAAATGCAATATTATTTTACGGCTCCAATGCGACCGAGAGATTTAACAGCCTCCGAGCGATTTTTCGATCGCCATATGACCAAGAGATTTGCCGGCCACGGTATAAACACGGTATTTGACCACGGTATTGGCCACGGTATTTGACAGCCACGATGCGACCAACAGATGCAATTGCCACGAAAAGAGCAAACGGTTTCCAGGCACAATGCGACTGAGGGATTAGCCAGCCGTGCACTGTCTGTATACACGACAAACTTCAGATTTTCCGGGCGCAATTGAGATGTCGATTTCGAAAAGAGCGGGAGATCGGCCGCCGCGAAACGAGCGAGGATTTTCCGAACGCAAAGGGACGGAGAGATTTTACGGCCGTGATTCCACCAAAATATTAGTTTTTTACGAAAGATTTGCTGGTCACGACGACGATAACAATGATGAAGACGATTATTTCGAATCGCTTGACTTTATCACCAGTATTGACTTACCTGACCAAAGGTTAAAATTAATTACTTCATCCCGACTTTTCCCGGATTTCTGACAACCTGCAGACACCCTCCAATGGATTAGGCATTCATGGATTTGATACCACGCTATAACCAAGAGACTCTCGGCTACGAAACGGCCAAGATAAAATAGACGATAAAGGAGCTTTGGCATCCATGAAATTTTGATCTAGCAGGTCTGGAATGACGTTCATCCGCCCGCCATTCCGGGTGACTTCAACTCTGACCTACTCGGACCGCCTACCTACGACCAAACCACCTGACCAATTTGTTTTACTCCTGCAACATGACACTACTACCGTTATAAGTCACTCACCACACTGCCACTGCGGACACGCTGCTGGATATCATTGCTGTCAGTGATCCTTCCCTAGTCGTGCACCATGGACAAGTTCCGGTCCCTGGCCTTTCAAAACATGATCTAATTTTTTGTGCCTATAAATTCAATAAACCAAAATCTTGCCCGCAATTCATAAAATTCAGAGACCATAAACATCTTGACCTCAATGCTCTTCTCCACGAAGCTTCAGAAATTCCCTGGCATGAAGTTGTTGAGGCCCCCAATGTTGACGCAATGATTGCAAATTTCTATCTACTTCTCACTAATCTTTATAACAAGCACTGTCCCATTGTATCAAAAAGAATCACTAAACCTCCCGCGCCTTGAGTAACTGATCCAATCCGTCAACTTCAAAGGATAAGGGATGCTGCTTTTCGTAAGGTCAAACGTACCAAACTTCCCCTTGATTGGGCAACTTATAAAAGGCTCCGGAATTCAACCCAACAGCAAATCAGGAACGCTAAAGCCAGATTCTATTATCATTCCTTTTCTCAAAATCAACCCATTAAAGTCTTATGGTCTAAGTTAAAAAGTCTTGGCATTGGCAGTCCCAGAGATACCCATCAAGTAACAGTCAGTCTTGACTCCTTAAATGACTTCTTTGTTAATATCCCCGTTGATTCTTCTGGGGCACATGACCATGTTGCCGACCTAAAGTCCCAACCGTTTCAGAGACCTGACATTCAGTTCTCTTTTTCTCCGGTAACGGAGATTGATGTCTACAAGGCCATTATGAGGATGACAAGTAACGCAGTCGGTGCTGATGATATTCCTATAAGTTTTCTTAAAAATTCCCTTCCAGTTACACTTCCTATCATTACTTCTATCTTTAATAAATCGTTAAGTACATTTACATTTCCTTCTGCTTGGAAATCTGTCATAGTTCGCCCACTTCCAAAAATATCTTCTCCTAAATCTTTCTCTGACTACAGACCAATCAGTATTCTTTCAGCTCTTTCTAAATGTCTTGAAAGAATTGTTCACAATCAATTTTCCCAATATGTTGAACAAAACAACATCTTATCTATTTTTCAATCTGGTTTCCGCCCCAACTATAGTACTGCCACTGCCCTCCTGAAAATAACTGATGACATTCGTCTTGCAATGGATAGTAGGCAGGCAACCATTCTAACTCTTTTTGACTTTTCAAAGGCGTTCGACTGCGTCTATCACCCACTTCTTTCCTTTAAGTTACGTAGAGCTGGGTTTTCTGATGGTTGTATCGACTGGGTTGAGTCCTACCTATCAGATCGCCAGCAGTGTGTCAAAGTTTCAGACAGTTGCTCCAGTTGGAGACCTGTCACTCGGGGTGTGCCCCAGGGATCCGTTCTTGGGCCACTTCTTTTTTCACTGTACATCAACGACATCACTGACCACATCAACTACTCAAATTTTCACCTTTACGCTGAGGACCTACAAATTTACGCCCACTTTTCAATCGAAAACATGGATACAACTGTTGTTCAAATGAATACTGACATTGACTCAATTACTCACTGGGCAAAGCAAAACGGCCTCCAACTTAATGTTAATAAAACTTGTAATGAAGTGTTTTCGCACCCCAGGATACCCGAACACCTCACGGTACCCGAGCGCCAAACGGTACCCAACACCTTACGGTACCTAAGCGCCCAACTGCACCCTAGCACCCCATGGTACCCGAGCCCCCAGGGTATCCCAACACCTCACAGTACCCAAGCACCTCACGGTTCTCAAGCACCCTATGGTACCGTAACATCCTGTGGTACCCGAACACCCAACGGTACCCGAGCACCAGGTACCCAAGTATCTCATGGTACTCACTGGAGGGGAGGATGGAGCATCATGGTGCCCAATGGTGGGAACAGCGGGCATATAAGGCGGACTTTGGAAACCAGGAAGGCAGTTGGGCCCTAGCGGCCCGACCCACCGGATGGGCGTGTTGAGCCCCCGGTGAGCTGGATTGGCGTGTTGAGCCCCCAGCACCGTCGGACGGGCGTGGTGAGCCCCCGACACCCCGCATGGGCGTGCTGAGCCCGCGGAAGGCCGGAAGGGCGTGTTGAGCCCCCGGTACGCTGGACGGGCGTGCTGAGCCCCCAGCACCCGCATAGGCGTGGTGAGCCCGCGGAAGACCGGACGGGCGTGGTGAGCCCCCGGTACGCTGGACGGGCGTGCTGAGCCCCCAGCACCCGCATGGGCGTGCTGAGCCCGCGGAAGACCGGACGGGCGTGTTGAGCCCCCGGTACGTTGGATGGGCGTGTTGAGCCCCCGACACCCCGCATGGGCGTGCTGAGCCCGCGGAAGGACGGAAGGGCGTGTTGAGCCCCCGGTACGCTGGACGGGCGTGCTGAGCCCCCAGCACCCGCATGGGCGTGGTGAGCCCGCGGAAGACCGGACGGGCGTGTTGAGCCCCCGGTACGTCGGATAGGCGTGTTGAGCCCCCGACACCCCGCATGGGTGTGCTGAGCCCACGGAAGACCGGACGGGCGTGTTGAGCCCCCAGCCATTGGTTTGTAGTCCACCAGTTGGTGGAGTGGGGATGGTTTTCCGTCGCAGCTAAACGTCTGAGCGTGCGCAGCCAGGCCGTACTCCCGTGGCACCGCGGGCCAGCGAGTATCATAGTGAGCAGACGAAGATCCTCCGGGCTTCCTCAGAGCAGGTCGCTGCCGAGCCTCCATACAGGAGGGAAAGACGAGGATAGTTAGGGGTTCAGCGAGGCTGGACAATGGCGTGGCAATAACCCCCCGGGGCATCACATAAGCGACGAGACTGATCCATCTACGGACGCGGTGAGCTGGTTCCCGGAGTCCACGCCAAGACTACAAACCAGTGATTGGATCTTGTATATTGTGTATATATTATTTGAACTGTGTGAATAAATGTAAGTGACTGGATATCCGGACGATTTCACTTAGAACCCTTACCAACCCTTGTTAAGGTCTATTGCTCGAGGAAACTTCCTCACAAACTCAAGCGCTTGTTGTTGGCTACCCTAAACTTTTGACCAAAATAAACCTGCCCACTGCCCCTAAACTAAAACTTGATGGAAATTACCTTGAATACTGCGACAAAGTGAAAAACTTGAGACTTATCATGAACAAACACTTGAAATGGACTGACCAAGTTAATGCTACTTAATTGCAATAGAGTTTTTGCCGCCATACACAATTTAAAACGTTTTGTTCTTTACCTTCCACTTAATGTTAAGACTATGCTGGTTAAAACTCTTGTACTGACTTACTTTAATTACTGTGATGTGGTGATCAACGACATGACTGTGGAGCTCTCAAACAGACTTCAACGTGCACAAAATTACTGTGTTCAGTTTATTTTTGGTCTAAGGCGCAGTGATCATGTTTCTCAATTTTTCAACCAACTCTCACTATTGAACCTTAAAGATCTTCGTGAGTTTCACACTCTTCGCTTGCTACACTCTATCTTGAACTCTAAAGTTCCTAGGTATCTCTCTGACAACTTTCTTTTTATGTCTGATGTTAGTGCTCGCACTACTCGTAGAAGCTCTCATCTTTTAACGATTCCTATCCATAGAACTGCCATTTTTAATAAATCCTTTTTAGTTTCTGCATCACGACTGTGGAATTCACTTCCTGATCAAATCAAAAATGAAAATAAGCGTGCTCAGTTCGGGGCGGAAGTAAAAAATCTCTTGCTTTTGCGGGGCTGGCGGTGATGCTTGTGGCTTCGGTGTGACGAGTCCTGGACGACATGGGTAATTGTGAACGTGTGTGGTAAAAAAAATACCTGATTGCTTTTAATCTACATAATTTTTTCATAATTAATTGATATTAATAATATCATAATTAATCATTTATATTGCATTAGTAATTTTGTTTATTTTCTCCACTTGTAATTAATTCAATTATTTATATTATTTATTATTTTCTGTTAGAGGTTAAGTGGTAGAGAGGACTTGCAAGTCCTAACTTCGCCTCTTAAATAAAGACTTTTTTCATTTCATTTCATTCCTGCAGCACCGGGTGCAATACGCGCTAAACGTGTCGTGTGCTCGCACCGCTTTCTAGTCGGCGTCACTAAATTTGTTACAATTGTGTCCTCTCAAAAACCTGTCTTCCATAATTTGTTTTTTTTTCAAGTCAAGGGGGGTTCAAACCCCTAAAATCCCCCCTTGGTTACGCCACTGTGAGTAGTAGGCTACTCTTACCTCTATGTTATTACAACGAGAATACTGTTGTAGAACTTGTAGTCTTATGCCTCCTTCTTAAGGTTTTCATTATCAATTTAAATAGTGTTCACTGCTATTCTTATTTGCTGCCTCTGTGCTCTATAGCAATTTTCTCTTTTATTTCAGTCATGCTGTTTTTCCTTCTTAAGGTTTTCGTTATCAGTTTGAATAGTTCCACTGTTAGTTTTATTTTTGTAAATCAGTCGTCAAGCTACTAATGGAGGACTACACCTCAGGAAACTTTTTGTGACTGTCATATTAATATTATTAGTGGCTTTTAAAATGGAGTTTTATCCTCACTGAAATTGGAATCGCTGCCAGTAATGTTTTCTGAAAAAGATTCGCCAAAATACTCTTCACATTTTCCAATTTGCTTTGACCCTCACGTTGAGATTTCCTCTCACCTCCTTTGTGTACAGCTTCAATGATATACGTTCGAACAAACACTACACTTAGCTCGGACATTGACTTCACATCGTAATTGCATTTTACACATTGAGCAGACATGATTACAAAAAATTAAATAAAAAAGTAAACAGAAATAAATAAATAAATAGAAAAAAGTCACTCAAATGAGGCCCTACACAACATATGCTAGATTGCAGGATGAGGCTAGAGGTCAGATGAGGAGCGGCAGACGACCTTTACTCAGCTAATAAACGACATTCCAGAATATCTTCTACTTTGAAAAAAAAAAAGATTTAACAAAGATCTTTATCAGTACAATGGGGAAAACATGCTTTCCTTGACGCTTTAAATGTGTTATTTCAAGAACGTATGATGCAATATTCAATTGTCTTTCACCAAATTTCTTCCTCTTCTGCACTTACATTTTATGTACAACAAAGCATGCATTGCCATTTAAAATTTTTACGTTTAGTAGAGGGTGAGGGTAGAGGGTAGAGGGTTGAAGCGGGTATAATAATTGCACGTGAAAAATACTTCTCGCATCGGTGATAGACATTTCCAGCAAACTGAATACATCAATTTACTATTGTTTTCGACAGATAAAAAATCTACTTAAAACACCCTTCAGATATGCTACTCGTATTAACTCATATCCCGATTCAGAAACTCAAGAACATGTAACGCATCTTTAAACATATTCATATACTAATGCGTCCCCGAAAGAAAAATTTGATATTCTGAAAGCTTTTACCACTATATATCTTCGAGGTTTTATAGCATTACGAACACGTGAGAGTTTACTTACCTGTCCTCTTAAAAAATATCATCTATATTTTTAAGAGCTGAATATGTTGACTGAATATATCCATGTTTAAATTATTTCAATAAAATTACACATTAAAAAAACTTAACTGCAATGCTGCCAGCTTAACAAACTAAAATGTATAGTAAAAATATAAAAATAGGAATATTACTAACATTTTGATTATTTAAAAAAAATCTTTATGTAAAAATCTGATGTAATTAATTTTAAAGGTAAATTTTAAAATTAAGTTATATTAAACTAAATCAAAAAATTATACATATGAAGACAACAAATTCTAAAATGAAATTATAAAGATTTTACTTGTTTTAAATAAATTTATTGAGAAAATAGTATAAAAAATGTTATACGCTAACAAAACCAATATCTTGATTTTTATTAGTTAAAATTAAAATCGATGGATAAAAATAGTAAATAAATCAATTATTTAAATAAATTGCTACAGTATTTTTTTAATAAATGGTGTAATAAAACTAAGATTTAATTTAATGATTCCAATACATTTTTATATATGTACTGAAAACACTTAACGTTAAAACTACATAATAAAAACAACAAATTAAAAATAAAATAATCTCATAATTTATTATTATGGTCAAAAAAATAATCAAATATAATTATAAAATTAACGGTACGGATATATTAACAGAAATTGCGAAGATTGAATTAAGAAGATACAATAAATTAATTGATGAAATTAAATAACTAGGGAAATTGAGCACAATAAAAGCTACAATTATTTATTCAAAAATCGAAGCATAATCTAAAATTAGTAATGGTTTCGAATCAAACTTTCAAAAAAGTGTTGAGGCTGTTGGTCAATTATCTCATTTTGGATAAGGATTTTTTGAAAATTGTAATACTATATATAAAGGAGGTTTTTATATTCCTATATAAATTACTAATTTGAAAAGGAAAGAAAATTACTGCATATCTCGCAATATTGTGGAGATTCTCCTTCATGCTATTGTTTTTTGTTTATGGTTTTAAATAGTTTATTTTCTTGTAATAATTTCTAAACATTTACAGGTTTTTTTAACTGTGTGGCTAGAACTAGTTAGACTTAAAACGGTGTGTGCCAACCCACCTTAGTGGCCAGTGTTTGTGATGTGTTTTGACATTTGACTGATTAGAAAAAATGAAAATGAAACAAACACTGTCAAATCTATGACACTGAACACATTGCATTAAAATTAAAGGTGGTAAGCTATACTAATTGTAATAGTTATGAATTTTGGATTAAAATAAAGCAATGTTTCATTTATAAAGGAGGTTTACCATTACATTTGTGAGATATGTGGATAATGATGCGATTTATAGGTGCAAAAACAAAAAAAGGCTGATTGATCTTCAGATGATACTTCATTACCTGCTGAAGGAAAAATCATTACTGATGATTTTTTTATTCGAGTTCATTTTATTTTAAATATAAAACTACAGGTAAAATACAATATATTAATGAAATGACTGAAAAAGATATTTTAGGCGGAATTCTAAGACCTCACTCAAGCGAGTCCTCACTCAAACAACACTCAAACAACACGATCCGTTGTTCATTCAATGTTCAGTGTTGTTCGGGGAATGTTATCACAGCTGATTTCAAATTGCAACCAAATAAAAGTTGTGATGCAAAGGCTTTTAGATAAAAAGCATGTTGTAGATTTACCGCTTGAAATATATGTATAAATAAACAAAAGAAAGTGAATTAAAAGAAAGAAAGGAAGGGAAATCAAATAAATTTACGTTTAGGTGTTAATTCTTATTTACACATTTGATCTAGTTAAAATGAGCTGTCTGATATTATATTATTGTAAGTTAATGGAACAAACGATCTTGGTACGTAAAAATAACTAAAAAAACGCGCGCTGAATCCGTATTTAATATCAAAGGTTACGCAATCACTTTTGAGCCAATTTTTTTTTAAATAACCACGTGAAAAACGTAGCTACTTCAATTAGATACACATGCATGGTAGGTCATATAAAAATGTTAATGAAACTATTATTATCCTAATTCTTAACGATTGTAGCTCATACTCTTAAAAATACTTTTTTTAACTCAAGAGCGACCGTTTTGAGGTTCGGCGCCCGTCTAAGGAGCAAATATATTCAGTTACGATAATATTTGTTTGCTGCAACACGCTAACGATAATCGTACATTGCGACGCCGCACGACAGTATTTGACTGCCGTGCTCTGTCCTTTCCTGACTGAGTCCGTACTGTGTGATATTACGTATCAGAGTATTCTGGTTTAGAGGAGTGTCATGCCGTGACGGGTGACAACAGTCTGTTCTACCAATTCCTCGCTCCCTCCAGCCTGTACCTTGCCTGCATCATGGGCGGATTTCTGGGGGAGCCAGCGGGTACCTGATGACACCTCTGATATTTGGTGGATTTGTTGGCAGTGAAGGGGGAAAATGTTTTCAACATAACTTTGATCGAGGTATTTGCTTAAATTACAAATGGTTGTTGTTAAATAAAATAAGTGGCCTACCTCCTTGGAACGGACCATTGAAATGGGAGTTTGATGTTTGAATGTGAGCCTGCAATAGTTGAAACGTTAGGTGAGCTGTCACCCCCACATATTTTTACCTAAATCCGCCCATGCTGTGCATCGCCTCGCTACAAATGTGCGGCGGGTCTTGGTCGCACAGTCAATTTATGATCAAAAGCCAAAAATCTGTGATTGCATCATTCTATTAGAAGTTAAATATCCTAAATTAAACTGTAATTTATGATGGGCAATGATTTTGACTTTTAATTTTCCCTTAGAATAAAAAAAATCACTTCCCGATATCATTTGGTCACCCGGTCTGCGCTCGCTGTGCGCCGGCGCCGTGGCGTCGCGTCCGTCCACCCATTCACGTCCATCCATATCCGCAACGACGGTCTCAAACCCTGTCACACTGCCAGACGCTCGTCCGTAGGCCACGCCACTATCTCTAGGAAGGAGCAAGCTCAGTACCAGGGAAGGTAGTATATGCGCATGCGCGAGCGACCGTCCGCGTCTGCGGACATTTGGTAAAGGCCATGCCACACTGTCGTGGCGTCGCGTCCGTCTAGTATGCAGATGGACGTTTTAAAAAGTCGCTAACCATGTTGTCAAATAGAACAAGTCACCTGACAAGTCACACTGACGTATCCGGCGTAGCGTCGCGTCCGTCACGTCCGCCGACGTCGGCCTGAGCCTCCCCAGGTATCAGCTTACTCCTTCCTAGTAGGAAAGGTGGCGTGGTCTGCAGACGCGCGTCTGGCAGTGTGACGGGGTTTGAGACTGTCGCGGCGGACGTGGATGGACGGACGGACGCGACGTTAAGGCACTTTGACATGGCCTCAAGAGTTGCATTAGCCGCAACTAACTTCGAGCGGACGTCGCGTCGGCGGACGAGACAGACGCGACGCCACGTCGGTTACGTCAGTGTGACTTTTTCTATTTGATAACAGGGTTCGCGACTTTTTTAAACATCCACCCGCATACTAGACGGACACGACGCAACAGCAGTACTATATGGCCTTAAACGTAGTCACTTTAATTTCCCGAGGAGTAGGAAGTCTTCTGAACGAGTCGTCATCATCCCCGTATATCAAGGATAAAACGTGATTCCTCACTGTAGCTTTCTGGAATCCATACCGTCTCAAAAATGCACTTTCATCAAACAAAAGAAACTGATCCAAATATTTCTACCTCGGTACAACAATCTTTACAAATAAATCATCGTTGATATGCTCTACACATTCAATTAAAACTTCTTCCAATATTTCCATGGTAAATAATAACTGTACGGCTATTAAAAATCAGATAATCAAATAAATAATGTTCAGGAATATAAAAAAGGAGTAAAAATAACAAATAAATCTGAAAATGAGAAGTCGAGAGCCATACAATAAATTCATAGTAAACAAAAGAAATAAACATAACCTTTAAAAACTCTGTGTTTTGACTTTGATTGACAGAAACAGCTGTGACACCATTGAATACAACAGTCGATCCGTTGTTTAAATGTTGTTTGAGTGTTGTTTGAGTGAGGGTTCGTTTGAGTGGCGTCTTAGAATTCCGCTCATTGTTTCACTTTATCATTGGCAATGCATTGAACAAAAATAAATTACTGGGAAAACATGCAGCTGTGATAAAAAAAATATATAAACATTGATAATCAAAAATTTGTAATTGATGGTCTCCGGAAAGGAAAATTAAACGATCAGACTTATGAGACTGATAAATAAATGTAACAAGATTATAAAAATGTGTGTGCGTGAGTGTGTGTGTGTGAGAGAGAGAGAGAGAGAGAGAGAGTGTGTGTGTGTGTGCGCGCGCGTGCGTGCGTGCGTGTGTGCGCGCGCATGTGTGTGTGTGTGTGTGTGTGTGTGTGTGTGTGTGTGTGTGTGTGTGTGTGTGTGTGTGTGTGTGTGTGTGTGTGTGTGTGTGAGTCAGAAGTCAGAAGTCAGAAGTCAGAAATCGTTTATTCAACAACTTTGTGTGTGTGTGTGTGTGTGTGTGTGTGTACAAGTTCATCAATATTTGTGGGGTCTTGTGTGTGCATTTTACTACATTTCGGGGGCTGTTTGAAATTGCGGGGCCTTACACACGGCCCTACAAGTTTCTGGTTTTTTATTTTTTTTATAAAAATCCTCTTTTTGCGGCCGTAAAAGCCAAAAATGCTAAAGGTTAGGTTAGGTTAGGTTAGGTTTGGTTAGATCAGATTAGGTTAGGTTAGGTTAGGTTAGGTTAGGATATGTTTTTTGTATGGCCACACAATTTCGACTGGCCCCGCAGCCTGGTTAAATGCACACATATGGCCCCGCAATCATATGTGAGAACTGTGTGAACCAAAGACCCCACAAATATGAGTGAACGAGTTTGTGTGTGTGTGTGTGTGTGTGTGTGTGTGTGTGTGTGTGTGTGTGTGTGTGTGTGTGTGTGTTTGTGTGTGTGTATGTGTGTGTGTGTGTGTGTGTGTGTGTGTGTCAACAAAGCTAGAGACGACACCAGACATCCGATTTTCAAGACATTTTGAATGTAGGTACAAAGCCATAATATCTCCAGGCGTCTTTAATTTTTTTAAATTTTTGATTTCAAATGTATTTTTGAATTAAGGGGATTTTTTTACACAAAAAAGGCTAAAATTCTAATTTCTCAAATACGGCTCTAGCGATTTGGATAAAAATGTCATGGTTTTTATTTCATGGTCAAGAATAAAATGAGACCACCCGCATGTCTGTAAAAATTAAGGTTCAGAAGTTATGGGGGTTGATATTAAAAATTTCGTACTTTTTAAATTTTACTAAATCCTTAACTTTTAAAGAAAATATACTTGCAGCCGTTAAATTTGGCTGAAAAAAATAAATAATCCAGTAGTTTGAATTATTAGCTTACGTCAACTGTTTGCAGAGATAATTGATATTTTCAATTTGCGGTAAACGCAATACGTTGTCTGATGTTAGTATTATGGCAAATATTCAAAAACTGATATCTCCGTTAACTGCTAACCGATTTCGATAAATCTAGTATGTATTTACGGGATAATTGTTGATTTATTTTATTTTATAATTAAAATATTAATATTTTTACGAAATGTTTAGAGATCTTTCTGTACAGAGATTACAACTAGAAAGGTTTCTGGTAATCAGTCGTACATGGACATTTATTTTTTTCTCGTAAAAATTAAGCTCCTTCTTTTTGGTGTAATTGTCACTCAACGTGTTAAAAACGATTCTAAGTTGTTTTTTACACAATATGTATTTTTTAACAGATATCTAGTTGACTTAGCATCCTTATTATATAATGATGAACATAATTATTTTTCAATCTATACGCATTATTCAAAAATGAAGAATGATAAGAAAGATAAGATGATAAGATTCCAAATTTTTAACATTTTTTTAATCCTCTGGAATAGAAGCTTCAACAAATGTAAATCAACTCATGCATATTAACGAAGCTCAAAGAGATGAATGATTTTCAAACTTGGCAATTTCCTTTGCGTCAACACAACATCCGCTGTCTCAATTTCTATTACTGGATTATGTTATCACGTACGAAATGCACGTTTAGTACGTTAGTTGATCGATGCCATTTGTTCACAAATTTATTTATTTTAAAGATCTTGGCCTCTAGGGGCGCACCAACGGGGGACGAACGCCCCCCCCCCAAGAGTTTAAGGTTTTTTGCGGAGTTACGGTATAAAGAGTGTTTTCAGTAATGAACAGTTCTTTTTAAATAATGGTAAAGTTCGAAACAAACAACACACGTTAAAGTAATAAAATACAGATTTCTTCTTAATATATCCGTGAACAAATCAAGTAATAATAATATTACTGGATATTGCTAAGGTAATGTTTAGTTCTGTAAAAGATTATTAAATAATGGAAACCTATCAACAGTTAACTGTGTCCTCTGTGAAAGAACCAGCGAATAATTTTAAATTATGGCACCATTTATACTTTACAGCGTTGAAACCTTTTCAAACTTATTGTTGGCTAACGATAAAATAAAAAAAATAAAAATCACTTCCAAAAGGTTTTTAAACCATTCAAACATTGCAGTAAGCCTAGTTTATTTGCTCTGGAGTTTTTAATCGTTGAATTCCCCCTACATACTCAGCGAATTGCAAATACAAAAACACATTTCAATCCAATATAGGGAGATATGACACGTTTTTGATTAAAATGGGAAATGAGTGTACAGGTTTCCTGCAACAGGTATATTAAAACTGGATTGTTTTAATTCAATATTTAGTAGATATGAATTAAAATAAGCCATATTCCAAGTTTAATCAAGATATCAAGATAAACGAAATAAGGAAGATATAGATTTGTTGATTTCCCTTAAGGATAATATGGGGAGTGAGTATGCAAGTTTGCTGCCACAAAAATGTAATTATTGGGGATTTTAGACTAATATACATTAGATCTCATCATGATAAAGCCAAAAACCAAGTTTTGTAAAGATATGTTGAGAAATATGCGAGATATAGAATTTTACCTATTTCCCCTAAGGTTAACATTGGGACAACGTACTGTGTTTGCCACTCTCAGTATCTCGGTAACCAATGGACATAGAGCAATGATTCAAAATATTTAATTGTTTGCTTTTTCAGCTGAATTCCATGGTGCTAACCAAAAATTGGATTTTTAAATTTTTCTACGTGAAAACCCCAAAAAAAACCCATTTTTGCGGGGGATTATCCTCCTTTTACCCCCTTTTCCGGTGGTCCGATTAGTTTGGTTTACGAACTCGTAAAATTGATAACCACTTTACATGTCTGTACCAAATGTCATAATGATCGGAACAGACATTTATATATATATAATATACATGTGCATATTATACACTAAAGGTTTGAACAAATGGTGTTTTTTTGCTTCTGGGGGCCGCAAAACGAAAAGTTATCATGGTCTAGGGCTTAGGTACGTACGGTAATAGCTTCCTCCATATAGGGGAAATTAGCTAAAAAGGTCTATGGTGTAAAATACACAAAATCAATATATCTATATAAAAAAAGAGTTGTGTGTTGGTATATTTCGGGCTGCAGCCAAAACCACATGTCGTAGACGACCGCCAGAACTTTGTTATTTTATAAAAACTGAAAGTTTCTCTGAGCAATGTTCCTAGTACAAGTAACAAGAATCAGCAACTATGGAGTTTGGCTAGTGGTTACTTGGGCTAATATTCGTAGAATCATATCATTGCAAGCTTCGAAATTACTTAAGCAGCTGGTAAATTCCATTAAAAATATAGAGAAGTATTAGTAATAATGAAGCTTGCAATGGTATGCTCAGAGAAAATATAAATGAATTAGCTCAGTTTTCTTCATATTTTTTTCGGAATAATTAAATTACTTCATTCACTGCTAAACACTTACAACCTCACATTGTTCAACCTGTTTTTCCTGACATCTTTAAAAAAATTGTACAAAGGGTAATCATCACTCACGTTTGTGCTAACGTCCTAGTATAAAACCTGAATTTTACGTATATTTTTACGAAGTAAATGGGGAATATAATAAGATTTTTCTTCGGTAGCCAGACAGTTCTGATGGTTTTAACAGCTCGCCAGACAACTTTGTAAATGTGAGGTGTATTTGCTAATATATCTTTCACAGTTACAATGAAAATGGAGTAGAATTACTAAATTCAAGCGGAATTATGGACCGAACATTATACTTTAGCACAGTTTTAGCGAATTCCCCTTCCCCTATATGGAATAAGCTGATACCGTAGTACTCATGGATGACCTAACCATGACAACTTTTCGTTTTGGGCCCCCCAGAACCAAAAAACACCATTCGTTTAAATTTGTATATATGAATCACTCTACAAATATATATTTGTCTGTTAACACGATAGCGGCCATAAACATGGTCCGATCCTAATGAAATTTGACACAAACGTGTAAAGTGGTAATTCCTCGTACGATCACTCGGACGAGATCGTAAACCAGCCCGATCGGACCACTGGAAGGAGGGGGTTGAGGGGGAAACCCCCCAAAAATAGTTTTTTTTGAGTTATTGCTTAGAAAAATAAAAATTATCCAACTTTTAATAGCGTTATTTAATTCAACTCAAAAAAGCAAACAATTCAGTATCTTTAATCACTACTCTATGTCCATTAATTACCGAGATATTGAAAGTGGTAAACGCAGTACGTTGTCTCAATGGTAACCTTAAGGGGAAAAATAAAATCCTATACAGTGTCTCACTTATTTCTCAATTCTTTTTAATGAAACTTGGTTTGTGACTTCATATATATGAGATTTAAAGTATATTAGTTTAAAATCCCCGATAGTTCAATTTTTATGGCTGCAAACCAACATATTCATTCCCCACGTTACCCTCATGGGAAATACAAAAAAATCTATACATTCCTTATTTCTTAACATATCTTGATCAAACTTGGGGTATGGATTGTTTTAGTTCAGATCTACTTAATATTGAATTAAAACCTCCCACTTTTGACATCCCTGTTGCAGCGAACTTGCATATTCATTACCTATATGTTATTCTTACGGAGCTTACAAAAAAAGTCGAATCTCGTTACGTTGAATTGAAATATGTTCTTTTGCATTTGAAATTCGCTGATTATGCAGGTCTGCTACAACAGGGGTATTTTACATTTTTCTAATATTCTGCATCATACCATTGCAAGCTTCAATATTACTTAAACAGTTCACTTCCCTGTATCTGCAGTGGAAGAATCCAACTATTTTAGTAATTTCTGAGCCTGCAATGATATGAATCTGTGAATATCAGCCAAAGTAACCACTTGCAAAAATTCGTAATATCTTATCTGATTCTTGTTTCCTGTATTCGAAACATTGCTCAGAGGAACCTTCAGCTTTTATAAAATAACGCATGTCTGGCGGTCGTGGGCTCTTGCTCTAAGCAAAATTAGTGGCAAACGATCCTCTTAACACAAGCTTTAACACTTTATGTTTGCGTCTGACTGACAACATATGTCCTTAAAACAGCCTAACATAATATTAAAACCACTTAAAGAATCAAATAAATATTACGTAGAGAACCACTTGAGGAATCAACTAAGTGAAACATATAGTAATCAAAGGATCTACTATATGTAGAGCACTAGAAACATTGATTTTGGAGTTATTCAGGGCAGTACATTGGGTCCTTTACTGTTTTTAATCTATGTAAACAATCTGGCCAAAGTAGAAATCACAGGTAAACTATATCTTTTTTCCTGACGAGCTATTCTTCATGAAGGGGACAATTAGGATTCTGTCATTGATTTTACACATCTAGATCGGACGAGGTATTGTTGGCATTGAACGAGCCACAACTGGCGCGCTCCAGCGTGATGAACATGGAACTAGCCGCTCTTGGCGACGTGACAGGTGGCGCGGCTGCGGCAGGGATGAGAACTAATGGCGGATTCGTACGTTAGACGGCTGCGTCATTATGGCGAATGGGCTCTCGACTCCTTCCCCTCCCCGCACCCGCCCCGCATCAACGTCCCGCCCCGCCGCTCATATTGGCCGTGTCGCCGACGCCGCAAATCCGAGTTTTGGCGAATTATGAGCGACAAAACATTTTGTAATATTGTAATTCATAATTACTAACGTACAATAAAATTATATTTACCTATATAATCTATTTTCAAATGTACATTATTTTCCAGTTACATTTAAACGAGATTTTTTACATAGATTTGAAGAGGTCATAACGCTAGTAAGCTATTTCCGTACAATGTTGTTTTTACTATTGAATATGAAAACACGCTGTTGAGATAATTGTAATATTTCGATAATTTCATGCAAAGCTAAGTTACCTAAAGGAAAATCATATACTGTTATATTTTAAATTGACTATATTTTACTCATACATAATCGTTTATTGTTAATAATTAATCTTTAATCATTCTTACTATTAAAAGCTTACAATTAAGGTTACAATAATTTAAGGCGAATTAATTTGTCTTCGAACGCTTGTCGAGGAAATTTTTTCAACGATATGGCCGGGTTTTTTTACCACATCAGGCCACCTGCGAGGCTTGTAATTTTAGCCCAACGTGGCCAAAAAACACTCTCATTGCTCGGACTGCGTTTGATAGCCATCCATTGATCTGCTTATTGAAAAAAGGGTTTTGACTCCTTATGTGGTTTCTTAATCTCATTCCCTTTATTTTACATTTTAAACATCAGTAAACTAAAGACATCTGTCCAGAGGCGGATTTGGAAATTTGCCGCCCTGGAAAATATTTTTTCTCCGGCTGGATTAGGCAAATACCCCACTGTGCGGCGGCCGCGGAGCAGAGCGCGCTGTTGGTCTGGAAAGAGTAGCAACCCAGCAAGCTCACCTGACGGCGCCAGCGGGTGCGGCAACTTCAAACGATCCCGTCATCCGCTACGAACGCCACTAACCTCCTGCTAACCCCAGAGCTGACGACTGACAACTTGGGGGCAAATTCGATCGCGTCTCGAAATCCCGCAATCTGTTTTCGGGAGTACTTGTGACAAAATACATATTTTACAAACACTAATGACAGTGCAAAAATAATTTTGTGCAGATAATAAATACTCTATCTGCTTTTGTCTGAAGAATTAATAAATCATTAACTTTGGATCTATTTCCATATAAAACAAGCCATATCTAAAAATTGAATGAAAAATATGTAAATCCAGCCCAGCATCTGTCCGGCTACTCTTCCATTAATTGTTAAGTATTTATTTATTTTTCAACCTCAAAATTTTCCCGCCCCTTAACATCTTTCATGGCTCAATTTGCACCATGGCCCTCCCTGTGAGCACCCCTATTCTGAAAGGACAAATCTTTAAAAGTACTCCATTATCGCTAAGGTAAATGTTGTGATTAACTCCGCAAGGAGCGTTGAGGTGGCATCCCATATCAGAACAACTTGCGCGCGCATCTCAACAAATGGTCTGCTTTATTTGCAGTCCTATGACTATGTCATTCTAACAACGTTTTGTGGTGTATTAGATGTGCTGTTATTGTTCCCTGACTTTACTAAAGTTATATGTGAATATAGTGCGAGTTTCATGAAAAAGCCTCCAACGATATCTTAAGGTAAGAACAAAGAAACGATCAATTTGTTAAGTTCATTAAAGTGTAGCCTTTTTAGGTTAATGTTGTTTATGGCTGCCCACGGTGTTAAGGGTGACGAAGAGAGAATTGGAAAATTGTATATAGGCCTACTTTTTTTATTATAAAAGAGGCGACAGAAACGTGCTGATAGCGATAGCATTACTTTGTAGTGCGGGTTGACTAGTAAAATTATGCAGGTACAAAGTGCAAATTCCTAGTGCACAATTCCACAGAGATTAATTTGAAAAAATAGTTTTGACTTGTTGAGTAATACTACTGTATAAGATATCCACAGGCCTAAAAGTTAACCGCATATTCAAATATGTAACATTTAAAACGAAACAAAATTTTAAAATTTGGACAAACACTGAAATTTTAAAACTACTTATAGGTGAAAGTAAGAAATTGAACAAACATTGTACCTATTTATTATTCCAGAGTATTGGTTGTAAAATCAATTTGTTGACTCACTTTAAATATATAAAATTAACATTATCTATATTAGCTTAACCCATGACAGGATAGCTGTAAGAAAAGTCAAGTTTGTTATGGACCAGTTGTGTTGATTTAACTTTAAGGTATAATTCCAAAGAAGTTAAATCTCTCATTACCGTTTTGGAAGCCTCCGATGTTTTCATTTGGGAATTTTTCTTACTTAACAAAAGCCATGCTATGATAAACAGTCTGCGCGCGACCCTAATCCCGGGCTTTCCGGGCCTAGTGACAAATCCAGCACTGTATACAACTCAAATAATCAAAAAAACTTTTAGGCAAGTTATTAAGAACAATAATTTACAAAGCAAAAACATACTACTTGCCAGTATTGGGAAAATAGTGGACTACAGTGGACCGTCTTGAATTTGGCTGTCAAGATAAAAATAAATCTAAACTACTATATAGCGGCCAGGGCGCCTAAAGAGCAGAGAATATCGCATGCTTGTCATTGGTTTATAGTCATACGTTTAGAAGAGTATGAGTTTTCCATTGAAAATAAGTGTATAAAGTGTTTAGAAAAGTAACAAGCAGAGCGTAATGTTCCCGAGCTATTCCCAGGTTATAATGAAGATATGGATTTTTTTTAGCCCATGAGGATAACATGGGGAATGAGTATGCAGGTTTGCCGCCACAAAAATGGAAATTGCGGTGATTTTAGACTAAAAGACATTAAATCTCAAAAAAAAGTTATAATGGTCTCGGGCTTAGGTCTTACCATGAGACCTACGGTAATAGCTTCTTCCCTCTTCCCTATAGGGGAAATTCGCTAAAACTAAAATTTTGTATTGTAAAAGTGAACAGCTATAAGAATAAAATAATATGGCATATTCCGCCCATAAGACAGTTGTAATTTTTAGTATTATACCTATGAACGGCCTCGGGCACTTTATTTGCCTCAGACTATAACTTTTAACATTCTTCCCAGATATTATACTTTAAGAAAAAAACATGACGGAGTTTATTGAGATACCTAAATAATTTATTTTGTTTTTTGCAGTAGGCTGTCAGAGGAAAAACACCGCTCATTGTAAATACTGTAAATAACACTTTAGCTAAGAAACATTATTAAATAAGATGACATTTATGAAGTATTGCGAAATCTTAAAGGAGGTAAGTTATTTTTTTATCCCTCTATCTGTATAATTATTGGCTTATTAAAATTACAACTTATTAAATCATGGTAGCGTAATATGGTAACGGTAGTATAATAAGAAAAATCCTCGCAAGGTTAAGAATACAACACATCGAGTACGGTCAGCGTTATTTTTATACGTTCGTAACCATCACAGGATTAGATCAGTCGATATCCCACGAAGTATGCAGCAGTAGGTTAGCCGTACGCCGCCGCCGCCGCGCGTTTGAAGTAGCTCGCGCTAGCAAATGAACGACGACGCCATGATTGAATCTCTCAGAGTCGCCAACCGAACAGGGAGTGAGATGCGGGATGCGGGGAGTGGAAGGGGGAATGGGGGGGGCTGATCAGCGACGCCTAGCGGCAAGAACATGAACCCGGTGCAATCGCCATTTTCAAGGACAACAATGCCTCGTCCGATCTACCTAGGTCCAATTCAATGATTCTGTTTTTCATTCGGCAATGAGGGATTTATCTAAGATTAAGTCTTGGTTTGACCAAAATTTATTAACACTTAACATATCCAAAACCAAATGTATGCCAATCGCCTTGAGAGATCGATCCGACACGGGAATTACTAGCCTCAAACTACATGTTTGTGGAAACCTAGAGTCAGTAAACTGTGGATGCGAATCTATTGAAAGGGTGAATTCGTATAAATATTTAGGTGTCTTGATGTATAATAGTATGTCTTGGAATGAACATGTCAAATTTATTAATAACAAACTTCAGAAATTAATTTACGCTTTCTTCCAACTTAGCCATGTTTTAAACCCAAAAGAAATTAAAATAATATACTGTGCATATGTTCAATCTATCTTAGAGGGAGGGATATTGGCTTGGGGTGGGGCGTATAAATCAACAATTCAACCACTGATAATAACTCAAAAAGCAATCCTCAAAGCAGCAATGAGAAGGTGTCGGCGGTATCCGTTGGACGCGTTGTTTGAAGAAATTAAAGTTTTAGACGTGAGACAACTTTTTATAAGAACAGTTATTTGCAATTTGTTTAAAACTTCTAGAGGTATTTTCCAAATTCCAACTCATACTTATCTACGAAATAAGCCTATGTGAGAGGTAATTATTTCATTATTATTACAGTCATTTTAGTTACATTGAAGTTTATTATTTCAGATTATTATTTTATAAATGAATTTTGTATAATATGTACATACATCTTATCCGAAATAAAGCTGATTTGATTTGATTTGATTTGATCTATGTTACCATTTTTGTTTCGGAGCCTACGGTTTCTTCTTCATACAAAAACAATGTCCCACTAAACTATTTTCTACTAAATATCACGTGAAAAATATTCGAAATGTTATAATTAAAACAATAGTGTAAAATTGAATTAATTAGGTTTGATTGTAATACCAAAACTTATGGAAAATCAATGCTCTCTTGATAGTACAGAAATTTCTCCATACGAACAGTAGGAAGGCCTATAAGTTCAAAAAGTTTGTTTTTCTGGTTAACTGTCTAGTATTTTAAGTACAATTAACAATTAATTCTATCATTTACTGAACCACAAAAAAATGCAATTCATATTATTGACTTTGAATTGACATTTTTTCTATTGCCTGAAGTTTTTTTTTATCTAAAGACGTAATCCATGTCATGGATCAGCCCATTACTTGACAGTGATCTTTTGATTACTTTTAAACTTGTGTTATGTTTTATGAGAATATTATGCTAGTCTGAAAACATTAAAGAGATGTTTGTGGCGGTTAAGCGCGTTAGAAGCTAGTGACGTCATGAGTCTGTTATAAACAATCACAGCCACAGGGATTAATCTTCCATTCCAAATCCCTGCTAATGAAAGTGAGCGCGATTGATGACTCGTGCGAATGGCTTTTACAAAATATTCGAAAAATGGAATGTACTTTGTTACTCTACCAAATACTGCTGGCAGTTTTATACCTCAAGAAAATCCAAAAGGAATATGGTTTCCTCCCTCCTTGACAAGCGAATATCAAATACGTTATTCGCATATATATATGTTACTTTGAAAAAAAAACACCATTCGTTCGAATTAATATATATATATAATTATTTTTAAAGAAAATTTGATACAGACGAGGAAAGCAGAAACGAATGTTTGAAGAAAAAGTTAAATAAACTCAAATATACATATATTTGTACAAAAATTTCCTAATCTTATATATTTATACTGTTCACGTTTGATTCAAAGATATTACTGATACAATTTTTAACAAGTTTGGCCAGAAGTCTCTTTAATACATTTTTAGCGAATTCCCCTAAAGACATCTTCGTCTTTAGGTCACCTGAAGTCTCAAAACAAAACATTTCCGACCCCAACCCCCATAAGGAGGAAAACTACGCTCCATAAGTAATTTACTTTTCGTTTTTGGGCTGTAGCGGCTAAACTAAAGGTCTTATTGGAAAATGAAGATGACTTACAGTACCGTATTTAAAGTTAAATTTACTACAACTTTGATACTTGAGTGTTTTACCCTATCTCACCTCCTTCACCATTAAAATAGCCTCTAAATTTTTTTTTTGTAAATTTACACTTACTTTTTTGGTTTTTCTTTATTTATTTATTTGTTTGTTGACCGAGATACCTAATTTTAGACAGGGAGATAGTTTGACCATTCAGGATTTTTTCAGGTCATTTGCCAATGTTTCAACTCTTAAAAAAGTCTTCTATAGTTAGACTTACATTGAATTTTTAATTTTTCTCGTGGTTTTTATTTTTTAGAGATCGTCATCAAGCTCGTATGTAGCCTCTAGCTGTTCAAAAGTATATATTGGACGGTTAGAGGGTACTTATTATGAAAACTTCCGATTGAAGCTACATTTTTTACCCAATAGGCAACTAGGTGCAAACGAAATCAGAAAATGGTCTTTCATTGACGCCTCCACGCTTTACGTTAGAGTCTCTAGATCCACTCCTTACGGGAGTTAGGATTGGAGACCACCAGCTTAGTGAATAGTTAATATTGAGGACTTTACCTTATGTCATTTAAAAACCATTGGGATGTAAAAAGGTCTGCTTTGTTTACTTAAAACCAAATGCTAGATATAATCATAATTTTGTGGATCCAAAAGCTTATTTTCTAAGAAGGTATTTTGTACTTTAGTAAAGAAGGGTTATGCTTAGGAGCTATTAGCCCCTTCAAGACTCTAGTATCATATTACAGAGGAGAAAAAAATCCTTCAAAATATTACCATTTGCTTCGGGACACCGAATTGCCTTTAGCCCCCTCTTAATTTCCTATGTTGAACTTCTTTCGTCCAGATTTAGTCAAATATTTACTTAGAGCCTGCTAAGAAAATGAAAGATAAACACAATAATTAAAATTACCTTGTGCAGAATGAGCCACTGTTCTTGAATTGCTGTTGTGTATAACAATACGTATTTCACAGCATCCTCAGGGCAACTAGTCCTAAATTGTAATCATTATATTTCAAGTTTGATTTACACTTGCACCATGTTTCTTGCTGGTTTACATCACCGGGCGACCCGAAGGGCGCGGCGGCGCTGTGTCGAGATGGTCGGCTTCGTCGGGGGAACTGACGAGTGGAGGCGAGGGATGGGGATTTCCAAGGGTCTGCTGTCTCCTTTTTCTTGTTTCAGGTGGAATTGGCATTGCCAGATTGGCTGCTTTTTAAGTTTTCTATTTTATGGATGGTTCAAAAAATTACAGTTATTTTATTAATCTTGAAATACATGTTTTTGGTGAGGTGTAATCAGTGTAATTCTTTTTTGGCGAATTTCCCCTGTTATGGAAGAGGCTATTACCGTAGGTCTCATGGTAAAACCTAAGCGTGAGACCATCATAACTTTTCGTTTTAGTGCTCCCAGATACCGAAAACACCATTCCTTCAAATTGTGTGTGTGTGTGCGTGCGCGTGCGCGTGTGTGTGTGTGTCTGTAAGACGATAGCGCTCACAAAAATGGTCCGATCGGAATGAAATTTTGCATAGGCGTCTAAAGTATTAATTATTCGGATGAGTTCGAAAACCAGCCCGACCGGAACATCAGTAGGGGGTTAAGGGGGCAAAATCCCCTAAATATGGCTTTTATGGATTTTTTATATACAGAGAAAAATTTAACTAATCACATTTGTATGTATACAATTGAATTCAGCTTGAAAAAACAAATAATTTACTACTCTGAATCATTGCTCCATGTTCAATGGTTACTGGGATACTGAGAGTGGTAAACGCAGTACGTTGTCACAATGTTAACATTATAATATTTTAATGTTAATGAATATTTTAACTAGATCTATCGTGAATATTTTCACGATAGATTCCCTTACAGCCAAATCACCAATAATAGGTATATCGTTTCAACCCCGGACAAAGTCCTTTAAAGTTGAACTTTCGTTAAGTTTTAAATTTTCTTCATGGTTTTTATTTTTTGGCAAATGTATTTTTTTCTTAAAACTACCCAATTTTTACAGTCTGACTGTTGCAGCAAACCTGCATACTCATCCCCCATGTTGTTCTTATATGGAGAATACACAAATATTTCCTACCTTGATTACGTTGGACTGAAATAATTGTATATGCTTTTCAAATTTGCTGATATGCAGATCTGCTGGAACGGGGATATTTTTCATCAATCTGTCAACATTGTTTATCCTCTTACTGTATACCCCATATCGTGGAACGTCAAGATATTTGCGATATATACTCTTCAACATTACTTATCCTTGACAACCAACAACTTACAAAATTAATACATGATTTTCATCCCAAAACTATGTTGTACAAATTTCAAACTCTGTTAATTATTTTAATCCCAAGACTAAACCAAACTCCTACTCATCAGTGTTCTATAAGCGCGTCACAGCGCTAGAAGTCATGTTTCAAACATTGTCAATGGTAGAATCTTTTAAAACATTCTTTTAACCAGTCGTAATCCCTGCAGCTCGCAAGGTGGCAGCGTAAGCCTCGCCTGTGAGAGGGCACACTTGAAACAATCCAATGTTCCTGTCAAAGTACCCCTGGTTAAGCACCCTGAGATGAGAGGGATTAATTAAAACAAATGTATGTTAACCAATCTTTATGTATTAAGCAAGGCCAAAAAAGGAATTTATTATTTTTTACTTATTTTTGTAATTTCAAAATTGAAAAAATACATGGCAAACAGGAATAATAATATACGGAGTTTTCACATTCGCTACCCTAGGAAAACTACATATTATCCAAATATCAAGCTGAGTGAACTATGAAAACCAAATTTAATTATTTTGTCTTTTTTTCTTATAGGTATTATAATTTAACATATACCGGTTTGATGGGATTAGTATAGGACATGCTGTTTTCTGCTGTACTTGCTTATGTTTAACAACATAAGTAAATTATAAACAGATCCTACAATAAAGAACAAAGTTAATTTTTAACCCTAATATAATCCTATATTAGGGTTAAAAATTATAGTTTTTATATACAGGGTTAGGCAAAAGTGTGGATACCCCCACCTAACTTTTTAATGCGTCATAGTAGGAAAACCAAACTCAGCATACCTTCACAGAATTAAAAATTACACTTTTTAACGAGAGTTCCATTTTCACCCCAACCCCCAAAATGGGGCACCTTAGGGGCAGCCCCAAATTTTTAAATGCAAACCTCTATCGAGGGACCCCTCATTTTAAAGGGGGTTTTTAAAGAATTACAATGGCGCAAACTGGAGGTCGATATCACCTCCCAAACCAAAAAGGCGGCCATTTCAAAATTTGAGATGGGTAACAAGCTAAAGTGAGGATACCCCGTCTAAACTATTAAACGGGTTACATTAGGTAAACTAAACTCAGCTCAACTTTATACAACATAAAACTGTACTTTTTTGTAGCAAAAACAACTCTGTCTCTGCCTCCAAAATGGGGCTCTTTAGGGGCAGCTCCAAATTTTTTAATGCAAACTCCTATCGGGAGTGCACTCATTTTAAAGGGTTTGTCAAAAGAAATACAATAGCGCAAACCGGAGGTCGATATCACCCCCAACCAAAATGGTGTCTATTTCAAAATTTGGGATGAGTAAACCAAATAAAGTATGGATCCCCCCCCCTTAAGTATTAAATGGGATACAGTAGGTAAACTAAACTCAGCTCACCATTTTATACGACATAAAACCTATCTTTTTTGTTATAAGACATAAAAACGAACTTTTTTGTAACCAAAACAACTTTGCCTCGGCCCCCAAAATGGGGCCTTTGGGAGCAGCCCCAAATTTTTAGATGTAGACCCCTATCAAGTGACCCCTCATTTTGAAGGGTTTGTCAATAGAAATAAAATGGTGCAAACCGGGGGTCAATATCACAGCCCCTAACCAGGATAGCATGCATTTCAAAATTTCAAAGTTTACAAGAGAAGCACTATTATCAGGCCTTCTCCTCCCTGCAAATTTGGAAATTGCCGCCATTTTGGTTAGGGGGGTGATATCGATCTCCTGTTTGCGCCATTGTATTTCTTTTGACAAACCCTTTAAAATGAGGGATCGCTCGATAGGGGTTTGCATTTAAAAAATTGGGGCTGCCCCTAAGGTGCCCCATTTTGGGGGTGGGGGCAAAAATGGGACTCTCGTTAAAAAGTGCAGTTTTTAATTCTGTGAAGGTATGCTGAGTTTGGTTTTCCTACTACGACACATTAACAAGTTAGGTGGGGGTATCCCACTTTTGCCTAACCCTGTATAGTTATATACAGTACTATAGTTTTTACACAAGTACTAACATGGATTGAAAAGAGATCTAATTATTAACAGAAAGGCAAAAGTTCGAATTTTTTTTAATATATTGGTATAAAATGTACGATATAAGATAAAAAATAGTTAAAACTATAAGTATTTAAAAAAACCTTTATTTACTATAATAGTGTAAAGGTAGCTGAAATCATGTACAGTGCCATGTAAATCTTAAATCGGTGAGATTCTGGCTCCTCCACCAGATCTAGCTCCTCCAAAATTATTCCATGTTTATACTAATGTATGACTGTATTGTGAAAAATTATGATGGTTTTATGTGCTCAAACTGCCTGAAAAATTCCAGCAAACAGCAGTTATATATTTTTCGTTATAAATTAATCAAGCGTGCAATTGTGCTACAATAGTTGGCATTCAACTATAATGGTTTCTCAAAAGTGAATTATGATTTTTATGCCACCAAAGCGGTTCCGTCCTGCTTTTTCTGATAAGCAAATCTGATACAAATCCGATATTCCATGAAAGCATAAATAAATACAATCCTTTTATCTTTACATGGCAGGGAAATCCAAAAATGACGGCACCAACCTTGCTTGTTATGAGAATAAAAATTATTTTGTCAAAAACATATTATTTAAAATCCGGATGGTAAATCAGAGCACAAATCTGAATACTAAAAATATTATTCACGCTTCAATTATTGGAGGTAGCCACAACTCAATACATTTGTAAACTGGGCGAATGCTACGTATGTTACGTTAAACAGCTTTATTTATCCATACGAACAATTAATAAATCATTTATTTCCTTGAATAATAAATGTTTACCACAGTTTATTTTTATTATTTATGTATCAACTCTAATAATCAAGTTTTAAATTATCGTACCTATATGCAGATCAGGGTCCCCGAGAAACTTTGGCTGTAAGGGAATCTATTGTGCAAAAGACAGTTAAAATATTCATTAACATTAAAATATTATAATGTTAACATTGTGACAACGTACTGTGTTTACCACTCTCAGTATCCCAGTAACCAATGAACATGGAGCAATGATTCAGTGTAGTAAATTATTTGATTTTTCAAGCGGAATTCAATTGTATATGTTGTAGCCACATGCTGTAATTGGGCACATCATGAAGTGTCCAGCTCTAACCGGGCACTTCATGAGGTGCCCAGCTCGCCTGGGCACATGGTGTAATTGAACGGTTTCATTAAAAATTACAGTATGTGACCAAAAAAACTGGGCACTTCATGAAGTGCCCAACGCTCGCTGGTCACATGCTGTAGTTATTTTTTTACACTATGTGTCCAGCTCCGATAATGGACAATTGATGTGTACGTAAGCTGATGTTATATTTTCAATCATACAAAATAGGAATATTTTTAAGAATTTTGTTAACATTAAGAATAAGACTGTTGGCCACTAAACCGAACAATTATTGCCTGTCTGTTTTTTTCATCAAGGTTTCTTCTATGTTTTCTGAGCTATTTTGGCTACGCATAATTATTAATACTATTATTATTTAAACAACAAACGGTTTTAAAATTGTTTATTGTTTGAATAATAATATTAATAGTGATGTGTAGCCCAAAATAACTCTGAAAACATAAACCAGACAATTCAGTGAATATAAATTTTAAGCTTTAATAAAATAAAATAGGTACATGAAACATTTTATCTAACACATTAATACGTAACACAACACATCAACATTAACATTAACCTATTTTTTATGTTTTAATTGATTAACTTCTTACTTAGTCAACCTTAATAAAACTTACAATAAGTTAAAATATAGCAAGGTAAAACAAATTTTTAGGATATGCCATGGGAGTCTTGAAAAAAAAACTATTATTTAGTTTTTTTACATCAAAATTGAAAAAAATTATTTCATTATTTTATTTGTTTTTTTTAGAATTTTATTAGCACTAACAATTTAGGTTTTAGTTTTAGCGAATTTCCCCTATAGGGAAGTTAGCGAATTTCCCCTATAGAACTGGGTTTGTTTTGAGGTCAACGGATAGTGCCACTGTGCCAGGGATTCAGCCCTTTACTATACTGAAGTTGTGTCCTTTCTTAAAAGTCTGAAACGTACTAGAAAATGTCAAAGAACCTTTAACGTTATGCATCAAATGTTTAATAAATACTATAGATCATTAAATATCTTACATTAAATACTCAGCATTGATATTTTATTTTTAGGGGCTTTTGCCCCTACAAGCCACTAGTCATAAATAAATATATTTAATTTCCTAAGGCGATTCTTTGTGTCAAAATTGTGGGCGTCTGGCAAGCCGTAGAAAGATGGGAGGGGGCTCAAATTAAAGGTCTCTATTCCGTGATGGCGGGAAAAATAATGAAATTGCTTGAAATTCACCAGAAAACGGGAAATAACGTAAAATATCTGCCATTTACAAAGCATAGGGATCTAAACACGTCTGCTTTGTTTACATAAAACATATGATACTGACATTTGATTGAAAACCATGTGGTAAGCTAGATATCAATATGAGGTAGATTCAGTTTGCTATTAAGGTATTTTGAACTATAATAAATAAGGATTGTTTGAATTTTCCCTCTTTAGGGGCTTTTAGCCCTTTCAAGCCACTAGTATACCGTATATATAATTACGTAAGGGACAGTGGTGTAGTGGTGCGGGAACGCGTGGGAACGGCGTTCCCACACTGGTTTTCAGAAACCCGGGAAAATCCCAGTGCCCCGTTCAGGGAAAATCCGGAAAAAACTAAAAATCCTATATTTCTAAACATTAATTAGATAGTATAAAAAAAATATAGGATGAGGATGTACAATTTTATGTCAATGTTATAATTCAATACTTAACAAACATATTTGTAAACAGCACTATTTTACTCTGTCTCGAAAGATAACCTAACTCTTGCTTGAACTTTGTATTGTGCACACTGCACAGAGTATGGCCTGGTTTGCACGACGACCAGACAGAAGGACAGTAGAAAAAATTCTTTTGTTCTCTATTGTTTAAAGGTGTTACTGTCCACTGTACTGGTCGTCGTGCAAACCAGGCCTACGGTATACGGTAGCGGACATCACTCTCCAGTCTCCCGTCCCTCCCCCACCTTGCAGGATGCATTTGCCGTCTACTTGTAAACCTGATTCGTCAATCTGTCAATGAACTTTAATTGTAATGAATCACTTTGTTTTTTCTCTGTTTTATGTTTTATGGATTTAATTTATTTCAGTTCTCTGATTTTACTTGCCTAGAATGTTATTTAAAAAAGAGGTTATGAATGGTGTTTTTTGGAGATTAACGACAACGTACATAAAAGTCATTGTAATTAATTATTACTCTGTTTTTTTTTTTTTTTTGCTTTATGGATTTAATTTGTTTTAGTTCTCTGCTTTTTTTCTTGTATAGAATATGTCATTTAAAAATTAGGTTGTGTAACTATTTTGGGGGTTAACGTGCATAAAAGAAGTTATTAACTTAATTAATAACCTTTTCTAAAATAACTTCTTTTGTAAAATAATAAAGTTAGTTAAATATAAAAAGA
Organism: Flexamia atlantica; assembly: GCA_035578135.1. Lineage (NCBI taxonomy): Eukaryota > Metazoa > Arthropoda > Insecta > Hemiptera > Cicadellidae > Flexamia > Flexamia atlantica. The sequence continues at coordinate 182,435,823 of JAQJVK010000001.1, forward strand.
TAGACTTCTGTTTTTATATTTCACTTTTCCAAAAATCATCCAAATTATTAAATAGTTTCTTGAAGCCTCAGTAAAACCAGTGAGCTTAAAAATACATAGCCTAATAATACGCATCGTATACACATTCAGGGAAAAGGTATTTTAATTTGCAGGGAATTTGACAAATATATTAAGCGTTCCCACACTGGAAAATTTGCCACTACACCACTGGTAAGGGAAATATTTGCGCCGAAATTGTGGGCGTTTGGAAGGTTGCAGGATGATGGGAGGGGGCTGAAATTGAAGGTCTCCATCTTAGGGACTCGTGGAAGATACTGAAATTTCTTTAAGCTTACTACAAAATGAGAAATAACGTAAAATAGCTGAAAGTCATTAAATAATGCGGTAGCAAAATTATATTCATGGTTATTTCTTACATTTATATTACTTCTGCAAATTAAATATGACTTCTAAAGCTATTTATTACTTCAGAAATGTTTTACGATGTTTTGTGAGCGTGCTGGTCTCGTTGAAGTGCCGCGAGTTGGCCGCAACAGTAGTAGTGAGACGCGATCCAACAAAGCGCCTGCAAAATCTTAAACGCAACCAGGCTCGCGTTGCGGGGCCTGAGTTAGCAATCCAGTGTATTTATTTACATCGATGGTGATAGCTCACCTACCTTCCTGTTACCTGGCATGGTGTTCGAATGTTCGGCACCTAATGTCTCTGGCCAACTGTTTAATCAAACTTTAACTACTTATATCTCCCTAACCATTGGGTTTAGGAAAAAGTCAAAGAGTAAACAGGTTATTAAAATTAAGCCTAGAGTCCAAATACGCCATAAAATAAGGGTGTTCTAAAAGAAAAATCAAAGTTGTCCGCCATATTGGAAAATGGCAGCCATTTAGAAGAAAGTGAAATTCGTATTTTTAAATGTCTTAAAAAGTAGGAGAAGTCCCCCAGTTAAAGTTTTCTCTAAATCCAATAGTTTCTGAAATACCAATGGTGGCACAGTTAAGTTGGACACCTTGTATATATAGAAATATAGATAAATATATTTATATAAATTCGAACAAATGGTGTTTTTTGCTTCTGGGGACCCCAACATGAAAAGTTAACATGGTCTCGGACTTAGTTCTTGCCATGAGTACTACTGTAATAGCTTATTGCTTTAAGGAAATTCGCTAATAAGGAAATTCGCTAAAATTCGAACAAATGGTGTTTTTTGCTTCTGGTGGCACCTAAATGAAAAGTTATCATGGTCTCTGGCTTAGATCTTACCATGAGACCTACGGTAATAGCTTCTTCCCTATTTGGGAAATTCGCTAATTCCCTATGGGGGAAATTCGCTAAAAATAATAGCCTATACTTGGCACGAAAATGCAATGTTCAAAACTTTAAAACAGCTGGCTTTTCTAATTTAATCATATGGGGAAATGACCAGCTGTTAAAGTTTGTGTAGAAAATTTCATAAACATCATCAGTAAAAATATGTATTCCTTATAGTACATTTATTTGACATATTTAGTTATCTGGTCTTTAAATAAGCCATATGACTGTATCTACCTTCTGGCTATGAATAAAACATCAGCTCACATGTTTTTATGTAAACAAAGCAGACGTTTTAATTAGACCCTTATGATACTTTAATGGCAGTTACTTATGTTATTTTTTGTTTTCTAGCAAACATTATGAATACAGTACTTTTTCTGAGTCCCTGACATTAAAAAATTTAATTTGAGCCCTTTTCCCTCATCCTGTGTGACTTGCCAAATGCCCACAATTGCTATTCAAAAATAAATTATTCCCCATAAGATTAGTATGGAAAAACGCAGATTTGCTGCCACAGAAATTTTAAATGAGGTATCTAGAGGCACGGTCGTGTCTCGTCGCCAAGTCCACCAACAGACGACGAATGAACGACGTGAGTGCCTATATTAACAGCGCAGATTAGGAGCCGATTTTTCACTTTTCAAAAAAGATCATAGGATACAATCCATATATCTAAACTATATAAAGCCACATAACATGTTTTATCAAGATATGTTGAGGAATAAGAAAGCTATCCAATTTTATTTACCTCTCATATAAGGTTAACATTGGGAAAGAGAGTACGCAGATTTGCTGCTCGGGAATTTGATGATTTGGGTATTTTAAGCCCTAATCAAGTAGATATTAACTGTATGAAGCCCCATGCCAGTTCTTATCAGGATATGTTGAGAAATGAGCAAACACAAATTCTTTTATTACCCATAAGGTGAACATGAGAATGAGTATACAGGTTTGCTGCCATGAAAATGTAAAAATAAGGTATTTTAGACCATAATCTAGTATATTTCAACAACATGAAGATACACACAAAGTTTTATCAAGATATGTTAAGAAATAAGGAAGATATAGGATTTTTTTATTTCCCATAAGGATAACATGGGAAATGAGTATGCAGGTTTGCTGCCATGAAAATGGAAATATCGGGGTTTTTAGACTAGTATACATTAGATCTCATCTAGATGAAGCCACAAAACATCTTTTGTTAAGATATGTTGAGAAATAAGCGAGATATAGAATTTTACTTATTCCCCATAAGGTTAATATTGTGACAACCAGAGCCGGCGACAGGGGGGGGGGGCAGGGGGGCCAAATGCATAGGGGCCTGGAAGTACACGTGATTCATCAGGGGCCAAAAGGTCATCAGGGGCCCGAGCTTTTCCATTGCACAGGGGCCCAAAAGCCTGTCACCGGGCCTTGTGACAACATACTGTATTTACCACTTTCAATATCTCGGTAACCAATAAACATAGAGCAATGATTCAGAATACCGAATTGGTTGTTTCTTTGAGCTGAATACAATGGTGCCAACAAATATTTGATAAATTTTATTTTTCTATGTGAAAAACTCTAAACTAAAGGGGATAAAATCCCCTTTTTTGGGGGGTTTATGCCCTTTAACCCCCCTTCTGGTGTTCCGATCGGGCTGGTTCACGAACTTGTCCGAGTGATTACCACTTTATACGTCTATACCAAATTTCATCAAGATTGGACCATATTTACAGCCCGTGCTCACAGTCATATATACCGGGTGTTCAAAAAGTCCCGGATCGTCTTTGTAATTTTTTTATTATGAAACATTGAACTACGAAACTTAGAACATGTCTCTTGGACACCAAGTACTATTTTAGCAAGTATTCAGTGACCCCCAACCTGTTGGAGATCAATTCTACAAGACTGTTTTTAATATTACATTTAAAAACAGATGATATTTTGTTTACATAATTATTATTGATTTATAATGTTTAAAGAAAAGTGGGTTTCTATTGTAATTTAAAAATATATTATTAAAAGTATTCCAATAACCAAGTCTTAAGGTTTTCTCAGTTTATCTTCCTGGTTTAGGTGTACTTTATTTCAGGTTATGGGTAACTGTTAATTGGGAATAAGGTTGACTTGGTGGAAATAAGGAAAATGGCTATGGGAACTCAAATATTTGTTCTGAAACCTTTTGGTGGGCGCAATTTTAGTAATTGGCTATACAGATTGGAATTGATATTAGAAAAAAATAAAGTACTGAATGCAGTAACCGATGATATTCCTGAAGAAGAAGGGTTACGGTCGACCTTCATGGAACAAGACATCAAGGCAAGGAGCCTGATAGTTCAGCACATCACGGATGACATCATGTCTACAGTCAGGACTCAGAGGACGGCAAAAAGTATGATGGATCTTTTAAAAAGGACTTACGGAACGACCGGGATTGGAGAACAAGTAAGGATAAAACAGGAACTTGGAAACCTGAAGTTCAATGGTGAGTCTTCCCTACTATCGTACTTTACTAAATTTGAATCTTTGGTCAATGATCTAAAGTCTGCCGGAGGTACAATGAATGATCAGGAAATAATAACCACACTTTTATCTTCGATGCCCTCACAATTTCAAGCAGTCACTCGTACAGTAGACATTTTATTTCACAAAAATCCTGAAACGATTACTTTAGGTTTTCTGAAAAATCAGTTATTATGTGAAGAAGTACGCATTCGAGGGGAATCAAGTACGGTGGTACCTGATTCTGCTGTTTTTGTGGGGCAAAAGAAGCAAAAGTTCTTTAAGAAATCCAAATTTCCGGTTAGGGAAGTTAAAGATAGAGACCAGCCATTTAAATTTCGATGTTATGAATGTAATGAAAAAGGACATCGTAAAGCAGATTGTCCTAAGTTAAAGCGTAAACCTTTCAAGTCTCATATGGCAAATAACGATGCGTGTTTTGTGACTGAGAATGAAGTAGTTCTCACTAGCAGTAAACAAGTAGTGACATTTGTAGTAGATTCTGGCTCAACACATCACCTTGTTGACACTAAAACTGGCGTTTTTCTTGGAAATGTTGAAAATGTTAACTTTGACATTCAAGAAGCCAAACATGGACAAACTCTGAAGGCAACAAGATGTGGTAGTTTACGGTTGATTCTTCCAAATGGAAATTTTGTAACCATTGAGATCGTAATCGAATGTCAAAACCTCACACGAAATTCATTGAAGGTTCGTAAAATTGAACAAAAGGGTCATAATGTTGTGTTTTCAAATGAACATGTTTTCATTGAGAAACTAGATGGGGCTGTACTTTAAAAGGGTCAAATAAACGGTAATTTGTACATGGTTGAACTAGATTTGCCTTATGAATCACAAGCGCATAGTATAAAGATTGATGGAACTGACAATAAACTTGTAATGCACAGACGAATGGGACATTCGTCAGCTTATCCATGTAATCAACGTGGTGATGTATGTCTTAGGGGGAAACAAACTCGAAATCCCTTTTCTCCTTTGCCAGTAGAAAGGAAACCAAAAAGGATTCTCGAGGTAGTTTCTAGTGATGTTTGCGGTCCATTTGAAAATCAAACACATAACGGTATGAGGTACTATGTATCATTTTTGGATCACTACTCTCATTTCACCCAGGTTTATCTAATGAAAACTAAGGATGAGGTGTTAGAAAAGTTTAAGGTGTATGAAGCAGCAGTTAGTGCTCACATTGGGAACAAAATTGCTTGTCTTAGGTGTGATAAGGGGGGAGAGTACACATCAAAAGATTTTCAAGCTTTTTGTCGAGAAAAAGGTATAGCTCTGGAGTATACCGTACCGCGTAATCCACAACAGAATGGTTGCAGTGAACGCTTGAATAGAACCATTTGTGATTGTATGCGTTGTCTTTTATTTGATTCTAAAATGTCAAGTGATTTTTGGGGTGAAGCAGTACTATCTGCTGTTTATTTAATTAATCGCAGACCAACTACAGCTTTGGAAAACAATGTTACACCTGCAGAAATTTGGTATGGTTATAAACCCGATCTCTCAAAAATTAAGCTTTTTGAGAGTGTGACATATTGTCATGTTGATAAAGATCTTCGAAAGAAGCTCGATGATCGAAGCTCAAAGATGGTTATGATTGGTAACGCAAGTAATGGATATCGATTATGGGATCCAATCAAAAGAAAAGTAATTGTTGCTAAACATGTAAAGTTCTTTGAAAATGACTTGTACTTTGCTGAGGATGACAGCCAAGCAACTCAGCAGTTTGGTGTGTCAGTTCAATTCGAAAACCCTGAGGAAACAACTCCTGAAGTAGTTAGAGTTCTTGATAACCAACAAAACTCGGATGTTGGAGATGAGCAGATTGAGCAAGAACCAATCGGTGGCGAAAATATCATAGCACCGCAAGATGAAGAAAATAATCTGAGATGGTCGCAGAGAGAGAAGAAACTTCCATCATGGCAGAATGATTATGATATGAATTTTTCGGCTGCTCTTACTATCTTTTAGCAGATGAACTTCTGCATGATGGTACGAAATCCTACGAGGAAGCAATCCAGGATGATGGCTGGAGAGATGCAGTTAATGAGGAACTAAGATGTCTTCATAAACTTGAAACTTGGGAACTGGTAGAAACTCCGAAAAATGAAAAGGTGATTGATTCTCGGTGGATTTTCAGAGAAAAATCAGTTAATGGGGTGAAAATAAAGAAGGCCAGGTTAGTTGCTCGTGGATTTCTTCAGGGGGAGAAGTCATGTGAAGAAATCTTTGCACCTGTCGCACGAATGGTAACTATAAGTACTTTACTATTTTCTTTCTAGAGCTTTAATTAGGATTTATTAAAGAACTTTTACTTCTTTTGTCCCACAAAAACAGCAGAATCAGGTACCACCGTACTTGATTCCCCTCGAATGCGTACTTCTTCACATAATAACTGATTTTTCAGTAAACCTAAAGTAATCGTTTCAGGATTTTTGTGAAATAAAATGTCTACTGTACGATTGACTGCTTGAAATTGTGAGGGCATCGAAGATAAAAGTGTGGTTATTATTTCCTGATCATTCATTGTACCTCCGGCAGACTTTAGATCATTGACCAAAGATTCAAATTAAGTAAAGTACGATAGTAGGGAAGACTCACCATTGAACTTCAGGTTTCCAAGTTCCTGTTTTATCCTTACTTGTTCTCCAATCCCGGTCGTTCCGTAAGTCCTTTTTAAAAGATCCATCATACTTTTTGCCGTCCTCTGAGTCCTGACTGTAGACATGATGTCATCCGTGATGTGCTGAACTATCAGGCTCCTTGCCTTGATGTCTTGTTCCATGAAGGTCGACCGTAACCCTTCTTCTTCAGGAATATCATCGGTTACTGCATTCAGTACTTTATTTTGTTCTAATATCAATTCCAATCTGTATAGCCAATTACTAAAATTGCGCCCACCAAAAGGTTTCAGAACAAATATTTGAGTTCCCATAGCCATTTTCCTTATTTCCACCAAGTCAACCTTATTCCCAATTAACAGTTACCCATAACCTGAAATAAAGTACACCTAAACCAGGAAGATAAACTGAGAAAACCTTAAGACTTGGTTATTGGAATACTTTTAATAATATATTTTTAAATTACAATAGAAACCCACTTTTCTTTAAACATTATAAATCAATAATAATTATGTAAACAAAATATCATCTGTTTTTAAATGTAATATTAAAACAGTCTTGTAGAATTGATCTTCAACAGGTTGGGGGTCACTGAAGGTAGAATACTTGCTAAAATAGTACTTGGTGTTCAAGACATGTTCTAAGTTTCGTAGTTCAATGTTTAATAGGCTAATAAAAAAATTACGAAGCCGATCCGCGACTTTTTGAACACCCGGTATATATGACTGTGAGCACGATAGCGGCTGTAAATATGGTCCAATCTTAATGAAATTTGGTACAGACGTATAAAGTGGTGATCACTCGGACAAGTTCGTGAACCAGCCCGATCGGAACACCGGAAGGGGGGTGAAAGGGAATAAACCCCCCAAAATAGGGGGGTTATATCCCCTTTAGTTTTGAGTTTTTCACATAGAAAAATAAAATTTATCAAATATTTGTTGGCACCATTGTATTCAGCTCAAACAAACAACGAATTTGGTATCCTGAATCATTGCTCTATGTTTATTGGTTACCGAGATATTGAAAGTGGTAAATACAGTACGTTGTCACAAGGCCCGGTGACAGGCTTTTGGGCCCCTGTGCAATGGAGAAGCTCGGGCCCCTGATGACCTTTTGGCCCCTGATGAATCACGTGTACTTCCAGGCCCCCTTTTTTTACTTATCTCGTGTGATTCCGGGCCCCTTGTGAGTCCAGGCCCCTATGCGTTTTGCCCCCCTGCCCCCCCCCCCTTTTGCCGTCTCTGGTTGTCACAATATCAACCTTATGGGGAATAAGTAAAATTCTATATCTCGCTTATTTCTCAACATATCTTAACAAAATATGGTTTGTGGCTTCATCTAGATGAGATCTAATGTATACTAGTCTAAAAACCCCGATATTTCCATTTTCATGGCAGCAAACCTGCATACTCATTTCCCATGTTATCCTTATGGGAAATAAAAAAATCCTATATCTTCCTTATTTCTTATCATATCTTGATAAAACTTTGTGTGTATCTTCATGTTGTTGAAATATACTAGATTATGGTCTAAAATACCTTATTTTTACATTTTCATGGCAGCAAACCTGTATACTCATTCTCATGTTAACCTTATGGGTAATAAAAAAATTTGTGTATGCTCATTTCTCAACATATCCTGATAAGAACTGGCATGGGGCTTCATACAGTTAATATCTACTTGATTAGGGCTTAAAATACCCAAATCATCAAATTCCCGAGCAGCAAACCTGCGTACTCTCTTTCCCAATGTTAACCTTATGAGAGGTAAATAAAATTGGATAGCTTTCTTATTCCTCAACATATCTTGATAAAACATGTTATGTGGCTTCATATAGTTTAGATATATGGATTGTATCCTATGATATTTTTTGAAAAGTGAAAAATCGGCTCCTAATCTGCGCTGTTAATATAGGCACTCACATCGTTCATTCGTCGTCTGATGGTGGACTTGGCGACGAGACACGACCGTGCCTCTAGATACCTCATTTTAAAATTTCTGTGGCAGCAAATCTGCGTTTTTCCATACTAATCTTATGGAGAATAATTTATTTTTGAATAGCAATTGTGGGCAAGTTACACAGGATGCCTAATATTTGTTATATGCCTAATAATTGCCTAATAGTTGTTAGGCAAGTCACACAGGATGAGGGAAAAGGGCTCAAATTAAATATTTTAATGTCACGGACTCAGAAAAAGTACTGTATTCTTAATGTTTGCTAGAAAACAAAAAATATCATAAATAACTGCCATTAAAGTAGCATAAGGGTCTAATTAAAACGTCTGCTTTGTTTACATAAAAACATGTGAGCTGATGTTTTATTCATAGCCAGAAGGTAGATACAGTCATATGGCTTATTTAAAGGCCAGATAACTAAATATGTCAAATAAATGTACTATAAGGAATACATATTTTTACTGATGATGTTTATGAAAATTTTTTACACAAACTTTAACAGCTGGTCATTTCCCCATATGATTAAATTGGAAAAGCCAGCTGTTTTAAAGTTTTGAACATTGCATTTTCGTGCCAAGTATAGGCTATTATTTAGCGATTTTCCCCCATAGGGAATTAGCGAATTTCCCAAATAGGGAAGAAGCTATTACCGTAGGTCTCATGGTAAGACCTAAGCCAGAGACCATGATAACTTTTCATTTAGGTGCCACCAGAAGCAAAAAACACCATTTGTTCGAATTTTAGCGAATTTCCTTATTAGCGAATTTCCTTACAGCAATAAGCTATTACAGTAGTACTCATGGTAAGACCTAAGTCCGAGACCATGTTAACTTTTCATTTTGGGGTCCCCAGAAGCAAAAAACACCATTTGTTCGAATTTATATAAATATATTTATCTATATTTCTATATAAACAAGGTGTCCAACTTAACTGTGCCACCATTGGTATTTCAGAAACTATTGGATTTAGAGAAAACTTTAACTGGAGGACTTCTACTTTTTAAGACATTTAAAAATACGAATTTCACTTTCTTCTAAATGGCTGCCATTTTCCAATATGGCGGACAACTTTGATTTTTCTTTCGGAACACCCTTATTTTATGGCGTATTTGGATTCTAGGCTTAATTTTAATAACTTTTTTACTCTTTGACTTTTTTCCTAAACCCAATGGTTAGGGAGATATAAGCAGTTAAAGTTTGATTAAACAGTTCGCCAGAGACATTAGGTGCCGAACATTCGAACACCATGCCAGGTAACAGCAAGGTAGGTGAGCTTTCACCATCGATGTAAATAAATACACTGGATTGCTAACTCAGGCCCCGCAACGCGAGCCTGGTTGCGTTTAAGATTTTGCAGGCGCTTTGTTGGATCGCGTCTCACTACTACTGTTGCGGCCAACTCGCGGCACTTCAACGAGACCAGCACGCTCACAAAACATCGTAAAACATTTCTGAAGTAATAAATAGCTTTAGAAGTCATATTTAATTTGCAGAAGTAATATAAATGTAAGAAATAACCACGAATATAATTTTGCTAACGCATTATTTAATGACTTTCAGCTATTTTACGTTATTTCTCATTTTATAGTAATCTTAAAGAAATTTCAGTATCTTCCCCGAGTCCCTAAGATGGAGACCTTCAATTTCAGCCCCCTCCCATCATCCTGCGACCTTCCAAACGCCCACAATTTCGGCGCAAATATTTCCCTTACGTAATTATATATACGGTATACTAGTGGCTTGAAGGGACTAAAAGCCCCTAATGAGGGAAAATTCAAACAATCCTTATTTATTATAGTTCAAAATACCTTAATAGCAAATTGAATCCACCTCATATTGATATCTAGCTTACCACATGGTTTTCAATCAAGTGTCAGTATCATATTTTTTATGTAAACAAAGCAGACGTGTTTAGATCCCTATGCTTTTTAAATGACAAAAATTTTACGTTATTTCTCGTTTTCTGGTGAATTTCAAGCAATTTCATTATTTTTCCCGCCATCACGGAATAGAGACCTTTAATTTGAGCCCTCTCCCATCTTTCTACGGCTTGCCAGACGCCCACAATTTTGACACAAAGAATCGCCTTACGAAATTAAATATATTTATGACTAGTGACTTGTAGGGGCAAAAGCCCCTAAAAATAAAATATCAATGCTGAATATTTAATGTAAGATATTTAATGATCTATAGTATTTATTAAACATTTGATGCATAACGTTAAAGGTTCTTTGACATTTTCTAGTACGTTTCAGACTTTTAAGAAAGGACACAACTTCAGTATAGTAAAGGGCTGAATCCCTGGCACAGTGGCACTATCCGTTGACCTCAAAACAAACCCAGTTCACTTTGTTTCCAATTAAAAATATTAAAATAGTTTGAAGAACTTCTAAAAGTTGACCAAAGATTGTAGCACTCCCCAGGAAAGTCATGAGATTTGACACAAAAATGCAAACAATTTGTTACGTCATCAAAAGATCGTCATCAAGCTCGTATGTAGCCTCTAGCTGTTCAAAAGTATATATTGGACGGTTAGAGGGTACTTATTATGAAAACCTCCGATTGAGGCTACATTTTTTACCCAATAGGCAATTAGGTACGGACGAAATCAGAAAATGGTCTTTCATTGACGCCTCCACGCTTTACGTTAAGAGTCTCTAGATCCACCCCTTACGGGAGTTAGGATTGGAGACCACCAGCTTAGTGAATAGTTAATATTGAGGACTTTACCTTATGTCATTTAAAAACCATTGGGATGTAAAAAGGTCTGCTTTGTTTACTTAAAACCAAACACTAGATATAATCATAATTTTGTGGATCCAAAAGCTTATTTTCTAAGAAGGTATTTTGTACTTTAGTAAAGAAGGGTTATGCTTAGGAGCTATTAGCCCCTTCAAGCCTCTAGTATCATATTACAGAGGAGAAAAAATCCTACAAAATATTACCATTTGCTTCGGGACACCGAATTGCCTTTAGCCCCCTCTTAATTTCCTATGTTGAACTTCTTTCGTCCAGATTTAGTCAAATATTTACTTAGAGCCTGCTAAGAAAATGAAAGATAAACACAATAATTAAAATTACCTTGTGCAGAATGAGCCACTGTTCTTGAATTGCTGTTGTGTATAACAATACGTATTTCACAGCATCCTCAGGGCAACTAGTCCTAAATTGTAATCATTATATTTCAAGTTTGATTTACACTTGCACCATGTTTCTTGCTGGTTTACATCACCGGGCGACCCGGAGGGCGCGGCGGCGCTGTGTCGAGATGGTCGGCTTCGTCGGGGGAACTGACGAGTGGAGGCGAGGGATGGGGATTTCCAAGGGTCTGCTGTCTCCTTTTTCTTGTTTCAGGTGGAATTGGCATTGCCAGATTGGCTGCTTTTTAAGTTTTCTATTTTATGGATGGTTCAAAAAATTACAGTTATTTTATTAATCTTGAAATACATGTTTTTGGTGAGGTGTAATCAATCAGTGTAATTCTTTTTTGGCGAATTTCCCCTGTTATGGAAGAGGCTATTACCGTAGGTCTCATGGTAAAACCTAAGCGTGAGACCATCATAACTTTTCGTTTTAGTGCTCCCAGATACCGAAAACACCATTCCTTCAAATTGTGTGTGTGTGCGTGCGCGCGCGCGTGTGTGTGTGTGTCTGTAAGACGATAGCGCTCACAAAAATGGTCCGATCGGAATGAAATTTTGCATAGGCGTCTAAAGTATTAATTATTCGGATGAGTTCGAAAACCAGCCCGACCGGAACATCAGTAGGGGGTTAAGGGGGCAAAATCCCCTAAAAATGGCTTTTATGGTTTTTTATATACAGAGAAAAATTTAATTAATCACATTTGTATGTATACAATTGAATTCAGCTTGAAAAAACAAATAATTTACTACTCTGAATCATTGCTCCATGTTCAATGGTTACTGGAATACTGAGAGTGGTAAACGCAGTACGTTGTCACAATGTTAACATTATAATATTTTAATGTTAATGAATATTTTAACTAGATCTATCGTGAATATTTTCACGATAGATTCCCTTACAGCCAAATCACCAATAATAGGTATATCGTTTCAACCCCGGACAAAGTCCTTTAAAGTTGAACTTTCGTTAAGTTTTAAATTTCCTTCATGGTTTTTATTTTTTGGCAAATGTATTTTTTTCTTAAAACTACCCAATTTTTACAGTCTGACTGTTGCAGCAAACCTGCATACTCATCCCCCATGTTGTTCTTATATGGAGAATACATAAATATTTCCTACCTTGATTACGTTGGACTGAAATAATTGTATATGCTTTTCAAATTTGCTGATATGCAGATCTGCTGAAACGGGGATATTTTACATCAATCTGTCAACATTGTTTATCCTCTTACTGTATACCCCATATCGTGGAACGTCAAGATATTTGCGATATATACTCTTCAACATTAATTATCCTTGACAACCAACAACTTACAAAATTAATACATTATTTTCATCCCAAAACTATGTTGTACAAATTTCAAATTCTGTTAATTATTTTAATCCCAAGACTAAACCATACTCCTACTCATCAGTGTTCTATAAGCGCGTCACAGCGCTAGAAGTCATGTTTCAAACATTGTCAATGGTAGAATCTTTTAAAACATTCTTTTAACCAGTCGTAATCCCTGCAGCTCGCAAGGTGGCAGCGTAAGCCTCGCCTGTGAGAGGGCACACTTGAAACAATCCAATGTTCCTGTCAAAGTACCCCTGGTTAAGCACCCTGAGATGAGAGGGATTAATTAAAACAAATGTATGTTAACCAATCTTTATGTATTAAGCAAGGCCAAAAAAGGAATTTATTATTTTTTACTTATTTTTGTAATTTCAAAATTGAAAAAATACATGGCAAACAGGAATAATAATATACGGAGTTTTCACATTCGCTACCCTAGGAAAACTACATATTATCCAAATATCAAGCTGAGTGAACTATGAAAACCAAATTTATTTTTTTTTGTCTTTTTTTCTTATAGGTATTATAATTTAACATATACCGGTTTGATGGGATTAGTATAGGACATGCTGTTTTCTGCTGTACTTGCTTATGTTTAACAACATAAGTAAATTATAAACAGATCCTACAATAAAGAACAAAGTTAATTTTTAACCCTAATATAATCCTATATTAGGGTTAAAAATTATAGTTTTTATATACAGGGTTAGGCAAAAGTGTGGATACCCCCACCTAACTTTTTAATGCGTCATAGTAGGAAAACCAAACTCAGCATACCTTCACAGAATAAAAAATTACACTTTTTAACGAGAGTTCCATTTTCACCCCAACCCCCAAAATGGGGCACCTTAGGGGCAGCCCCAAATTTTTAAATGCAAACCTCTATCGAGGGACCCCTCATTTTAAAGGGGGTTTTTAAAGAATTACAATGGCGCAAACTGGAGGTCGATATCACCCCCCAAACCAAAATGGCGGCCATTTCAAAATTTGAGATGGGTAACAAGCTTTAGCTTGTTACCCATCTCTCACACTGTTGTGTGTTGGGGTATCCACACTTTAGTGTGGATACCCCGTCTTAACTATTAAACGGGTTACATTAGGTAAACTAAACTCAGCTCAACTTTATACAACATAAAACTGTACTTTTTTGTAGCAAAAACAACTCTGTCTCTGCCTCCAAAATGGGGCCCTTTAGGGGCAGCTCCAAATTTTTTAATGCAAACTCCTATCGGGAGTGCACTCATTTTAAAGGGTTTGTCAAAAGAAATACAATAGCGCAAACCGGAAGTCGATATCACCCCCCTAACCAAATTGGTGTCTATTTCAAAATTTGGGATGAGTAAACAAAATAAAGTATGGATCCCCCCCCCTTAAGTATTAAATGGGATACAGTAGGTAAACTAAACTCAGCTCACCATTTAATACGACATAAAACCTATCTTTTTTGTTATAAGACATAAAAACGAACTTTTTTGTAACCAAAACAACTTTGCCTCGGCCCCCAAAATGGGGCCTTTGGGAGCAGCCCCAAATTTTTAGATGTAGACCCCTATCAAGTGACCCCTCATTTTGAAGGGTTTGTCAATAGAAATAAAATGGTGCAAATGGGGGTCAATATCACAGCCCATAACCAGGATAGCATGCATTTCAAAATTTCAAAGTTTACAAGAGAAGCACTATTATCAGGCCTTCTCCTCCCTGCAAATTTGGAAATTGCCGCCATTTTGGTTAGGGGGGTGATATCGATCTCCGGTTTGCGCCATTGTATTTCTTTTGACAAACCCTTTAAAATGAGGGATCGCTCGATAGGGGTTTGCATTTAAAAAATTGGGGCTGCCCCTAAGGTGCCCCATTTTGGGGGTGGGGGCAAAAATGGGACTCTCGTTAAAAAGTGCAGTTTTTAATTCTGTGAAGGTATGCTGAGTTTGGTTTTCCTACTACTTTTTCATTAACAAGTTAGGTGGGGGTATCCCACTTTTGCCTAACCCTGTATAGTTATATACAGTACTATAGTTTTTACACAAGTACTAACATGGATTGAAAAGAGATCTAATTATTAACAGAAAGGCAAAAGTTCAAATTTTTTTTAATATATTGGTATAAAATGTACGATATAAGATAAAAAATAGTTAAAATTATAAGTATTTAAAAAAACCTTTATTTACTATAATAGTGTAAAGGTAGCTGAAATCATGTACAGTGCCATGTAAATCTTAAATCGGTGAGATTCTGGCTCCTCCACCAGATCTAGCTCCTCCAAAATTATTCCATGTTTATACTAATGTACGACTGTATTGTGAAAAATTATGATGGTTTTATGTGCTCAAACTGCCTGAAAAATTCCAGCAAACAGCAGTTATATATTTTTCGTTATAAATTAATCAAGCGTGCAATTGTGCTACAATAGTTGGCATTCAACTATAATGGTTTCTCAAAAGCGAATTATGATTTTTATGCCACCAAAGCGGTTCCGTCCTGCTTTTTCTGATAAGCAAATCTGATACAAATCCGATATTCCATGAAAGCATAAATAAATACAATCCTTTTATCTTTACATGGCAGGGAAATCCAAAAATGACGGCACCAACCTTGCTTGTTATGAGAATAAAAATTATTTTGTCAAAAACATATTATTTAAAATCCGGATGGTAAATCAGAGCACAAATCTGAATACTAAAAATATTATTCACGCTTCAATTATTGGAGGTAGCCACAACTCAATACATTTGTAAACTGGGCGAATGCTACGTATGTTACGTTAAACAGCTTTATTTATCCATACGAACAATTAATAAATCATTTATTTCCTTGAATAATAAATGTTTACCACAGTTTATTTTTATTATTTATGTATCAACTCTAATAATCAAGTTTTAAATTATCGTACCTATATGCAGATCAGGGTCCCCGAGAAACTTTGGCAGTAAGGGAATCTATTGAGCAAAAGACAGTTAAAATATTCATTAACATTAAAATATTATAATGTTAACATTGTGACAACGTACTGTGTTTACCACTCTCAGTATCCCAGTAACCAATGAACATGGAGCAATGATTCAGAGTAGTAAATTATTTGTTTTTTCAAGCGAAATTCAATTGTATATGTTGTAGCCACATGCTGTAATTGGGCACATCATGAAGTGTCCAGCTCTAACCGGGCACTTCATGAAGTGCCCAGCTCGCCTGGGCACATAGTGTAATTGAACGGTTTCATTAAAAATTACAGTATGTGACCAAAAAAACTGGGCAATTCATGAAGTGCCCAACGCTCGCTGGTCACATGCTGTAGTTATTTTTTTACACTATGTGTCCAGCTCCGATAATGGACAATTGATGTGTACGTAATCTGATGTTATATTTTCAATCATACAAAATAGGAATATTTTTAAGAATTTTGTTAACATAAAGAATAAGACTGTTGGCCACTAAACCGAACAATTATTGCCTGTCTGTTTTTTTTCATCAAGGTTTCTTCTATGTTTTCTGAGCTATTTTGGCTACGCATAATTATAAATACTATTATTATTTAAACAACAAACGGTTTTAAAATTGTTTATTGTTTGAATAATAATATTAATAGTGATGTGTAGCCCAAATTAACTCTGAAAACATAAACCAGACAATTCAGTGAATATAAATTAAAAGCTTTAATAAAATAAAATAGGTACATGAAACATTTTTTCTAACACATTAATACGTAACATAACACATCAACATTAACATTAACCTATTTTTTATGTTTTAATTTATTAACTTCTTACTTAGTCAACCTTAATAAAACTTATAATAAGATAAATATAGCAAGGTAAAACAAATTTTTAGGATATGCCATGGGAGTCTTGAAAAAAAAACTATTCTTTAGTTTTTTTACATCAAAATTGAAAAAAATTATTTCATTATTTTATTTGTTCTTTTTAGAATTTTATTAGCACTAACAATTTAGTTTTTAGTTTTAGCGAATTTCCCCTATAGGGAAGTTAGCGAATTTCCCCTATAGAACTGGGTTTGTTTTGAGGTCAACGGATAGTGCCACTGTGCCAGGGATTCAGCCCTTTACTATACTGGAGTTGTGTCCTTTCTTAAAAGTCTGAAACGTACTAGAAAATGTCAAAGAACCTTTAACGTTATGCATCAAATGTTTAATAAATACTATAGATCATTAAATATCTTACATTAAATACTCAGCATTGATATTTTATTTTTAGGGGCTTTTGCCCCTACAAGCCACTAGTCATAAATAAATATATTTAATTTCCTAAGGCGATTCTTTGTGTCAAAATCGTGGGCGTCTGGCAAGCCGTAGAAAAAGGGGAGAGGGCTCAAATTAAAGGTCTCTATTCTGTGATGGCGGGAAAAATAATGAAATTGCTTGAAATTCACCAGAAAACGAGAAATAACGTAAAATATCTGCCTTTAAAAAGCATAGGGATCTAAACACGTCTGCTTTGTTTACATAAAACATATGATACAGACACTTGATTGAAAACCATGTGGTAAGCTAGATATCAATATGAGGTAGATTCAGTTTGCTATTAAGGTTTTTTGAACTATAATAAATAAGGATTGTTTGAATTTTCCCTCTTTAGGGGCTTTTAGCCCCTTCAAGCCACTAGTATACCGTATATATAATTACGTAAGGGAAATATTTGCGCCGAAATTGTGGGCGTTTGGAAGGTCGCAGGATGATGGGAGGGGGCTGAAATTGAAGGTCTCCATCTTAGGGACTCGGGGAAGATACTGAAATTTCTTTAAGCTTACTACAAAATGAGAAATAACGTAAAATAGCTGAAAGTCATTAAATAATGTGCTAGCAAAATTATATTCATGGTTATTTCTTACATTTATATTACTTCTGCAAATTAAATATGACTTCTAAAGCTATTTATTACTTCAGAAATGTTTTACGATGTTTTGTGAGCGTGCTGGTCTTGTTGAAGTGCCGCGAGTTGGCCGCAACAGTAGTAGTGAGACGCGATCCAACAAAGCGCCTGCAAAATCTTAAACGCAACCAGGCTCGCGTTGCGGGGCCTGAGTTAGCAATCCAGTGTATTTATTTACATCGATGGTGATAGCTCACCTACCTTCCTGTTACCTGGCATGGTGTTCGAATGTTCGGCACCTAATGTCTCTGGCCAACTGTTTAATCAAACTTTAACTACTTATATCTCCCTAACCATTGGGTTTAGGAAAAAGTCAAAGAGTAAAAAAGTTATTAAAATTAAGCCTAGAGTCCAAATACGCCATAAAATAAGGGTGTTCTAAAAGGAAAATCAAAGTTGTCCCCCATATTGGAAAATGGCAGCCATTTAGAAGAAAGTGAAATTCGTATTTTTAAATGTCTTAAAAAGTAGGAGAAGTCCCCCAGTTAAAGTTTTCTCTAAATCCAATAGTTCACCAATAGTTCTGAAATACCAATGGTGGCACAGTTAAGTTGGACACCTTGTATATATAGAAATATAGATAAATATATTTATATAAATTCGAACAAATGGTGTTTTTTGCTTCTGGGGACCCCAAAATGAAAAGTTAACATGGTCTCGGACTTAGGTCTTGCCATGAGTACTACTGTAATAGCTTATTGCTTTAAGGAAATTCGCTAATAAGGAAATTCGCTAAAATTCGAACAAATGGTGTTTTTTGCTTCTGGTGGCACCTAAATGAAAAGTTATCATGGTCTCGCTTAGGTCTTACCATAAAACCTACGGTAATAGCTTCTTCCCTATTTGGGAAATTCGCTAATTCCCTATGGGGGAAATTCGCTAAAAATAATAGCCTATACTTGGCACGAAAATGCAATGTTCAAAACTTTAAAACAGCTGGCTTTTCTAATTTAATCATATGGGGAAATGACCAGCTGTTAAAGTTTGTGTAAAAAATTTCATAAACATCATCAGTAAAAATATGTATTCCTTATAGTACATTTATTTGACATATTTAGTTATCTGGTCTTAAATAAGCCATATGACTGTATCTACCTTCTGGCTATGAATAAAACATCAGCTCACATGTTTTTATGTAAACAAAGCAGACGTTTTAATTAGACCCTTATGCTACTTTAATGGCAGTTATTTATGTTATTTTTTGTTTTCTAGCAAACATTAAGAATACAGTACTTTTTCTGAGTCCCTGACATTAAAAAATTTAATTTGAGCCCTTTTCCCTCATCCTGTGTGACTTGCCAAATGCTCACAATTGCTAATCAAAACTAAATTAAGCTCCATAAGATTAGTATGGAAAAACACAGATTTGCTGCCACAGAAATTTTAAAATGAGGTATCTAGAGGCACGGTCGTTTCTCGTCGCCAAGTCCACCAACAGACGACGAATGAACGACGTGAGTGCCTATATTAACAGCGCAGATTAGGAGCCGATTTTTCACTTTTCAAAAAAGATCATAGGATACAATCCATATATCTAAACTATATAAAGCCACATAACATGTTTTATCAAGATATGTTGAGGAATAAGAAAGCTGTCCAATTTTATCTACCTCTCATATAAGGTTAACATTGGGAAAGAGAGTACGCAGGTTTGCTGCTCGGGAATTTGATGATTTGGGTATTTTAAGCCCTAATCAAGTAGATATTAACTGTATGAAGCCCCATGCCAGTTCTTATCAGGATATGTTGAGAAATGAGCAAACACAATTTTTTTTATTACCCATAAGGTTAACATGAGAATGAGTATACAGGTTTGCTGCCATGAAAATGTAAAAATAAGGTATTTTAGACCATAATCTAGTATATTTCAACAACATGAAGATACACACAAAGTTTTATCAAGATATGTTATGAAATAAGGAAGATATAGGATTTTTTTATTTCCCATAAGGATAACATGGGAAATGAGTATGCAGGTTTGCTGCCATGAAAATGGAAATATCGGGGTTTTTAGACTAGTATACATTAGATCTCATCTAGATGAAGCCACAAAACATCTTTTGTTAAGATATGTTGAGAAATAAGCGAGATATAGAATTTTACTTATTCCCCATAAGGTTAATATTGTGACAACCAGAGCCGGCGACAGGGGGGGGGGGCAGTGGGGCCAAATGCATAGGGGCCTGGAAGTACACGTGATTCATCAGGGGCCAAAAGGTCATCAGGGGCCCGAGCTTTTCCATTGCACAGGGGCCCAAAAGCCTGTCACCGGGCCTTGTGACAACGTACTGTATTTACCACTTTCAATATCTCGGTAACCAATAAACATAGAGCAATGATTCAGAATACCAAATTGGTTGTTTCTTTGAGCTGAATACAATGGTGCCAACAAATATTTGATAAATTTTATTTTTCTATGTGAAAAACTCTAAACTAAAGGGGATATAATCCCCTTTTTTGGGGGGTTTATCCCCTTTAACCCCCCTTCTGGTGTTCCGATCGGGCTGGTTCACGAACTTGTCCGAGTGATTACCACTTTATACGTCTATACCTAATTTCATTAAGATTGGACCATATTTACAGCCCGTGCTCACAGTCATACATACCGGGTGTTCAAAAAGTCCTGGATCGGCTTCGTAATTTTTTTATTAGCCTATTAAACATTGAACTACGAAACTTAGAACATGTCTCTTGGACACCAAGTACTATTTTAGCAAGTATTCTACCTTCAGTGACCCCCAACCTGTTGAAGATCAATTCTACAAGACTGTTTTTAATATTACATTTAAAAACAGATGATATTTTGTTTACATAATTATTATTGATTTATAATGTTTAAAGAAAAGTGGGTTTCTATTGTAATTTAAAAATGTATTATTAAAAGTATTCCAATAACCAAGTCTTAAGGTTTTCTCAGTTTATCTTCCTGGTTTAGGTGTACTTTATTTCAGGTTATGGGTAACTGTTAATTGGGAATAAGGTTGACTTGGTGGAAATAAGGAAAATGGCTATGGGAACTCAAATATTTGTTCTGAAACCTTTTGGTGGGCGCAATTTTAGTAATTGGCTATACAGATTGGAATTGATATTAGAACAAAATAAAGTACTGAATGCAGTAACCGATGATATTTCTGAAGAAGAAGGGTTACGGTCGACCTTCATGGAACAAGACATCAAGGCAAGGAGCCTGATAGTTCAGCACATCACGGATGACATCATGTATACAGTCAGGACTCAGAGGACGGCAAAAAGTATGATGGATCTTTTAAAAAGGACTTACGGAACGACCGGGATTGGAGAACAAGTAAGGATAAAACAGGAACTTGGAAACCTGAAGTTCAATGGTGAGTCTTCCCTACTATCGTACTTTACTAAATTTGAATCTTTGGTCAATGATCTAAAGTCTGCCGGAGGTACAATGAATGATCAGGAAATAATAACCACACTTTTATCTTCGATGCCCTCACAATTTCAAGCAGTCACTCGTACAGTAGACATTTTATTTCACAAAAATCCTGAAACGATTACTTTAGGTTTTCTGAAAAATCAGTTATTATGTGAAGAAGTACGCATTCGAGGGGAATCAAGTACGGTGGTACCTGATTCTGCTGTTTTTGTGGGGCAAAAGAAGCAAAAGTTCTTTAAGAAATCCAAATTTTTCGGTTAGGGAAGTTAAAGATAGAGACCAGCCATTTAAATTTCGATGTTATGAATGTAATGAAAAAGGACATCGTAAAGCAGATTGTCCTAAGTTAAAGCGTAAACCTTTCAAGTCTCATATGGCAAATAACGATGCGTGTTTTGCGACTGAGAATGAAGTAGTTCTCACTAGCAGTAAACGAGTAGTGACATTCTGACAGTAGTAGATTCTGGCTCAACACATCACCTTGTTGACACTAAAACTGGCGTTTTTCTTGAAAATGTTGAAAATGTTAACTTTGACATTCAAGTAGCCAAACATGGACAAACTCTGAAGGCAACAAGATGTGGTAGTTTACGGTTGATTCTTCCAAATGGAAATTTTGTAACCATTGAGAACGTAATCGAATGTCAAAACCTCACACGAAATTCATTGAAGGTTCGTAAAATTGAACAAAAGGGTCATAATGTTGTGTTTTCAAATGAACATGTTTTCATTGAGAAACTAGATGGGGCTGTACTTTAAAAGGGTCAAATAAACGGTAATTTGTACATGGTTGAACTAGGTTTGCCTTATGAATCACAAGCGCATAGTATAAAGATTGATGGTACTGACAATAAACTTGTAATGCACAGACGAATGGGACATTCGTCAGCTTATCCATGTAATCAACGTGGTGATGTATGTCTTAGGGGGAAACAAACTCGAAATCCCTTTTCTCCTTCGCCAGTAGAAAGGAAACCAAAAAGGATTCTCGAGGTAGTTTCTAGTGATGTTTGCGGTCCATTTGAAAATCAAACACATAACGGTATGAGGTACTATGTATAATTTTTGGATCACTACTCTCATTTCACCCAGGTTTATCTAATGAAAACTAAGGATGAGGTGTTAGAAAAGTTTAAGGTGTATGAAGCAGCAGTTAGTGCTCACATTGGGAACAAAATTGCTTGTCTTAGGTGTGATAACGGGGGAGAGTACACATCAAAAGATTTTCAAGCTTTTTGTCGAGAAAAAGGTATAGCTCTGGAGTATACCGTACCGCGTAATCCACAACAGAATGGTTGCAGTGAACGCTTGAATAGAACCATTTGTGATTGTATGCGTTGTCTTTTATTTGATTCTAAAATGTCAAGTGATTTTTGGGGTGAAGCAGTACTATCTGCTGTTTATTTAATTAATCGCAGACCAACTACAGCTTTGGAAAACAATGTTACACCTGCAGAAATTTGGTATGGTTATAAACTCGATCTCTCAAAAATTAAGCTTTTTGGGTGTGTGGCATATTGTCATGTTGATAAAGATCTTCGAAAGAAGCTCGATGATCGAAGCTCAAAGATGGTTATGATTGGTTACGCAAGTAATGGATATCGATTATGGGATCCAATCAAAAGAAAAGTAATTGTTGCTAAACATGTAAAGTTCTTTGAAAATGACTTGTACTTTGCTGAGGATGAAAGCCAAGCAACTCGGCAGTTTGGTGTGTCAGTTCAATTCGAAAACCCTGAGGAAACAACTTCTGAAGTAGTTAGAGTTCTTGATAACCAACAAAACTCGGATGTTGAAGATGAGCAGATTGAGCAAGAACCAATCGGTGGCGAAAATATCATAGCACCGCAAGATGAAGAAAATAATCTGAGATGGTCGCAGAGAGAGAAGAAACTTCCATCATGGCTGAATGATTATGATATGAATTTTTCGGCTGCTCTTTTAGCAGATGAACTTCTGCATGATGGTCCGAAATCCTACGAGGAAGCAATCCAGGATGATGGCTGGAGAGATGCAGTTAATGAGGAACTAAGATGTCTTCATAAACTTGAAACTTGGGAACTGGTAGAAACTCCGAAAAATGAAAAGGTGATTGATTCTCAGTGGATTTTCAGAGAAAAATCAGTTAATGGGGTGAAAATAAAGAAGGCCAGGTTAGTTGCTCGTGGATTTCTTCAGGGGGAGAAGTCATGTGAAGAAATCTTTGCACCTGTCGCACGAATGGTAACTATAAGTACTTTACTATTTTCTTTCTAGAGCTTTAATTTGGATTTATTAAAGAACTTTTGCTTCTTTTGTCCCACAAAAACAGCAGAATCAGGTACCACCGTACTTGATTCCCCTCGAATGCGTACTTCTTCACATAATAACTGATTTTTCAGAAAACCTAAAGTAATCGTTTCAGGATTTTTGTGAAATAAAATGTCTACTGTACGAGTGACTGCTTGAAATTGTGAGGGCATCGAAGATAAAAGTGTGGTTATTATTTCCTGATCATTCATTGTACCTCCGGCAGACTTTAGATCATTGACCAAAGATTCAAATTTAGTAAAGTACGATAGTAGTGAAGACTCACCATTGAACTTCAGGTTTCCAAGTTCCTGTTTTATCCTTACTTGTTCTCCAATCCCGGTCGTTCCGTAAGTCCTTTTTAAAAGATCCATCATACTTTTTGCCGTCCTCTGAGTCCTGACTGTAGACATGATGTCATCCGTGATGTGCTGAACTATCAGGCTCCTTGCCTTGATGTCTTGTTCCATGAAGGTCGACCGTAACCCTTCTTCTTCAGGAATATCATCGGTTACTGCATTCAGTACTTTATTTTGTTCTAATATCAATTCCAATCTGTATAGCCAATTACTAAAATTGCACCCACCAAAAGGTTTCAGAACGAATATTTGAGTTCCCATAGCCATTTTCCTTATTTCCACCAAGTCAACCTTATTCCCAATTAACAGTTACCCATAACCTGAAATAAAGTACACCTAAACCAGGAAGATAAACTGAGAAAACCTTAAGACTTGGTTATTGGAATACTTTTAATAATATATTTTTAAATTACAATAGAAACCCACTTTTCTTTAAACATTATAAATCAATAATAATTATGTAAACAAAATATCATCTGTTTTTAAATGTAATATTAAAAACAGACTTGTAGAATTGATCTTCAACAGGTTGGGGGTCACTGAAGGTAGAATACTTGCTAAAATAGTACTTGGTGTTCAAGAGACATGTTCTAAGTTTCGTAGTTCAATGTTTAATAGGCTAATAAAAAAATTACGAAGCCGATCCGCGACTTTTTGAACACCCGGTATATATGACTGTGAGCACGATAGCGGCTGTAAATATGGTCCAATCTTAATGAAATTTGGTACAGACGTATAAAGTGGTGATCACTCGGACAAGTTCGTGAACCAGCCCGATCGGAACACCGGAAGGGGGGTTAAAGGGGATAAACCCCCCAAAAAAGGGGGTTTTATCCCCTTTAGTTTAGAGTTTTTCACATAGAAAAATAAAATTTATCAAATATTTGTTGGCACCATTGTATTCAGCTCAAAGAAACAACCAATTTGGTATCCTGAATCATTGCTCTATGTTTATTGGTTACCGAGATATTGAAAGTGGTAAATACAGTACGTTGTCACAAGGCCCGGTGACAGGCTTTTGGGCCCCTGTGCAATGGAGAAGCTCGGGCCCCTGATGACCTTTTGGCCTCTGATGAATCACGTGTACTTCCAGGCCCCCTTTTTTTACTTATCTCGTGTGATTCCGGGCCCCTTGTGAGTCCAGGCCCCTATGCGTTTTGCCCCCCTGCCCCCCCCCCTTTCGCCGGCTCTGGTTGTCAGAATATTAACCTTATGGGGAATAAGTAAAATTCTATATCTCGCTTATTTCTCAACATATCTTAACAAAAGATGGTTTGTGGCTTCATCTAGATGAGATCTAATGTATACTAGTCTAAAAACCCCGATATTTCCATTTTTATGGCAGCAAACCTGCATACTCATTTCCCATGTTATCCTTATGGGAAATAAAAAAATCCTATATCTTCCTTATTTCTTATCATATCTTGATAAAACTTTGTGTGTATCTTCATGTTGTTGAAATATACTAGATTATGGTCTAAAATACCTTATTTTTACATTTTCATGGCAGCAAACCTGTATACTCATTCTCATGTTAACCTTATGGGTAATAAAAAAATTTGTGTATGCTCATTTCTCAACATATCCTGATAAGAACTGGCATGGGGCTTCATACAGTTAATATCTACTTGATTAGGGCTTAAAATACCCAAATCATCAAATTCCCGAGCAGCAAACCTGCGTACTCTCTTTCCCAATGTTAACCTTATGAGAGGTAAATAAAATTGGATAGCTTTCTTATTCCTCAACATATCTTGATAAAACATGTTATGTGGCTTCATATAGTTTAGATATATGGATTGTATCCTATGATCTTTTTTGAAAAGTGAAAAATCGGCTCCTAATCTGCGCTGTTAATATAGGCACTCACATCGTTCATTCGTCGTCTGATGGTGGACTTGGCGACGAGACACGACCGTGCCTCTAGATACCTCATTTTAAAATTTCTGTGGCAGCAAATCTGCGTTTTTCCATACTAATCTTATGGAGAATAATTTATTTTTGAATAGCAATTGTGGGCAAGTTACACAGGATGCCTAATATTTTTGTGATATGCCTAATAATTGCCTAATAGTTGTTAGGCAAGTCACACAGGATGAGGGAAAAGGGCTCAAATTAAATATTTTAATGTCAGGGACTCAGAAAAAGTACTGTATTCTTAATGTTTGCTAGAAAACAAAAAATAACATAAATAACTGCCATTAAAGTAGCATAAGGGTCTAATTAAAATGTCTGCTTTGTTGACATAAAAACATGTGAGCTGATGTTTTATTCATAGCCAGAAGGTAGATACAGTCATATGGCTTATTTAAAGGCCAGATAACTAAATATGTCAAATAAATGTACTATAAGGAATACATATTTTTACTGATGATGTTTATGAAATTTTTTACACAAACTTTAACAGCTGGTCATTTCCCCATATGATTAAATTGGAAAAGCCAGCTGTTTTAAAGTTTTGAACATTGCATTTTCGTGCCAAGTATAGGCTATTATTTTTAGCGAATTTCCCCCATAGGGAATTAGCAAATTTCCCAAATAGGGAAGAAGCTATTACCGTAGGTCTCATGGTAAGACCTAAGCCAGAGACCATGATAACTTTTCATTTAGGTGCCACCAGAAGCAAAAAACACCATTTGATCGAATTTTAGCGAATTTCCTTAAAGCAATAAGCTATTACAGTAGTACTCATGGTAAGACCTAAGTCCGAGACCATGTTAACTTTTCATTTTGGGGTCCCCAGAAGCAAAAAACACCATTTGTTCAAATTTATATAAATATATTTATCTATATTTCTATATATACAAGGTGTCCAACTTAACTGTGCCACCATTGGTATTTCAGAAACTATTGGATTTAGAGAAAACTTTAACTGGGGGACTTCTCCTACTTTTTAAGACATTTAAAAATACGAATTTCACTTTCTTCTAAATGGCTGCCATTTTCCAATATGGCGGACAACTTTGATTTTTCTTTCGGAACACCCTTATTTTATGGCGTATTTGGATTCTAGGCTTAATTTTAATAACTTTTTTACTCTTTGACTTTTTTCCTAAACCCAATGGTTAGGGAGATATAAGCAGTTAAAGTTTGATTAAACAGTTCGCCAGAGACATATTAGGTGCCGAACATTCGAACACCATGCCAGGTAACAGCAAGGTAGGTGAGCTTTCACCATCGATGTAAATAAATACACTGGATTGCTAACTCAGGCCCCGCAACGCGAGCCTGGTTGCGTTTAAGATTTTGCAGGCGCTTTGTTGGATCGCGTCTCACTACTACTGTTGCGGCCAACTCGCGGCACTTCAACAAGACCAGCACGCTCACAAAACATCGTAAAACATTTCTGAAGTAATAAATAGCTTTAGAAGTCATATTTAATTTGCAGAAGTAATATAAATGTAAGAAATAACCATGAATATAATTTTGCTACCACATTATTTAATGACTTTCAGCTATTTTACGTTATTTCTCATTTTGTAGTAAGCTTAAAGAAATTTCAGTATCTTCCCCGAGTCCGTAAGATGGAGACCTTCAATTTCAGCCCCCTCCCATCATCCTGCGACCTTCCAAACGCCCACAATTTCGGCGCAAATATTTCCCTTACGTAATTATATATACGGTATACTAGTGGCTTGAAGGGACTAAAAGTCCCTAATGAGGGAAAATTCAAACAATCCTTATTTATTATAGTTCAAAATACCTTAATAGCAAATTGAATCCACCTCATATTGATATCTAGCTTACCACATGGTTTTCAATCAAGTGTCAGTATCATATGTTTTATGTGAACAAAGCAGACGTGTTTAGATCCCTATGCTTTTTAAATGGCAGATTTTTACGTTATTTCTCGTTTTCTGGTGAATTTCAAGCAATTTCATTATTTTTCCCGCCATCACGGAATAGAGACCTTTAATTTGAGCCCTCTCCCATCTTTCTACGGCTTGCCAGACGCCCACAATTTTGACACAAAGAATCGCCTTACGAAATTAAATATATTTATGACTAGTGACTTGTAGGGGCAAAAGCCCCTAAAAATAAAATATCAATGCTGAATATTTAATGTAAGATATTTAATGATCTATAGTATTTATTAAACATTTGATGCATAACGTTAAAGGTTCTTTGACATTTTCTAGTACGTTTCAGACTTTTAAGAAAGGACACAACTACAGGGCTGAATCCCTGGCACGTGGCACTATCCATTGACCTCAAAACAAACCCAGTTCACTTTGTTTCCAATTAAAAATATTAAAATGGTTTGAAGAACTTCTAAAAGTTAACCACAGATTGTAGCACTCCCCAGGAAAGTCATGAGATTTGACACAAAAATGCAAACAATTTGTTACGTCATCAAAAGATCGTCATCAAGCTCGTATGTAGCCTCTAGCTGTTCAAAAGTATATATTGGACGGTTAGAGGGTACTTATTATGAAAACCTCCGATTGAAGCTACATTTTTTACCCAATAGGCAATTAGGTATGGACGAAATCAGAAAATGGTCTTTCATTGACGCCTCCACGCTTTACGTTAGAGTCTCTAGATCCACCCCTTACGGGAGTTAGGATTGGAGACCACCGCTTAGTGAATAGTTAATATTGAGGACTTTACCTTATGTCATTTAAAAACCATTGGGATGTAAAAAGGTCTGCTTTGTTTACTTAAAACCAAATGCTAGATATAATCATAATTTTGCGGATCCAAAAGCTTATTTTCTAAGAAGGTATTTTGTACTTTAGTAAAGAAGGGTTATTTTTAGGAGCTATTAGCCCCTTCAAGCCTCTAGTATCATATTACAGAAGAGAA
This sequence comes from Flexamia atlantica, assembly GCA_035578135.1. Lineage (NCBI taxonomy): Eukaryota > Metazoa > Arthropoda > Insecta > Hemiptera > Cicadellidae > Flexamia > Flexamia atlantica. The sequence continues at coordinate 182,464,437 of JAQJVK010000001.1, forward strand.
AAAATCCTACAAAATATTACCATTTGCTTCAGGACACCGAATTGCCTTTAGCCCCCTCTTAATTTCCTATGTTGAACTTCTTTCGTTCAGATTTAGTCAAATATTTATACTTAGAGCCTGCTAAGAAAATGAAAGATAAACACAATAATTAAAATTACCTTGTGCAGAATGAGCCACTGTTCTTGAATTGCTGTTGTGTATAACAATACGTATTTCACAGCATCCTCAGGGCAACTAGTCCTAAATTGTAATCATTATATTTCAAGTTTGATTTACACTTGCCCCATGTTTCTTGCTGGTTTACATCACCGGGCGACCCGGAGGGCGCGGCGGCGCTGTGTCGAGATGGTCGGCTTCGTCGGGGGAACTGACAAGTG